>JAZDUH010000331.1:1930000-2242500 GCA_036419115.1 Scarus forsteni | reverse complement strand
CAACAAAGCCTCAAAGGCAGGTTTCCAGAGTGTCAGGCACATTTTAATGCAATAAACAATCACATCAATCACTATTTACTGTAACAGTCTGCACCAGCATACATTTGTATCTATATTAATTGTCCCGTCACATCTGATGTCGGATTAAAGCCATTTGTCATAATGGAAACTTAACCTGACGCTGGACGTTTAATGCACATCTTATAAGTCAACAATAAACAGCCTTAACTTCTGATACTGAGTACATATCTGGCTTCTCTCATTTCATGAAATTGAAAGAAAAGAGGGAGAAAAAAGACAAAGAAAAAAGAGAAAAGAAATGTATGTCACGAAGAATTTACCATATTCAACTGTTTTATTCTTTATTTTTAACATGATCTAAAAAGATGGAGTAGGCTACATTATTGCAAGGAGAATATACAGTAAATCACCAAAAGCTCTGCTATTTGGCAGTGACAAACCAGGAGTGCAGGTGCACAATATCATTTTTGTGCTACTGGGAGTTTTTTTTAGGGAGGTTGAAAATCGACTTAAAACATAAATCAAGTTTTGTGGGAAAAAAATGTGGAATTTCACTTCCAGGCCATATTGCCCAGCCCTAGGTGAAAGTGAAGGATTCCAACCAAATTAAACGAAGGTTTAAAGTCTCCTACATCTCCTCAGTGAGAGTAAGCCAAAACAACCACATACCCAAGGAAGTGTCTGTACATGACTGAGGTGAGTTTTACAAAAGACATGAATCCTGTTGGTATGAGGTCAAACCAGGGTGGTAATAAGTGTAGTGGCAAAATCACATGAGCTGTGCTGTCCATAAAGGATGCTTAAAGCTAGCACTGCTAATGTTAGCAGCAAGGCTAATGAGGCAGGACAGACATGATCCCTGCTGCATCAGCCTGCTAGGTGAGGGGAGGCAGCACAGAAGGAGGAAAGGCCGAATTAGTGATAAACTTTGGAATTTGCACTCATGCAAAATCCAAATATCTATTGAATTATGTAAACAGTGCTTCTTACAGTAACATATTGCTGCAGGTGCATGTGATCATGTCAAATCAAGTTTTTAACAATAACTTGATCATCCTCAAGTTCTGGAATAATGTGATCATGCTAATATGTTTTGTCCAAAACAAACTGAAGCCACAGTCAATTAGCTTTATTTTGACTGCAGCCCTCCATTGAATAAACTTTGGTCTCCAATCTGCTGATGATGCACTTTGGGAACCACAGCTTTCTGCTCATTATTAAGTTAACTGCGTTATGCACGGACCGATCCAATTTATCCTCAAGGTGTCATCTGTGAGATGAACCCAAAGGACTTCATGATATTGCAGTGCATTGAGTAATGAGCTCCACTGTATCACAACATCCTGGGCATTGAATTTAGCAGATGGTTAAGTGGTGCTTCATTGTCTCTGTCTTGAAGGAACACCAATTGTTTGATATTAGAGTGCTTATTGTTAGCAGGATGTAATACCAGAAAACCCCCAAAAATTTAATTGTTGATTTGTTTTGGTGTGAAATTGTGAGCACTGGGGCTCCGACAGAGAGAGATAAAAGGCTGGATGCCACTGAGAGAAACAGGAGATTGTTTGGGATGTTTCTGGATGGATGACATTATCAATCAATCTTTATTTTTCGCATAGCGCCAGTTCATAAGTGTTATCTCAAGACACTTTACAATAAAGCATAAAACATTTCATTTTATGGATACTTGTATATGCATAGATATACACATATATCTAAATACACATACATAAATATACAAATACATAGGACAGGGCTGGACTGGCCTGGATACTCAACTTCGGGAACAAGACAATTAAAACTACAGCAAATTTATATTATGCGGACACATCTTAGAGCACCTGGCTGTAAGTAGCGATACATAGTTGGCTACAAAACTACAATACTTAGTTTTCCAAAAATTGTTTGTTGTCACACATCAAAAACTACCACTACGTAACTAGAAAGAGATATATTATTTCGTCGCTTTGCATCCTGTAATTTGTTGTAAAAGAAGTTGTAAAACAATGCAGAGTTCTGAGGAAGGTCTGAGCTGCAATCGTTAGCACCACAACAAACGCACGCTTTGGCCTCGGTCTTGTCTTTACGACAGTCGCCGCGCGTGCTCATGGGTAGCAGAGTCTTTTTGTCGCTGGAAATAGATTCTCCTCATAGCACCTTTAAATTTGTAAGACTTAAATGACAAACTCTGTAATCAGTAGCAGAAGTGTTCAATATGTTATCAATTATGCATCCTTTTTTTGTGAAAACTAATAAGAGTCACTTAAAGCTGAAAGAAAGAATGGATTAGCTGTAAGGGGAACATTTAAGTAACTGAACTGTTCGCAGACATTAAAACCAGATATTAAGAGAATTCTTAACCACAGGATTTTTAATACTGACGTTAGTAAGTGTAAAGGCAGAGGACATAATAGCAATAGGGAATGCAGGTAGGTTGGAGTGTAGCTCCATAGTGGACCAGAGTGGGCCAGAGCCTTCTTTAAACACCCAAATCCAGGTGGAAAGGACCAAGAGTAAAACTAATTGGGTAGGGCTAGTCCCCCCTCAGCTTTTGAACACTGTGTGACGAAGTGGGTGAGACCCCTGTTTTATTAAACCCACTTGTCACTTAAAGCATCAAATGTTTCCTTAAAATTACTTTGCACATTTGTTAATTTTTGCCTTACTTTACTTTTGTCCCTGTAACATTGCAGCACTTACTATCCCGGGTTTGTTTGTGTTAGCAGTAAGTTACATTTTCCATCACAGTACAAAGTAATTTAAAGCAATCACACAGTCTTTAGTTGATCAAGTCACTTTATTTAGTTTAAAGTGCACAATATTCATTAGTTTGTTTCTTTGTTCATACTGACCTTTGTTTGTTCCTTTGTTAGTGCACCACATGGATCTGCAGACAGAAAGGGATGGCCCTGCACTTCCTGCCTTTTTATAGAGTTGGTGATGTCATTGGTGACATCACAGGGCCAAACCATCTGCAGGGGTTTCTTGTTTGGAGATTCATTTCTTTTTAGGTTTAATTGATGCATTTTGTTTCATTAAAAGTTGGAGATTTCTTTGTTGTGATTCATTTAATTGAGTAGATTAGTTAAAGATAAATTTAAGAGTTTGTTTCTTTGGTTGATTGTTAAGGATGCTGTAAACACCCCCTGGGAGTCAGGTCACCCACTCAGCTGCAAGTAATCAGGCAATTGGGCAGGTTATAAAGCTGAGGGGAGAGTTGCAATTCGGGGGAGAGAGCAGGGGGCTGTGCTGCCTCAAACACGTACCTTATTTTGAGTTTAATTATGAGTTCATTAGCCTTATTTCAGTTTGAACTTTTGTTGTTTTTGTTAAGTTAACACGTGTTTTAACTCACTGTAAATAAAGACACGCCTGGTTGGAAAAGAACTGCTCTGTGATTGCCTTCCTACCACCTTCCACAACACTCAGGCTTGACTTCACTACACACTGCAACAAGGATTTATGAATTCTTGGGATTTTCTTATTCCATGAAAGGATACAACCATTTTATGTAGTTTATGTAGTTTGGGAAACATTTAAAAATTTTTGGGAATAAAAAACGGTAACATCTGGAATAAGTATTTGAATCTGGGCAAAACAGCCATTTTAATTGTGTTGACACGACCAGCAAGGGCGGTAGGAAATATTGACAAGTGTGCCAGGTCTGACTTGGTCCTGTCGAGCAGGGGGGCAAAATTGTGTATAAAAAGGTCTTTAAAAGTGTTAGAAACCTGAATGCCCAAATAAGTAAATGAGAGGAGCTCAGTTCTGAGTGGGAAGTTTGAACAGTCCAAGTCTCTAGCTAATTGACTGAATCTAGGTAAAAGTATACTTTTTCCCAGATTCAGTCTGAATCCAGATAGACGTCCAAAGGATTAAAATAGTACCAGTGCTCTGGGGATAGATGTGTTCGGATCCCTTATATATAAAAGGAGATTGTCTGTGTACAGTGATAATTTGTGAGTGGTGTTCCCCCGGTTGACCCCTTTGATCCCTTGGTCTGCTCTCAATGCCACTGCCAGAGTTTCTATTGTAAGGTCGAACAGCAAGGGACTTAAAGGGCACCCCTGACAAGTGCCGTTATGTATTGAGAAGTAATCTGCAGTAGCATGGTTTATGCGAACAGAAGACACAGGAGATGAATATAGAATTTTGATCCGTGATGTGAAGTATGAGCCAAAGCCAAATTTATTCAGAACAGAAAAAAATGGGGCCATTCAACACAATCAAAACCTTTCTCGGCATCAAGTGAAGCAATTAATTCAGAATGAGTGGTCAGAGTATAACACCACATTTTTGAGGATTTCTATCTTTTTTATTAAAAAAGAAATTGTAGCCTGGGACAAGGTTTGTGGCAATTTAGCAGTTGTGTGACTTTCTAAGAAAACACATAATACAGAGCTAACTTGTCAGCAAATGCCTTGTCGAAGTCACACATAAATCCGTCTGGACCGGGTGCTTTGCCATTTTGAAAAGCAAAAGCTTCTGCTTATACAGATCAGCAGTTGGATTACTGACATATTGTGCATCAAAATTGTAAACTTTGAGACATCTGGAGTATTATTCACTTCTAGAAGTCATCTTCTGACAGTAATGTTGTCTAAAATCTCCAAACCCGCCGCTCAGCAATGGCATTTGAAAATGATATATCAATCTGTACTTGAGTGTGATCAGATATCACAAGTTTTTGGTATTTACAGGAATTAATTTAAGGGATGAATGCATTGTCTGGAAAGAAATAATCGATCCTCGAATATGAATGATATACATGTGAGAAGAAGGAATACTACCTTTGAAGAGGCTCAGCAAAAGGCAGCAGATCAGAGCTACCATAGTTTTGGAGGAAGTCAATAAGAACAGAGGATGATTTGGAAACCCCGGACAACTTGCGTGACTTAGACCTGTAAAGATTTGGGTCCAGTACCATGGTCATATCACCAGCCATGATTAGACAATGGGTACTTAAATCCGGTAACTTTCCCAGCAGTCTTGTGAAAAATTGTGGATTATCCCCATTCGGGGCATGGACCTATACAAGGATTCCAGGGGTGTGGTATAGTTTACCAGTAATCATTAAAAAAAAACGTCCGTTGATAATATAATTCCAATTGTTAGGAACAAAGGGGAGGTTTTTCTTAATGAGGATGGTGACACCTCGAGCTATTGAGTCAAATCCTGAGTGATACAACTGGGGAAACCAGCTTTGAGTCAGTTTTTTACTTTCTGTGGAGTGCAAATGCATCTCTTGAAGAAAGACAATGTCTGGTTTGAAAGTTAATATATGATCGAATACTCTCTTGTGTTTAACTAAGTTATTGAGCCCCCTTACATTCCAGGTAATAAATGTACTAGAGCAGGGTCCACCTGCTCTGTGCACTGAGCTAGGAGCAGTAGTCATAACTATGCCAGTGAGAAATAGCTATGGTGAGTGTGCCACAATGTAAAAATAAGACAAAAGCATAAAACTTAAACTGCAGCCGAGAAGAAAAAAAAAACAACAACTTTGACTTAAAGGTAGGGTTGGTAATCTGATATACTTCTTGTAATACTGGTAAAAATTATCTTTATGACCTAGTGGTGATCAATTCATAATGTGTTCTTAAAACAGAGTTAAAAATATCTGCTGTCTACAGACCTGATCAAAATCTTAAGACCAGTCATTTTGGAGGAGGGGTGGGAGGGGCTAGGTGGACCCCTGAGGAGATGCTAGTTATTAATTTTATTCTTAGTAATTCATGCTAGTTTCCCAAAATTACCGACTTTAGCTTTAAGCTCCCCACAAATGGGAGATAACCGGAAACCTCCCCCCAAAAGAGCTTATATGAAATATGTAAGCCTATGGACCCTTCAAAACAGAGATTACCCCTGGCAGGGAACGCCAGTGGAAGAATATAAGTGTCTGACACAATAAAAAAATCAGAAATATGAATGTGTGAAAATAGGCACTCTACTAGTTTGTTTATGTCCAAACAGAGGAAGTTTCACATTTAGCACAAACAATCTCTGAGTGCATTAACCAATATTAGGACATCAGTCCAGTACTTTAGGATACTCAGCCAAGATCTTGTTGATCTCTCATGTTCCAGGATGTAGTCTTTAGCTGCAGCTGGAATTGGTGATCATCATCTCTCCCAGAGGTGAGGTGATCCTCAGCTTCGCCATGTAAAGAATCCCAAACCATCCTCAAGTCTCAACAGCCCCAAAGCAGACCTTTCACTTCATTAAAATTTCCTTTTCTCTTTGCTCCCGCGGACAAAAGGTCTGGAAAAATGAGGATCTTGTTGCCATTGTTGATCGAAGGACTTGCGTTCTGCTGCCTTACGAAGCACGTCCAGCTTTTCTTGATAGTAGTGGAACTTAACAATAAACGGTCTGGGGTTCTGACCTTTTGTGGGGGCAGGCTGTAAGCTACGGTGAGCCTGGTCTAGTGTGGGAGCAGGATCCAGGCCCAGGGCCTCCTGCAGTAGTTTAGACACTGAGGACGTACGCCGCATCCCCGTGTCAAACTTTTTCTTTACTCCCAGAATTTGAATGTTGTATCTGCGCTGTCTCCCCTCCAGGTCCTCAGTCTTCTCCACAAGGGCAGACACAGTATCTTTCAGGCCGTTTACTTGTTTCTCTAAGTCCACAACCCTACCGGAGTACGTGTCTTTAGCTTCTTCCGGGCTAGTTAACCAGTCCCGGTAGACTGCAAAGCTAGCAGCTAGTGGGTCAAGCACAGAGTTCAGTTCAGATGCTGTCACTTTGGTCGTTGAAGTGACTACTGAGCGACTTGATCATGCTGTTTAGAACTTGCCATCTGTTCTCAACCTTTGTTTCCAGCATAGTAATCTTGGCAACCATATTTCGTTCCGAACTTGTTATCGCTGCCATCATCTTAGCTGTATCAGAGAGTGTAGCGTTGCTATCGTTAGCCTTAGCAGCCTCCAACTTCTTGATACTTTTGGACCTAGACATTGTAGGGCAGTTGATTCAGATGGTGTCGGTACTTCAAATAATGTCTCGACCAGTGGCGGCTGCTGGTCAGTCAAGGAGGGGAAGCTCATTTTTTTCCGGCCTACATCATAATTTTGTTTATTTATCTAAATGATCTGTGACCCTGTTTGGTGTCTTTTCCAGGGATTTTATTCCCCAAAACTCACTTTTGACCAGACAACACATTTTGTGACAGCACTTCCAGTGAGCCAGCTCACCTTGTCATAACAGGAATGCTGAAAAGACCTGTTTCTTTTCCCCACCTTTTGCACTAAATCAATCTTAGGAGTTGATCTGCCCTGCTGTTTCACTCTAATTTTCTCTTTGTAAGGAAGACTATCAAATGGCTTCGCCAAAATCTGGTCTACAGCATTCATACTATCTGCCATGATGTGCAGCTTACTAGCAGCTGGAGCAGCTACGGGAGACCACTGTTTGACAGGCTGTGAATGTGAGTGAAAGGGAGAGAAGATCCGCATCTGCTCGTTGGTGAAAAGAAAAGTGGCAGGAGAGAGTCTTCAAACACAACGGTAGTCGTTTTAAGAAAGATAAAGTCGCTGGAGATCGATAAAGGCTCCAGATCAGTCCAGAACAACTGAATGTAAAACTTAGTAGATGTTGCAGTAAAGGGTGATACTTCAAGATCGCTGATTGGCTCATTTCACTGTCAATCAAAAAGGGATTCGGCCTCAGACAAGATCATCCAATCATCATGCAGAAGCTGAGCGTCCAGGCCAGCCCACTGCCTCATTGACTCCCAGAGACGCTGAGCGTCCGATGGGCGGGACAAAGCCCGGCGTTTATCCAATGACCGTCCAGTTTCCACAGTGGAACAACCCACTCTAAGTTTTCCTGTTGAAGTCCGAAGACGCTCAGCGTCCGACTCCAACTGTAGCGCTGAGACGCTGCGGGGATGAATGAGAAGGAAGTTGCGCCAGTTACCTGTGATAAGTAGCTGATTCTGAACAAAACATGAAGGTATTCTAGCTCATATTTAGTCAATGAAATGTACACACAGCAGTACATATCACCACTTTTTTGGGGGAGATTTTAGGGGAAGCTTCCCTTGCAGTCTTAGAGCAATCGCCACTGGTCTCGACTGGCAACAGATAACACTTTAGTGTCGGATATTGAAATAATTTAATGAAAAAGTGGCATGTCCCTGCAGAGCAACACAGCTAAACACCTACATATCACCTCCCTAGTCAAATATGCATTCTTAAGAAAGAATAAATCGTAGTTGTATGGAAGTGAAATGGTCATTGAAGTGACTACCTGTGACATCCAGACTGACAAGAAAGCAGCCAGATGCAAAGCAGCAAGAAGCTGTAGTTATCAACAGTCTTTAACACTTACTCCGCCAGAGTGCTCTTAATAAATAGCCAGCCAGCACCATCTGTTGATGTATGTATGCATGGATGGACGAATACATGTATTTATTTATTGATATATTTCTGTTGATGTATGTGTGTTTTTTATGGATAAATATATGCATGTATTTATGTCTATATTTTTGTTCACGAATATATGTTTGTGTCTGTATAGATAAATATATGTGTTTGCATGACATGCTCCCCAGAAGAAAATTTTGAATATTTCATGTTTAAAAGCATCAATCTGATGCATTTGAGAGAAAAGTGAAGCAGAATTACAGGACACTATGACTGTATAATAAAGTACCTATCTATACATGGTCACATTATGCTATATAAGAAATGAGACTGACAACTTCTCTCATGAAATGCGTTGACTCTAAATTTCCACTGGAGGCTTGTTAAGATATGTGTTACCTCTCCTGCTGTGTTAGCTAGTTATTGTTATGCAAGTCATAAGTAAGTCTCAAGTCATTGCCATCAACTCCCAAGTCAACTCCCAAGTCAAGACTGACAAGTCTCAAGTCAAGTCCTAAGTCCTGCAGTTGGAGTTTCGAGTCTATCTTGGCTGCTTCTCTCTGGTCTGTCATGCTGTCCATCACTGGGTTTGACTTAAATGCTTTTTTTTCCTGGTTGAATGTTGGCTTATGTTGGCTGACACGTGAATTTCGGTAAAACAGACCCAATAGTTTTAGGGGCTACGTTTACAGCAATACGGAATCAATGAAAAAATATTAAAAAACTAGATTATGTGCTGGGGCCCTGTTCGGAATCTGTGGGGGGCCTGATGTGGCCTCAAAGCTACCAGTTGATGATCACTGATGTCCGGTATGAAGGCAGATGTGTCAAACAAGGTTAATTCTGGTGGTGACAGTGTCATTTTTGCTGGAAATATATACAAGCTTTAATCATTAGTTAATTTGTGATTTGGAAGGAAAAATTGATATTTTCCCTTTTTTTAGTTAAAACATACACTGAAGTGTTGGCTGTCACAGCTCTATCCTAAAAAACAATCACCATCTTAAAAGTCATCATGATAAAAATCTCAAAAAGATCAACCATTTAATGTGTTTAGTGAAAAAACACTGGTTTGGACCCAGTGCTTAATTTGTCCCCAATCAGGTGCCGGGTCCCCCTTCGAAATTGTGCGCCGAAAAAAACCTTTTTTCTCGGGTTTTAACACGTTTTTATCTTCTTTTTAACCTTAATTTCCGCACCTACCTAGTATAACATTTGCAGCAACATTTGGCACGCCATGTGGCCCATCAGAACACTTGGAATCAATTTGGAATGAGCAATTTAAATAACTGACATATTGCAAATAAACATATTTTATTGCTAATAGAATTTTTTGTGTGTCACTGTCATGTTAGCACCAATAAATTTAACAAAAGCCTGAGAATATAAAATCAAGAAAGAATTAGAAAAAAGGTCTCTATTTGGAAGGATGAAATTGAAAACATAAATGACCAAACATCACTAGAATGATGAGTTGTGCACTCTGCACTGTAATAATGTATCCAACCAAACTTGACAGGCAGCAGACACAGTTTGATTAAATTTCCTGTCTATTTGCCACGTTGTTGTGTGCTTTGTCCACGAATAACTTTATGCTTGTTGACCGATTGTCTTCTCTTGTAAACTGTAGTCACCACAAAGGCCTCCCAGCTGCCCTCCTCCTGTCTCTCTCACTGGCTGTCTTGTCCTCACTCCATGTGTTTTCCCTTCAGATGGAGGGGAAATTGAATTAGGACTGAATGTTTTATTTTAAAAAGAAAGCCTGAACAGAGCGTCACTGTCAAGTCTCACTGTCAAGTGTCAATCACGGTGCAACTGTGTACACACTCGCTCGCGCACACGCACACACACAGCACCAAACAGCGCAGCTCGCTCGTTGACTGTCCAAGGTGCTGATTGCAAAACGCCGTATACAAATGAAGCAATGATGCGCTAATCATGCCCACACAATGATGGGACTTTACACCACGTTTTCACTCGCCACTCATCATTTCACACAGCTCACACATCGCTTCCTAATCAATAACATTGCACAACGGAAAAATAGTAATAAACAACGTGCTTACCTTTCAATTTATCTGTCGAAAACTGCCCACACAACATCCATGGAGCCGATGTCCTCATTCTTGCTTCTTGTTTTACTCCTCTGGCTTAGGGCGCTTCTATGTCCATTAGCAATCCATGACTTTACATATGGCATGGGGTTGAAACGAGTCAGTGGTGGTCCAACAAGACACAAAAACAGTAGGGAGGAGATGGTGGACGTGTGGAGAGATGCCCTTTCTGCAGTGCAGATTAGATTCATTTGAGAAAAACCTCTCTCGCACTCTGCACTTGAGATGGGGAGAGTGTTGACCGCAGCAAAGAGGCCCTTTAGTCCATCTGGGATCATTTCTCCATCATTGTCACGGTATTCTCTGTATGCCCGAATGACACTTCGCAGATCATCATCAATGCCAAACTGCTGGCAGAGCGCCTCAACTTCATGTTCCCCATACAATTCGCTTGCATCCTGTGGCCAATATTATGGTACAGGACTTTTAAATCGTCCAATTAACTTGTTATATGACTTGGATCCTGTCTGGTGTTTTCCCTGCGCAAGCAAACGTTTTTCCAGATTGCGTGCCAGGCTTTCAAAAAACTCTGTGTGGTCCAGGGTTCGATCACTGGCTCGTCCTGCATGTAGTGGGACACCTTTGAATGAGTTCTCCTCAATTCCCTTCTTAGTCAGCTCGCAGTGATGTCCCGGTTGACATGGCCTCAAGACCCGGATCTGCCGACAGATGGCTTTATGTGCCATTATGATTGTGCATTCTCGCTTTTGGAGCTCAAGGGACAGTTCCGACAGTTCTTGTAGTGCATCATACATTATTCCCAAGTTGTTGACAAATGCATATGATGACACTTTTTTTTCCATGCCACTATAGGTGTCCCTAGAGGAGCGGTCACGTGCGCCATCCTCTGCTGCGTGGGCAAAGTGTTTGTGGAGCGCAGGATAATTTTTCCACACAGCTTCAACCGTTCTGAAGCTGGATGCTACCCATCTATTGTCCAGGACCCGACCAATTTTACACAACTGCAGGTCTAAACTGTCGGCAGCACTTTTCAGTTCCAACCTGTTTTTATTTGATGTACTGTACAGGCTATACAGCTTATCCATCAGTATTTTGAAGTGGTTAATTGCCCCTATTTCTTTCATCACATCACCGACAGCTAGCTCAAGACGATGGGCAGAGCAGTGCCATACTAATATTTTGGGAAACAGTGTTTGCAGCCTTGCTGCCACTCCGCTATTACGCCCGAGCATCAATGACGCTACCGCCACAAGTGAGGCCGATGAGCGTGTTTGAGAAAGGCTTCAGTTAACTTGGCATCCTTTAAACAAGCCAGTAGTTCGTGGACAATGCCTTTAGCACTGAAATCTTCTATCTCGACAAGATCAAGGAATATGTTCTCAGGCGATTTCATATCTGGCAACTGAAGCCTTAAATACACAATCAATGCGCTCTTTTTATTTAAGCTGGTTGCCTCATCCAGGAGGAGCGCAATTTTTGGAGCACATACAACTATCTTGTCAAGCAGTTTTCCTCTCATTTCGGATGAGATGTACTGTTGTATGTTGGAACATGAAACGTTAGAGTGGAGAATCTTCCCCATCTCCACACCATTCAGCTGCTGACAGTCTATTTCGTGCTCAAAACCGTACGCTGGTCTGTGACGCTTGGCCTCCTTATAAGCTGTACGGAAAACCCTTGCAGTTGTTTGCATATGCTCAGACTGGTAACTGATCACTGCAGTTGGCAATGTGTCATCTCTTGCCTTTTTCAAAATAGTCTCTGCTGCAACGTGTGCCTTAGTCTTTCCATGTTCACAGATCTTTTTCCTTAAAGCCCTTTTTTGCTTCTGTAAGGCTGTAGCGGAGGATGTGACAGAACTTGTGACCCACTCTTTTGCCAGTTTCATGCCTGCAGTTTTTTCTGGGCCCAACGACCCGACTTTTTTACATGTTATACAGCCAAAACCTGACTTGTCCACTGTAAGCCAGGGATAAAATCCTTGTTTAACTTTGAACTCAGCTTTAGTCCACACACCCCATGCAGTCTGGGTCTCCCCTTCACCCGCAGCCACGTCCTCCTCCTCCTCCTCCTCCTCCTCACCTCCTTCATCGTTGCTGTCACTCTCTGATTTGTCCTGGTTATCAATATCATCCTCTTCACGTTCCTCGTGAACTGACATCACTGCTCCCTCATCCTCATCTGTGCTCCTCCTGACTGCACAGACCACATCTTCAGCGGCTATTATGCTGTCACCACCCGTATCTGCGGAGCCGGGTTCTGCCTCCGGAACAACTTTGGCCAGTTTGGGGTCTGGCTGACCGACTGGTTTAAAAAAACTGGAGAGTTTTGATTGTCGCTTTGACATTTTAGCAAGCCAAGTGTAACAACGTTGTCAGTCACCTGGCTGTTAAGTGTCGTTTGCGCGCGGTGCCGGTGCGGAAACAATACCTACCCAATGCGCATTGCGTTGTGACACGTGACGGCATGAATCACTTTTTCCCCCCGTTTTACCTAATTTCTGAGTAAAATGCATAAGAAATAAGCCAAGAGGCGTCACTTCAGAGAGGATTAAAGCACAGAGAAAACACAGATAAAAACACAGTTTATTTATTGACAGGGAAGGTCACGGAGCAGATCAAAGAGGTGCCGGAGCGGGTCAAATAGGTCCTGGATCCGATCCAAGAGGTCCCGGAGCGCGCTCCGGCTAGCTCTGGCACAAATTAAGCACTGTTTGGACCTAAGATAGAAAAAACGTGTTTTTAGTGCAAAGAGACTGAAGGAAGAAATGCTAAAAACAGTAAACAATAACCAGAGCCTTGGGAGATCACACATCCATAAATCTTCCTATGTTTCCCATCAACCTGTTTTTTGTTGGTAGTTTTCTAGATATGTCAAGTCAAAACTGCATCATAGGAAAACCACAATTTGTGTTAACATGACAGGATATGTCAAGATCCTGAGATAACAGCTAATATGTACATTATACAGCACAGAGCAGTGTAATAACATGTATGGATGTTTGTCTGCTCAGGGCCTATGAACAGTGAAGACATTTTTGCCTCATTTCTACCTGACTTATACAGTGTCCACTGAAAACAGCTCGGAGACCTACTTTGGTCCTCAACCCAAAGGTTAAGAACCATTGCACTAAAATACTGTATTGGGAGCTTGATCCTTTACAGATTGCTCTTATATCATGGAGAATAAGTGACGCAGGAAACCTCAGAATGAATTTATCATTTAGAAAAGGTAAGTGAAAACAGGAGCTGGACTGCTCAGGAAAGATGAATTTTAATTAATCAAAATACTGTCCCGTCATTTGAAATCGTGTTCACTTAAACTGTGCACATGAGCCAACAAGACACATGAATTTTAATAAACACAAAGTGATTTCAGGACCCCTGCCCCGTGCGCTGCACATCTTACGCTCACCGGCAGTGATGAGCCCTTCGCACTCATGTTTCCATGCTCTCGTGCTTGTAGACTCAGAGTAAATGTTTTTATCAAAGTCAAAGCTCTTTCAGGCGCGTGGCACAATATTGTCATTTCACTGATGATCTCTGATAAACCTCCATGTCCCGTCCAAACTCCTCACCCCACGATGATGTTGCACTCTGATTAGCTGTGAATCTCTGTGCTTGTGAGAGAGCCACGCAGGCTGTGCACGTGAAAATGATTTGACATCTGCGGCACTCCTGCCAGTTTGAATTGAATAATTCATTTATTTGAGTAAGGCAAATAAAGCTCTGAGGTGGCGGAGCTCATCTCTGGTGGGCCCCGGCTCACTTTAACCCCTGTATGTATGTATAAAAAATACATATATTTATCTGTTCATGAATGTACAATACCCAAAACCAGTGAAGTTGGCACGTTGTGTAAATTGTAAATAAAAACAGAATACAATGATTTCCAAATCTCTTTCAACTTGTATTCAATTGAATACACTGCAAAGACAAGATACTTAACGTTCGAACTGGTAAACTTTGTTATTTTTTGCAAATATTAGCTCATTTGGAATTTGATGCCTGCAACATGTTTCAAAAAAGCTGGCACAAGTGGCAAAAAAGACTGAGAAAGTTGAGGAATGCTCATCAAACACTTATTTGGAACATCCCACAGGTGAACAGGCTAATTGGGAAGAGGTGGGTGCCATGATTGGGTATAAAAGCAGCTTCCCTGAAATGCTCAGTCATTCACAAACAAGGATGGGGCGAGGGTCACCACTTTGTGAACAAATGCGTGAGCAAATTGTCGAACAGTTTAAGAACAACATTTCTCAACCAGCAATTGCAAGGAATTTAGGGATATCATCATCAACGGTCCATAATATCATCAAAAGGTTCAGAGAATCTGGAGAAATTACTGCACGGAAGCGGCAAGGCCGAAAACCAGCACTGACTAGCGGTGACCTTCGATCCCTCAGGCGGTACTGCATCAAAAACCTGCATCACCGTGTAAAGGATATCACCATATGGGCTCAGGAACACTTCAGAAAACCACTGTCAGTAACTACAGTTCGTGGCTACATCTGTAAGTGCAAGTTAAAACTCTACTATGCAAAGCCATTTATCAACAACACCCAGAAACACCACCAGCTTCGCTGGGCCCGAGCTCATCTAAGATGGACTGATGCAAAGTGGAAAAGTGTTCTGTGGTCTGATGAGTCCACATTTCAAATTGTTTTTGGAAACTGTGGTCGTCGTGTCCTCTGGACCAAAGAGGAAAAGAACCAGCCAGACTGTTATAGGCGTAAAGTTCAAAAGCCAGCATCTGTGATGGTATGGGGGTGTATTAGTGCCCAAGGCATGGGTAACTTAC
Organism: Scarus forsteni; assembly: GCA_036419115.1. NCBI lineage: Eukaryota > Metazoa > Chordata > Actinopteri > Labriformes > Labridae > Scarus > Scarus forsteni. Next base: position 2,227,238 of record JAZDUH010000331.1, on the reverse strand, counting down.
ACATCTGTGAAGGCACCATTAATGCTGAAAGGTACATACAGGCTTTGGAGCAACATATGTTGCCATTCAAGCAACATCTTTTTCATGGACGCCCCTGCTTATTTCAGCAAGACAATGCCAAGCCACATTCTGCACGTGTTACAGCAGCGTGGCTTCGTAGTAAAAGAGTGCGGGTACTAGACTGGCCTGCCTGTAGTCCAGACCTGTCCCCCATTGAAAATGTGTGGCACATTATGAAGCGTAAAGTCTAAAAATGGAGACCCCGGACTGTTGAACAACTTAAGCTGTACATCAAGCAAGAATGGGAAAGAATTCCACTCGAAAATTTTCAAAAATTGGTCTCCTCAGTTCCCAAACGTTTACTGAGTGTTGTTAAAAGGAAAGGCGATGTAACACAGTGGTAAAAATGCCCCTGTGCCAAATTTTTTGCAATGTGTTGCTGCCATTAAATTCTAAGTTGATGATCATTTGCAAAAGAAAATAAAGTTTCTCAGTTCAAACATTAAATATCTTGTCTTTGCAGTGTATTCAATTGAATAAAAGTTGAAAAAGATTTGCAAATCATTGTATTCTGTTTTTATTTACGATTTACACAATGTGCCAACTTCACTTGTTTTGGGTATTGTATGTATGCATGTATCTATATATTTATTATCTCTGCCAGAAGGTTATGTTTTTGGAAGTGTCCGTCTGTCTGTCTGTCTGTCTGTCTGTGAACGAAATAACTCAGAAAGTTATGGATGGATGTTGATGAAATTTTCAGGAAATGTTCAGCATGGGAAAAGGAATTATAATAACGAAAAATGTGATTTTCATGAATAACTACTGAACTAAAATAGATATCACTATGAAACCAATTGCTAATGGTATGTTTTCATGGTCAAGGAATCTAAATATTTACATAAAATAAAGGTAGGAATAATATTTATGTTAAAAATCACAAAATGGGAGAGGACTGTGGTGCAGGCGGAGGTCAGCGATCTCCGAGTGCTTTTCTAGCTCTAAATATGTATTTTTGCATGTATCTTTCTAAGGTTTTATTTATCTTTTATCAGAGTATGTGCATATGTGAATTAAAAGGTATATTTAATCAGTGGCGGCTCATGAAAAATTCCTCAGGGGGGGCAACAGTTGTGGTAATGGCTACGATTGAACGTTCAATGGGTAAATTAATAATTTAAAAAAATCAGATGACTTACTTTACAGTGTTACATTGCATTGTGTAATTTGTTTTTCCTGATGATGGCAACACCACACTTAACACAACACACTTAACCCGTTAGCATACACTCAAACATTTTTGTTTGCCTACAGCATTTAGTGTCCATGTTACAGTTTGTGTTGGACCATGTCCAGCTGTTTTTATTGACAACTAGAAAGTACTCGGACCAGACCTCCGCCAGCGCCACAGTCCTCAGCCATATTGTCATTTTGACCATAAATATTACACCTACCTTTATTTCATCAAAATATTTAGATTCCTTGACCATGGAAACATACCATTAGCAACTGGATTCATAATGATATCTATTTTAGTTCAGTAGTTAATCACAGAAATCACATTTTTCGCCATGGCGGCCAGACGCTTATCCCGATCAACACCAAAATCGAATCAGTTCTTCCTTTTCCCATGCTGAACATTTTCTGAAAATTTCATCCAAATCCATCCATTACTTTTTGAGTTATTTTGTTCACGGATGGACAGACAAACTCTCCCGAAAACATAACCTTCTTGGCGGAGATAATAAGTTCCTGAAGCAGCTATTGTCCAGATGAAGACAGTGTCCAAGTTTGGTCGTCTCACATCCATGGAGGGATTTCTCTGCACAGTGCACTGCTTAATAATGCTCCCTTTTGTTGTTCCTTGAGGGAGTTGTTATTGATTATCAACTGATATTTCCTTACACTTCCTATCCTTGAACTTAGTGTGTATGTTTATATGTATGCATGTAACGACGAATATACGTCAAAAGACAGCAAAAACGGTAAATATACGGCAAAACACAGCAGAAATATGGCAATATATCGACACAGAAACCCTCCAGAATGATACTGATGCTATTATTTATATTACTTGTACACTGTTTACTCCAAATAGTGACAAACCATTGATAAATCACTCAAAAGTATCACTTTTAATCATCTCTCTCAAGGGTTTGCGCTGTACTGTTCAAGCAAGCATCAGTGTGTATGACGTAATCACGTTCAACCTGTGAAGCTTGCAGTTCTGGGTGCTTCCTTCTTCTCTCTCACTGGTAGGCAGGCTACTGATGAGAAAGAAGAGAGATAGAGAGAGAGTGAATCTGTACCGCCCAGACTAATGCTCAGCAGCAAGCAGCTGAAGTAAGAATCAAGCGCCTTTATTGAAAACAGAGGGAAAAGTAGTATGTCATGGGTGGGAATTAAACCGATCATCACCAGATCAATAATCAGAGACGCTGCCGCTAAGCCACACTACGTTCATGGAGCTCCTGGAGTAGCAGAGTATGTAATATCACTGCTATGTGTGTGAGCAAGGAGATAACGCTGGGTACTTCAGGGTAAACGAGTTCTAGCTGTGCCAAAACTGTGATAGATATCAAAAGACCGATTGCACTGTGAGCATCCAGAGAACCAGCTGAAGCAATTGATGTAATTTACATGTCTTTACTGTTGAAAATGTGACACAGTGGCAAGTTAAAAACAGGCTTCAAAGGAACTCGAGCAGCTTTCTGGGCTGAGGAATTATAATGGAAGCAGATGGACAATTTTGTGTCATACCTGTGTCTCTGAAACTCGCTGAGACAAAATGATGTCAAAGTAGACTTTGAAACGTGAATTTGGTCAGCAAATCTGTTAAAGCAGGAAGGAAGTCTGTAGGTGGAAGTATGCAGAATCTGTAGACTGTCAAAAGCAGTTTTCAGCAGAGCTGCAGAAATCTCCCATTCAATTAAATGTAAAAATATTTGAAATTCTTATGAAAATGCTGCATTGCTCAAAAATCTGTGCAAATTTGAAGGCTGTGAAAAGTGCCAAAAAGTAAATGGAAATATAAGAAAAAGAAGCAGAAAAATAAAGTCAGATAACAATATGTTGAAATGCTGACTCAGCATTTCAACATAAGATTTGTTTCAACATAAATAGATTTGTTCAAATACATTAGCATTTTACTTACCTTCAAAATTAAAATCATGAAGATTACTGTCTTATTTTCATTGGAACTCACATTTTTTGAAGTCATTTTAAGTGACTGTTTCAATATTCATCTTTGTCATCATCCATCATCTGTTAAAAACAGGTAGGTAATATTATCTCAGGCAGTGAAGGGGTTACGCTAAAATAAAATCCATTACTCATAACTAGCTACTTTCATAAAGTAACTCTGAATATAAAATAGTTATTAGTGCTGAAAATAATTTAGTGACAGTTAGTTTTGGGTTACCTTTTGGTCATAAAATAGTTATTAGTGCTGAAAATAATTTAGTGACAGTTAGTTTTGGGTTACCAAAACTAACTGTCACTAATTTAGTGACAGTTAGTTTTGGGTTACCTTTTGGTCACCTGAGATTGACTGTCAGAAGCCAGTTTTTGAACAACCTGTCATCAGCTATTTTGCAAATACCAGCACAAATAGCACTTTACAGAAAAAAAGTTAGGACTGTTCTTCTTGACAAAGGTGGCAAACTGTCTTGCATTAGAGCCCATCGTAAACAAAAGATGTGGATGGCTATAAGTTCTTTGAGTAAAATGATCATGGGTCATGAAAAAGTAATTGGGAAATATTTTACTTTTTACATCCGAATGTGGCCAATTAAATGTCTGCAATGCCAAAAAATTATAAATGGAATGAATAGTTTTAACCTCAGCCTCAAATGCAAACATCCCATAGCATCTCCCTGTGCACACACCAAGGAACTTCTTGAATGATTACCACAAGTCTCGTTAAAATTTTCATGTCAATAAATCTAATAAGACACATCGAATATTCTTTTATTGAAGGTCACTGCATCTGTTTTTGTGGTTAAGTGCAAAAGAGTCTATCGTCCTTTGGACCTCCAGGGCCTTGGCTCTCTCAGTCTAAAATCCTTTGGGCATAAAGAGCCCTGGTTGTTGTTTGCATAAATCAGACAGAAAGATTCATGACCTTCATGGTCACATCCATTTGCACAGAAGTTTCAAGGATGTGGGTCTGCCTCCAGCTTGAAAGAGATGCCACTAGCACTCTGCTATTGTTGTTTGATCAAAATCACCCTCGCCAGTGCTGACACTGGTGAAATTTGAACGCATATTAAAAGGGACATTTGAGTCCTTCATCAGCCCTTCCACTTCCAAACAGTTTAAGAACTCAAAGTAACACAAGTACTAGAACAATTTTTGATCATGCTGTCATTACTGAGACTACATCCGTATTGCACAGCTCTGATGGTAAACACACCCTCTCTAGTAATACATTCCAATGTTGTACACATTGACCTATTTCTTCTCTAAACAGTCTGAAAGTATGGGGTGCTGGTTTGGTGGAGTGGTTGGCAACCAGGCACCCCATGTACTTGCTTCTGCTGGTCCAGGTTCAAGTCCTGCCTTTGACCAGTTTGCAGAGTGTCTTCCCCAACTCTCTCACCCCCTTTCACAAGCCTATCCACTGTCTCTCTCCTATCAATAAAGGCACAAAATGCCTTAAAAAAACATAATAGAAAAACAGTCTGAAAGTATTATCCCGGATAGAACTGCAGAAAACACAAACAAGATTCCTTTAATCTGCATTTCAGTATAAGTGACAGCCATTCTTTTCCAGTGTTGACTGTAAGCAACTTTCTGCCCTGGTGTGATGATTTCGTGACATGCTGTCAAATAAAGCAGAGCTACTTGAGTTTTCTATTTTTTTTTTTTGTGTTAATATTTTTTGCCAGACTGATGGAGAAATTTAAACACTGTTATGGGAATCATAAGAGAATCATAACAAACACAGACAACAGTGTAGACACATAATACAAGGCAAATAGCCATAGAATTGATTTACGTTCTGAACCAGCCTTAAAGGAACACTACACCCAAACAACAATTTGGCCTCATTTTCTACTCACCCTCATGCTGAGCAACACTCTGGAGCACTTTTTTGATGTCTCAAATGCAGCCGGGGGTCCGGGGGGATTTTCGCTGTCAACAAACGTCCATCTAACAGGGGACGACGGAGCCTGAAGAAAAAGGTCCATAAAAGTCCACAAAAACGTGCCTATTTTCCTTCATACTGCTCGTCCGTTGTAATCCAAGTGTCCTGAGCGGGTAAAAAAAAGTGCTCCAGAGTGTTGCTCAGCATGAGGGTGAGTAGAAAATGAGGCCAAATTGTTGTTTGGGTGTAGTGTTCCTTTAACAAAGAGCCATAAATGTTTATATACATATACATACAGTGTATATATAAATCAAGTTTGGGATTGCCAGGGTACTGGTTTGGCAGAGTGGTTAGCAACCAGGCACCCCATGTACTTGCTTTTGCCAGCCTGGGTTCGAATCCCGCCTGTGACCAGTTTGCAGAGTGTCTTCCCCTACTCTCTTACCCCCTTTCACAAGCCTATCCACTGTCTCTCTCCTATCAATAAAGGCACAAAAATGCCCCAAAAATACATTTAAAAAAATAAAGTTTGTTAGTACCTAGTTTTCATTCATCATTGATTTTTCTATTGTTTTAAATGCCTAAACAGTTTATAAATGTATCTTTTTGTTCTTTTCCTGGACTAAAATCTACTGTCATGGCAATGCGTTTGCCTTAAATGATGGCAACTTTCCATGGTCCTCTCAGCAAATTGTCAAACTCTTTAAACACAGACTGTTTTATATCTTGTTATTATATCTTGTCTCTCTGTATGCCTGTTAGATTGGCACAGTTTTTGTCTGCGAAATCTGGTTTGACATAATCTGAAGGGAAAGTGTTTCCAGCCACAACAAAACTACATGCATTATTCAGAGTGTAGTGTGTTCAGAGTGTTGTGTCTCCTCTTGACCTTTTGTCTGGTTAATCTTAGTGTTTGAAGGATACTCAGAAACATGTCAGACAAAAACAATTGATGTACTTTTATTACACACAGGAAGGTTAGGCGAGGGAATATGGAAGACTCTAGGGCTACATTCACAATGCAGCACTTAATGCTCAAATCCTATTTTTTGGTTTGGATGTTCAGATTACACCTGTAAATGTGGTCTGACTGCAGACTGTGATGTGAACAGCTCATGCTTCAAAAGTGACATGCATGTTCAGTTGAACATTAACAACATCACGCACAGCACGGTGTGATGAGGGGCAACAAATACAGACCAAAACTGTGCTTCACAATGCTGGAAAAGTTTGTTCCCATAAAGCAGAAGCTGATGTTACAGCAGCTCACCTTGATTGAGCTCTTATTAAAGAAATTATAGGTATTTTTTATTTCTTATGAACTAAAGGCAGCCGCTCTTTCCCGCTGCCCTCTGCCAATGACAGATCGCACCTGGAGAGCCAAACATCTGAGAACCATAGCGCACTGAACAGGTGAACAAAGAGGTGTAAACTTAGTTTTGTCAGCTGTTCTGAAGTTTCTTAGTTTATCTGAGAGCAGACCAGACAGGAGCAAACTGTTCACTTACTGACGCTGTCTCGCAGAAACATACAGTGTAGCTAAAAATGCGCACGGATAATTTGGACAGCATTGGATCATTAGTGTCTCTGCGTCCTGTAAACTGTTACTTTAGCCTGGTAAATTCATTAAAGCTGTTGCTGCAGTGTTAACAAAATACGTTTATCAGATATTATAATACAAACGTATGATTCATTCACGTTTATCGTTTATTGTGTATGTCATTGAGACACTAGTCGATCGGCCAACGCTCTTTCACTTTCTCTCATCACTCCTCCCTGTATGCATTGTTTATCATGCTCGTAGATGGAAAATCAACTAAAACTCTTTATATTAGGAAAAATGCGTAACATTTTTAATAATCATGTCCATATATCAACCTCTGATTATGTTCTGGCCATGAAGTGACTTTGAAAAAATAAACTGCTGCTCTAGAATGATGTCAAAGTTGCATTGAATGCGACCTGGCTGTTTAGGCCGCAGTCCCGTTAAAAAAAATCAGATGCATATCTGATTCAGTACCACATTTGAAAGTGGCCTGAATCTGATTCAAAAATGTTCATTCAATGTGACGTGTCGTTCACACTGTCAAAAAACAAAGCACATACAGGTCACATTGGAGCCAAAAATCAGATTCAGGTCACTTTTGACTGCAGTGTGAATGTAGCCTAACAAACACAGACAACAGTGGAGACACAAAGTGCCAACAAGCCAGACAAAAGATCGAGAGCTGACATGGAGCTCTGAACAGGACAGATTTTTCTCCAAGGAACATTAAACCCCTCTTCATCTGGTGCTGTAGCCCAGATTGTATCAGTGTTTACTCTAGGACGTCAGTCACAGACACACAAAGACAATGACAGAGGGTCTGAAATGTTTTCCCGTGCTGACATCTCTCTCTCTCTCTCTGTCTTTCTATTCTCCCCCAGGTACATGGGTGACATTTGGGGGACAGATAACAGATGAGGTATGGAACATTTTATTTTTTCTTACATGTTTATTCAAAGATAATAAATGTTGAATTTTGGCAAACAAATATCGAAATAAACACAAAATTGATAATCTTGTCATACATATTTTAATCATACATATATATTAAGTTGAGCCCTGACACTACCTTAAGTATTTGAAATAAATAAATTCAGAGAAATTGTTATTTTTAGAGTTGTAGTGAGACTTGTTCTGCCATAACATATAACATGACAGACTTTTATAAAACAATGTCTTTTTCTGTAATATTATGTGCTTTTCCCAGACATATTGTATGTACAAATATTTGCTAAGAGAATACATCAGAAAGGAAGGTACAGAACAAAATAAACTGAAAGGCTTTCTGTGTCATGCTGATTAAAAGGTCCCTCACTACTCTTTACTACTCTACAGTTTACACAGGCTCAGGTGTTCCAGAAATGTAATGTAGTATTTAACCTTCTTGATTATGATATAAACAAACTTACTGTATATTTGCATTCCTCCAAAGAGCTGAGTTTTCAGTCATGCTAAGAAGATGCTGTTACAGTGTTAGCCCTCATAAACTGTTTCTGACCACACCCCTCTGAGGAAGTGTATATGGCTGGCTAGGGCTGCACAGATTTGCCCCTGCTCTTGTTTGTGTCTTCAAAAATAAACAATTTTACTTAAAAGTTTCCATTTAAAAATCTGGTCGTGCCTTCCTTGACATGATCTTTTGTTGTTGTTTTAAATGGGCAGCCAAATTTCCACTTCATGTGTTTCATCTAAAATTGTTACAATTACAGAGGGAATTTAATTTGCTCTGCACTGTATGTGGCAAGGATTGAAGTGCATATATTGAATGTATAACCTTATGCGGTATTTATATCTGCCTGATTTAATGTCTATAATCAGACGGATCCATATTGTTAAGCTCCAATCTACAACTTTTGTGAGCAATTGTGAGCAGCCCAAAGTGGCACGGGCCAATCAGTGTCCCTCAGAGCAGCGAGAGTTGAAAGCTACAAGTGAGACAACAACAGAAAACAGCTCATACACACTGTAAACCCAGATTTTGTTTTTAATTCAACTTCTGAGTGATCATTACTTAAACTTTTATGTATTGTAAAACCTGCTGTCATTACTAAACAACATTAGTTGATTGTACTATTTAGCTGAAAGGAGTCATTGCACTAATCATGCTTAGTAGAGTTAACTTGGGATGTTAAGTTTCATAAGAAAGGGGAGGGACCTAATTCAAAAACCTGCCTGGTCCAACCAGGGTCCAACACAAAGCCAGTGCAATTGTCTGTAATGCTGCGTTCACACCGCAAGCGACCCAGCTACTAAAATCGCGTTGCCCACTGGCGTAGCATCGCGCATCCGTAAAAACCTCATTTTGGTCACCGTTGCCATTGGCCGTCGCTCGGTGACATCATGTCCGCTCAAGTTTCACCGCGATCGTGTCATATATCATATAATAGGATGTATAAGCGGCGTCGGTGGCGCAGTTGGATAATGCGCTTGGTCAGTGATCAGGAGGTTGCAGGTTCAAGCCCAGCTCCGGGCGACACATGGCGTTGTGTCCATGGGCAAGACACTTAACCCCAAGTTGCTCCCACTGCTGCGTCAGTGGTGTGTAAATGGGTGCATGAAAGGGCGTGAATGTGTTAGAAATACTGATGGATAACTAACAAAGAAACTCTGAACCATCAGTGAGTGAATGTGAGAGTGAATGGGTAGGTGTGACTTGTGGTGTAAAGCAGCTTTGAGTAGTCCAAGACTAGAAAGGTGCTATCTAAGCTCAAGTCCATTTACCATTTTACATTATTCCAGCTGTATCTTTTTCACTCACTTATCAACCACAAAACACTGCAGCTAATGCCCTGCAGCAGCATCATCATGTTTAGTTTTAGCTTGTGTAAAAAGTTAACATTCCATGTTAGTAAAACTCAGCATATTTAGTTTCAGATTGTGTAAAAACTAAAATGGAAAAAGATTGCAGAGATGAACAAATATGCTAACATCGTCAAAACACAAAACATTTTCCACAAAAAAATGAGTTGAACATTTTTTATGGTAACATTTACCACTGCAGTCTTTCCTCTGTTTTCTACAGTGAGCCTCAAACAGGGTGCGTCAATCCCAGCTCTTTTGGTTTGACTGTGGCACATTTTTCTAACAGAATAATGTCTCAAAGTCAACCTTGAGCAGAGAGTTTGCTGGCTGGGAAAACTATCTTGTGGGCTTCATCTCCCTAAAGTCAAGTCCAGTGTTGTATTCCCTCCTAACATGTCAGAATGACAGTGTACGGATCTCTTTTATGATATAAATGAGTTAGCAATAAAAAAATCAAAGACTTTCACTGTGATTATTCACACTTTTTGTAGATGTTCTATGGGACTGAAACAGACCACAATGACAGCACATACTGTGAGTGTACATACTGCCTCAAGAACTCCATTCTCTGATGTTGCTGCTGGGCATTGGAATTGGTCATCACATATACATGCTCTTAAAGTGACACTTGAGGAGAAGAAATCAGAGCTCACCCCAGGACACACAGAAGAGATGATGTAATGGCATTCTTTTTCTAACTTTAAGGCTTATAGCCATCAGCTCACGTGGAACGCTTAAAGCATATAGCCATCCCTTTTGTCTGCAGTTGAAATGTTGACAGGTCAAAGTCACTGTTATAACTCAGTCTAACAAGCTTTGGCATTGGCAGCAGACTCGTGCAAGAGATACTGGTTAGAAAAAAATGATAATAAAAAAATGTATCAATATATATTATTTTTTTGAGACAATGCTAGGCTAATAGTAGACCCACAAGTGTGATGCGTTGCAGTTTAGATAAAAAGGAGTCCCTGCTGCAGGCAGACTCTCAGTTGACATACAAACCTGAACAATTCCCTAACAGCTTTAGTGCTACCATCACTTGCAGTGCTGTAGGGTTAAAATGTCCTCCACTGTCCTGACTGCTCCATGTCAGTGTTTTTAAAACAACCAAAAATATTCCACATGTCCTCAGCAAAGTTATTGCATGTGAAATCCACAACATCTGAGAGACAAAGACTGCACTCGTTATTTAAAATCTTATTGAGGTTTACATTTATTTATGTAATTCTTGAGAACTTCTGATCATTTTGAATATTCCACCAATCAGTTTTTGGACCAGTAGGATGCTAAAATAGCCCTTTTTGTTTTTAAATCAGGTCTGGAACATGTATGCTATGACAGGATAACTCGACATTTTTGGCAAGTTAACATTTTTCCTTTGGGTGAAAGTTTGAAACTACTTTCAGATGTCCTTGTTAGGTATAGAAATTGAACTGGAAGATTAGTTAATCAGTATTTATACAGTTTATTCTCAGTGCTCAGTTTTTTTCTTTAAACATTAAGAGTATGTTTTTCAATGAGTACCCTGATATTTAGTTGGAATAAGTCATCTTAATTCCAGAAACTAAGCAATCTGTTAGAGCTGTTAACAATAAAGTATGACTTATCAAAGGGCCAGTGAGTCTTATTTTCCACTGCAGCAGTCATGTCTGGACAGCTGCATATTCCAGACAGAAAGCTCACAAAAGTGGTGGTGGAATGCAAGCTGATATTGCTTACTCATTCAAAATGGCTAAAAATGGATCCACAGAGTGAGTCTGACGGCACTTTCTCTTGTAGATGTTCATTTTGAAGCAGGGACATGTACAGAAGGATGCAGTGCAGCCATAAAATCACCCAGGGCTGTGTAGGTAGCATGTGGGAGGCTTGCACAGCCTTGATTCTGGAGTTAGGAAAGAAAATGTTATTTTTGTTATGTCTCTTCTGTGTATAGAAATTTTACTTCTTTGCACCTTTTGTGTCCCAGGAAAATGTTACCTCGGGCTTAACCACCTCTGTGTTTTTGCAACTTTACAATGATTCAGATTTTCTGATGGAGGGGGCTATGTCTTAATTTTGAGCTTTATGATGCACTATATTAGTAGTCATAAAACATTACGATATCACTTGTAATGAACGATAGAGCTAGTCGTTACAATTCATTGTAAGTGATATCATAATGCTTTATGACTGTTGATATAGTGCATCATAAAGCAATATGAGTGTAGTTATGAAGCATTATGAATGCCCTCATAATGCATTGTGATTGTCGAGGTTTGATACCTCATAAAGCATTATGGATGTAGTGTTCATGAGTATTCATAGCATCCATGGAACAAGTCATTATAATTCATTATAACTGACATTATAATGTTTTATAACTGTTGATATAAAGCATCATGAAGCATTATGTTTGCTTTAAGTGTAGCTATGAGGCATTATGGATGCATTATAATGCATTATGGATGCCGTTATAATGCATTATAAACGTGGGCTTCATAGAAAGTGTTACCTTACGGTCATTTACGGCCCTCAGAATGATAATTTGTGTTTAGTTTGACTGAACATCAAACTTGAGTGTTAGTGCCGCCCCTGCAATGTTTCTCAAATGCAAATTTTTGCTGAGTCGTTGCGCATGCACGGTTTCACTGGAATTTTACAAAATCTTTTCGTCACTTATGACAAGAGTCTGCAACCTTTCTAATCAACAGAGCCATTTGCCATTCGTGTTCTGAAATACCCATTCATGCACTTATTTCGTCTTATAGGACAGATTGCCTTCCCACTGTTGACACATTTTTCCATCATTCCTTGTTTTTATTGAACTCTTGTAGTTGGCACTCTGATGTGGAAAAGTTCTGTTCTCACAACCATAAATGGGAAAGATATCTCACTGGGAGGATGATTCATCAGAATATTATCTAAATAACTGTGGATTTACTGTTAAAGCCTTCCTGTGTCCATCTAAGAGATGGCAACTTGTGAGGAGAGACCCACCTGATTGGATTCAGTGGTAAGATCTCATTTATTAAGTGGATTAAATTAAATGGATAATGAAACAGATCAATACAAGTTTATGAAATGGACAGTTATACTTATAATTTATAATTTTTATAATTTATAATAATTTATTAAAAACATGACACAAACTGCTTGTTAGCCTCTCCCGTCTGATCAGGATGACAATCACACATCCAGCTGCGCAGAAAGCGCACTTATTACATCCCTCTGAGCACCTAAAACATGAGAAAAGTCAAACTGGCCTGTGATAACATACAGAGATGAATGGGAGAGCTAACGGAGTTCAATATGATTCGCTAACAAAGCAGTAGACACCGCGGTGCACAGAATAGCAATGCGTCATGACACACACACACCTTCAGGTCTGTGTGGACAGGTACAAAAATGCTGGTGCTGACTTGCAACTTTTCTATTAAAAAATTCTGTTAGGGAAGGAGTTAAAGGTGCTATAAGGAGAATGTATTTCCGAAGACATAAAGACTCTGCTACCCATGAGCATGCGCGGCAACTGTCGTAATGCTCCCTTCCAGTAACCTCGGAACTGGGAGTGACATCATCTCCGACTTGTCAGCGTTCCAGTTGAAGTCGGAGAACAACATGCCGATCTACCAGGCTATTGTTAGCTGTTGTTAGCATGCCCTGCGTTGTTGTTTACAAATATCACATGAAGAATGTGATTATCACTATGGCAGCATTTTTGTAAATATAAGTCTAACAATGCTATGTAAACAGCTGATCTAGAGCAACACACCCCAGTCAGAAGTGCAAATTGATTATTACAGGAGCTAAATAACTGTACACACTGGGGGCATCCATCTTCGATTGTCAACTCGGGGATGGCAAGGTTTCACCAAGTTCCCAGAAGGAAATTCAGACTTCGGGGAACGTTCCAGTTACAGTTTCTTACTCGGAACCCCAAAATTCCGACTTTTGACTACAACTGGAACGCACCAAAAGACCAAGCCAAAGCGTGTGTTTGTTGTGATGCTAATAAATGCAGCTCGGCCCTTCCTCAGAACTCTGCATTGCTTTACAACTTTTTTTTTCAACAACTTACAGGATGCAAAGCAACGAGGTAATGTATCTCTTTCTAGTTACGTAGTGGTAGTTTTTGATGTGTGACAACAAGCAATTTTTGGAAAACTTTTATCGTAGTTTTGTAGCCGGCTGTCTGACCCAACCACTTAGCTAAGGAATAGCATTTATAGATAACCTATTTTGATGCTGTAAAACTCATCTTAAAGTGTGTATTTCGATCAGGCATATATCTAAAAGTGAGACTTTTTTGTAATTACTTAGAAACTCCTGATAGCATCTTTAATATAAACAATTGAGAAGATTGGATCATTTTTACTGCTTAGTTTTGTAATGAATAGTTTGGACCCTTTTTTGCGGAATACTTCATGAGGCCCAGCCTAACCTAGACTTTATCTCCAGTGGCCCTCCGGTAATTTGAGTTTGAGACCCCTGTTGTAAAGGTTTAGACTGATGCACAGATTGAGATTGTTTCACAGAAAAAGGAAGAGACAGTCCCAGAGGACAGATCATTTTATTCTCCTTGAAGCTATACCTTTGCTGTCTGACACCAGTGAAACTGCAATCCACACACAACTATACACAGCACATATGGCAGACAAATAGAAAGAGTGTGTGCACAAATATACACTCTCACAAAAAGTGCTTTGCATACAAACACATCCATCTGTCCTCACGCATGTACAAACCAATTCAACTCCACAGGGAAATGATGGCAAACTTACTTCAAGTCCCCTCGTAATAAAACTCACCATGAGGAAATTGGATCATGGCCTGATGATTTATGGTCACTATGTCTGTAAAGATATAGAAAAAATTCAGCAAATATGCCCCCACACACTCTCAGGCACACACACACTTTGTGTAGAGCATAAGCACTTATTAACAAAGAGGAATGAGTTGACGCTATACTGTAAATCATGGAGTCAAGCCATTTATCATAGATAATTACACTGCAATCCCACTTGCTCAATAAAATCTGTACTTCAACAGATTCAGACAACAAGCACACACACATTTACACACACAGTACTGAGTGGGTTCAAGCAGATAACTTGAGTGCTTTGCTGCAGCGTACTCACACAGGAAACATTGCAGCATAGTGTCCAACCCATCCTTTACAACAGGCCACAGTTTGAAGCTTTTCATGCTTGGCTCACTCTGCTGCAGTGCTCACGCAGCATTTCATAAAACCAAAATCTACCGCAGCGTCCACCTAAGGGTTCTAGTTTAGCTCTATCTGAAGTACTTTCCACTGCATGGCATCCAAAAGTCAAAAGTCAATACTGCACCAACAATTCATGCTTGAAAACTGAAAGAGTTGTATCATGAGCATATTGAAAAATAATGCTCAGGATCTAAGATGCTGTTGTGACTTTGAAAGTTTGGCCTTTATCTTCTGTCCTTTCCCTCCCTTTGTTTGTGGCTATTTTCTGTAATTCTCTGCATCTCTCTCTAATTGGTCTCTTTTATTGATTTAATCTCATTTTGATTGTCTTTCATTGACTGTTAACTAAAACTCTGGGGAAGGTTTAAGGCTAAATAGTCTTTGTAAGGATACTACAAAACTATAAAGCTACACTGCTTTGAAAGGGGACAGGGGGCTAGCCAAACAAATAATTAAATTTATCAAGATAAGGCCTGTCATGCAAATCAATAAATCAATTAACTGCGCAATAAATAAAAAGGAGCTCGACAATTTTGCCGGCCTTGATATATTGGCACGTGCATGCGTGTTTGTTTCCCTCCTCACCTCCACCAAACAGGCTGGATGACAAGTGGGTTCATTCTTTGCATCTTACTGAACACCTGGGCACAATGGCTCTATAGCGGAATGAATGGAGTGAACTCTCATGTCAGTCATTCAATGTGTACACACACACAGAGCTGCAAGTGAGCATCGTGAGGAGTAATAAGGAAACAAACACCAATATGAATGATGGTACGAAAGTGATGGTTCCTAAGCTGAATGCCACAGCCCAAGTGTGGGAATATTGTGATTTTTTAACTGAATGAACAAGGTGTGAGCCCATGAAAACCGACAAGCCGATATGTCGTATAAGAAGAAGAAGGGGAATATGATCAACTTGCATGCGCACCTCAAACACAACCATCCTTGTCCACATTTTCCAACTGGGAAAAAAAAATTACCCTTGAGGTGCAGCGGAGCCTTCGTCCTTACAGTCAATGATTACTGAGGCGTTTGGTCAGCAAAGTACATATAAATAAAACAGGTGCACAATCACAGAGAGTGTCCTTTCACTACATTGCAAAAGAAAGGCAACACTTCAATACGGATGAAGAGCCAGCAATATTACAAACAATTTGACAGACAGTACAAATTCACTAGGAGAATGTACATGTCACAAACAATTCCAGAACTGTATAAACTCCATTTTATTTAATGTGTTTATTTTTGTGTGTGGGTTTTATTGGAGTATGTATTGTTTTTCTTTACAGAGACAGGGTCTATATTTTTAAATTGTTATTGGTTATTATAATTATTTTTATGTACATGCAATTTTTGCTAAAAGAGAGTCCAATATATTTCATTATTTTTTTTGTCTTTTTGTTTAATTTATTTTGTTGTTTGTTTAATTTATTTTGTTTAAAAGCTCTTGATATTCCAGATACAGCTAAATACTCTTGAGAAATTAAAGTTTATGCCTTCTGATACAGTGAGTGTACTCAACTATAATGCCATATATTATTATTACATTAATGAAAAAGTAATTATTTCAAAAATAATGTTGACAATAATATATTTTATCAGCAAAATGTTTTAGTCCAATTATTGTCCAGCTAAATTTGTTATCGTGGCAGTCCTAATCAAGATGTTGAAACTTATGTTTGCTTAGTTTTTTGTAAACGTCCATTGTATTGTTTCATACATACATACTGCACATTTGATTAGTGATCTGCATCCTAGTTTATTACAGCCTATGGCAGAAAGATACAACTTCCTAACCTTATACACCAGACTGTTTCACATTTCCACTGGATATATTTCACTAGGCCATCTGGACTGTATACCAGTGGAAGTGAAAATTTCTATTCTTTTGATATTTTTTAAGCTCTTTAAGCCTTTAATGATAGCAGAGGGACAGTGGATAGACTCTGAAGGGGACTGAGAGAAGTCAATTAGCCTCAGGTTGGAACTGAACCCATGCCACCTACAAGAGCTTCAACATATGCTAACTGCAAAGCTACAACCCACTTGCCATATTGACACCACAGACAGATCTTTAAACGATAATTATTATAATAATAAAAGTAACAGTGATTGAAGGACTATTAAAAAAATAATAAAAATCTTTCAGGGATTTCCGCTTGGTTTCCACTCAACTTTGCTCGATATACAGTTTGGATTTTTCCCACTTCATTTCTACAATATACTTTGACAGTACCTCTTACGAAGAGTTTTGTTACAGAAATGGTTGCAATCAGCAAAAAAACTCAAAACCATCGGGAAGTTAGATATGCGATACAATATTGCACAGTCCACAATGGGAGCCTTTTGATCAAAATTGAAGTGTTACTCTATCTGTTAATTAGTTAGTAATGTCTCCATGTCATGTTTTAGTCTTGGCTTAGCTTGCTTGAAACCTTACAGGGGCTTGGCATGACCCGTAATGCAATACCAATGAAACAGAGTAGAGACCAGTTGAGTTGAGCCAATACTGCACAATGGAAAGCTTCAGTGGAGGTGCTTTGAATGCATACTGATGATTGCTCATCATTATGTCACCTGTAAAAAATGAACATAGCTTATTTTTTTCCATCATATCAAAGGTGCCGTAGGCAGGATTTTAGCACAAAGCCAGGTAAGATGGCGATTTGAAACCCAGAACAGCCCCTCCCGTCTTGTTTTCGCTAAGATCATGCCCTCACGCGGGTTTAGCCCCTCCCACAAAAACGTGCACGCGAGCCCTACATCATGCCCGCTGGTATCAAAACACTCCTGTACAGTCAACTGTGAAAGGCTTCTCAACAAAGAGCAAGACAACAGCAGCAATGTCTGCTTCTGAGGTAAGAATTCAATGCAATACTGTAATTACAACTTGTGCTCATGTTTAGCTTTTACGTATCACTGTTTTGAACGATACTTGATAGAACAAAGCTGAATTAGCGTATACCAGCAACACAAGCTATCATTTACTTGGACAGCATTAGCAGCTAGCCTGCTAGTCAACTGATAAATAAACCAAGTTTATTCTTTCATTTTTAGTTTGTGACAAAAGAAAGCTCTGGGCAAGACTACATCCACTTCCTGAAGGGCGAGGTGAGGTAGAGCGGGACAAAGTACAAGCAGACAATCAGAAGAAAGGCTGCGGAGCCGTGGTGTTGGCCGAGGAGGCGGCCGCGGACGTGGAAGAGGCCGAGGCTGTGGCAGAGGAGCCGCCGCAGGCTCCTGAGGAGCACTGAGGGGGCGAGGCTAAATCTTTGTGTTGTAAAGGTTTTTATTTCTTAGTAATAGGCATCTTTGTTGGTGTGAAACTGTGTGCAGTTTGCTAAATTTGGAGTGATCTTATTTATATTCCATCATACTCCATAGAGTGTAGTGCATGTTTAAAATCTGCTGTAACTCGTATTTGTTGATACACACCTGAAATATATATTTGCACAGTCCTGCCTTTCCTTTGCACAATTACATTATTTACTTGATACCTTTCTAAATACTTAGAATTATTTGCCATTATTCATTATTGTGAAACTACACTGATTTTGATTGTTTACACTTTTTACTTGAAATTTGGAAATTAATAAATACATTGCACTGTCTTTCTTCTTGTATTTATTTCTATTTATACATTATGATGATTTTCATTTTAAAATTGAATATTGTCTTTACTATCCTGTAAGTTTACATCCTTACAGAGTTGATGTTTTTGAATGTAACAGCTTGTCTGCTTCACTTGGGAGGGAATGTATAATTATAGGACTTTGTTGAAGATGCTCTTTAGACAACTCAGTAGATTCAATTACAAATACTGCCTCTATTTTTAAAAAGACCAAAGTGTGGTATGCATACGATTTCTTTCCACATTAAAATTCTTTTGAAACGTTTTCTATGATTGTTAATATACAAATTTGTGTTTGTAATTGTTATATACATTAGATCTTAATTTTTTCTAACCTAGGCTCTAGATTTGCTTCAATCGTTTAAGTTTGCTGAACTGGAGTCTTGCTAATTTAACTTTGTAAAGTTATGATTGAAATTTAAATCCTGAAGACATATTGGATAACCCTGAAAAAGATTTTAACAAATCCAAGCATTTACATCAAACATCCCTGTCATATTTTATATAAGATAAAGTCAAAAAAGTGCAGTACTCCATTATCAATTAATCAATCAATCGATCAAACTGTATTTGTATAGCACTTTTCATACAGGACTTTGTAATACAAAGTGCTTTACATGAGAAAAAGATAAAATAAAACAACAATAAGTGGAATAAAAAGCAGAAATTGCATAATTGCATAAAATGAAAACATAAGACCCCCACAATCCCTCCCTCCCCCCAACCACATTCAATATACACACTCACTTACTCAAACACACAAAGACATAAAAAGGAAATTCTGACAGAAAACAGAATTACAGGACTGAGGAAACACTATCTTGGATTAAAAATGAGGAAACACAGGAGCTAAAACTAAAATGATACTTAAAAATACTCAAAAATACTAGAGGGTAAGATAAATAAATGTGTAAATACGTAAATAAAATATAACAGTACAGAATAAACATTAGATAAATAATATGGTAAAATGAGAAAGTGTAACATCAGGTGCATAATAAAATCAGCTAAAATATGATAATAAAAGGAAAAGCATTTAACAAAGAATAAAATTCCAAATAAAAAATCTGAACTGAAATGTAGTAATAAAACAAAATAAAAGGGTTAAAATGAGTTAACATATGACATAAAATAATATTAAATACAATCAGCTAAAAGCCAGATTAAAACAGTAGGTCTTGAGTTTTCTTTTCAAAATATGAACAGTAGGTGCTGCTCTCAGGTCTTCAGGTAGACAAATTCGTTAAAAAATATATTTTATTTTAAAAAATGTCCATTTTGTAAATCTCTTGACACACGGGGGGCAGGTCCATCACACCACGAAGTTTCACTGCATCTCCTGATCTTGTCCCGTTGAAAGAAAGAAGCAGTTATTGTATGGTATAAATATTGATTTAGTACAAGCATAGAAACGTATAATAAAAAAAATGCTCAAACCTATTCATCTGCTGACCTTTGTCCTGAGCAGATCCTGGGTTGTAGGAGGAGGGACGCTTGCAAGCATGCATACACTCCTCCTCCTGCTGCTGCTGCTCTTCCTCACCAGAAGACACATGTACTGGCTCCTCATTTCTGCTGCCTTCTTCCCAAGTCTTATCTGCCCAGCCAATACTATCTGTCAAAGTAGATATAAAAGTTTGAAACACAAATCATAGACAGCTACACTTGTGTTGGAAGACAAAGTTACACAACACTTTCGTTGAGTTTTTGATGTCATTGAACTCTTTTTCAGATATTTCCTCAACTTCACTTGAACACAAACTATAAACTAGAGAGAAGAATTTATACAAAAATATCTATAGAGGAGAGTTGGGAAAGATTAGCCATTTTTTTTTTACTTCTGTTAACTTGTCACTGAGGCGAGGAGAAATACAAAGAGATACAACAAAACAAACTATTATTTAGGAAAATTTGAAAGTATGTGGGTAAGTTGACCATGTGACTTCATAACATTAAATCTGAGAATTAATTAAAGATAATATACTGCTGTCAAAAGAGTCATTTCACAAGAGATTGTTCACTTCACAAATAGATGCATTTATTTTTTTGTCATAGTCACATCTATTTTCTTAAATTAAAAAAAATAGAAAAAACAGTCATTTTGAAATTTGGCAGAAAGAAAAGCATTATTCCTTCAAGATAAGTTTCTTACTCGTATGCTTTAAAGTTTTTACAAGTTCAGACTTGCTAAAACAACCAAGTTTAAACATCCCTCTTCATCATATACCTCTGCAAGGTTGACATCAATATTTCACTCCATATTTTTCTCCATCTCAGCAGGGGGTGTTAGCCCCAGTTGGTTTTCCTCTTGTTTACCCTCAACATGATTTTCTATAATGTTTAACATTTGACCAGACATATCAGCTGATTAACTTAAAATTAAATAGTATTTTATGATTCAGTGTATCAATATAACATTATAAACTTTTGGTGGTATAAAAGGAACCAGTGGCTCAATTTACACCACATCTGTGGCTCACTTTGCCTCACAGCCAACATTTTGAAAAAAATGTTTGCTATTCAGACTAATCTCTAGTCAAATGAGTCACATAGTTACACTACAGTGGTTAAATTACATATAAGTATAATACACCATTTTAGACCTGAATAAATTGAATTTGATACCAATCTAAAAAAATATCTGACATGCAGAAAATTTACTTTGACACATGAAAAAGAGTTTTTTGTGTTGTGAGTCTCTGCACCGGACTGGGGAGGTCGGGGGGCAGGGACCACTACTCTTCCTGTCTTTTGAATGGCGTGGATGAGGATGCAGTCTCCTCTTTCTCGTAACTGAAATCAGAGAAAATGTCCTACTTTTACACCCTGGTGCTAAGACACTCAACGTGTTTCAATTTTCGGGACATGTCAAACATGGCACGTCCTGGATTTCACCAGATTACTGAGGTTACAAAGCCCCGTGGGGGAAACTGTCCGTGCTTTCACGTAAAGAGTAAATGCCCATAAGATACTCGTTTAAGAGGGAATCTAAACACATTTGTTGTATAACATTAAACTGAGTAAACAATGTAAGAGGAAAAAATAACTCATCTGTCCATCAGATGTAGATTTGAAACCCTTAAGGTCCTACTGAGGGGTCCTCCTCCGCTCAAATACAAAGCCAACATGATTCTTATTTTATTTCGCACACGGTCCTCCTTCTTGTACTCCTTCGGTAAGCATTTTCACGATCCTTGACTTTTTGATGGAAGCTGCCTGAGGTAAAGGGGGATCACGTCTTCCTACTGCCCGCTGGATTGCTGCTCTCCTGTTCGAGGTTTGATGCTGTTTTTCTTCTTGCTCTCCTACGCCGCAAAGCGTATTACTGCCCTCCGCTGGTCTTTTTTTTTTTTATTAGATTTTGTTATACACTCCAGTCACATGCAGGAACTGCAGCGCTTTGGATATCATGTGGTGGTTCTCATTATGGTTCGGATTTGTTTTTCTGGCAAGCAAGGTAAATCTGCGAGCCAGGACTTCCTCATGTGGTGGTTCTCATTATGGTTCGGATTTGTTTTTCTGGCAAGCAAGGTAAATCTGCGAGCCAGGACTTCCTCATGCGTGTTGATGAGAACAAAGAGCTTTACAACCAATCACGTTGAAGGACGAAATGCGGCCCCTTGACCAACCAGGATAGAACCCTCAGGGGCTCTTCTGATTGGTCAAAGTTACCTGGTCGAGAATCCTTGTCAGCTCATAACAGAGACGGATGGAAACGCAGCGATCTCACTGTAGTACAATTATACTACACTCATAAAAGGATTTCAATGGATATTCTTACAGTACATTTAATCCAAACAAAGCACAGAAAAATTAGCATTGACTAGCAAAATCCTGCCTACGGCACCTTTAAATGGAACAATACATGATCAAGAGCTTGTACTGTGCTTCTCCTGTTACCTATATATTCAAATGTTTTTTTAACACCGAAGTACCACATCCTTGGGCATGGTATGAACTATTGGTGTGAATTTGGTGAGCAACTGCTGATAATTGAAGTAAGTGTAGGCATACTTCTGACACAAAATAGGTTATGTTTTGAAGCACCCCCCAGTTAACGTCTTCATTAAGAAATAAAGAAAGGAATTCTAAAAAGCAAAGAACATTTAAAGGTAGATTATCTGACTTTATTGGCCGGTAGGTGTCGGGCTAGAGCACCTGAGTAAAATTAAAACAAAGAGGCTTCAGAGTATAAAGAGAGGCATGAAGAAACAGAGGTGACTGCCCACAGTATGATGCTGTTCATGAACATGTCTGACAGAGAGGTAAGTTTACAGAGCACGTACTGTGACTGTTGTGTCTCTGATAAAAGTTAACCTTTTTGTCACGAGTGGCATTTGTTTTTTTTTGTGAATTTATAACTCTGCTGGAACAGCTACAGCCAGTTAGCCAACATTTCAGTAAGTTATACCCCGGGTAGTGTGATACAGAACAGGGAACAGAGGCAGAGCAAGAGTCTTTACCGTGATCTGCCAGAATTAACGCTGAAGATGAATGCTGCAAAGGCTGCTGAGCAACGAAACACACAGACGGAGGAGCTAACTAGCAGCTAATAGCTATTAGCTGCTAGCTCATAGCTTCTATCAGTATTGTTATATGACTGTAGGGGGTTGTCTCAGTAATGTTTGTTTAGAGTAAATATGTTTGTATTTGACCCGCTGAGATGGCAGATCTATATCCACTTCCTTGTTGGCTCTAATGCTAAAGTCAGCTGCCAAAGTAAATAACAACAAAAGCACGTCTGAGGTCTATAGTGGTGTAATGTTAGGGATCTTGACAGTCTTGAAACTTCATTAATCAGCCAGCTATCTTTTCTCTCCTGGTTTACTACAGGCCTTCACAGAGTGGCTCTGACCCGCTGATAAGGCCAGGAAAGGCAGCCAGAGCCGGTGATGGAACGGCATGAGGAGGAGACCCTCAGCACAGGCAGGTAACTGAGGTGTGCAATCACTCAGTGTTCTGAGAACATCACACTTCATACAGTGAAAATGTGATAAAACTGGATTTATACACATACATTTTAAATATTTCATTTTTATATGCTGGAGTAGAATGAATAAAACATTGTACTCTCGTAAAAGTACACAACATTTTTCAAATTTACAACTGCAGGTAAAAGAAACACTTAAATTATCTTTTATATATTAATCTACTCAAGAAAAGAAAAATGTTTTGTAGTCAGAGTAAAAATGTACTTGGAGTATTTGGGATTCTGAATGCATTTTCTTTGTGTAAATACAATTTATAGTAGATAACGTTTATTAAAAATAACATACGATGTAACAAAAAGTTAATTATTTTTTTTCTGTTACCTTTGAAATTAGATCATAAAGGTGTCATTGATTGTTTTTAAACCACAATTTCTTTTTTTAAATAAGCAACCTCTATTTCACTCCCTAAAATGTACCATGTAGGTAAATATCAACTTAAAATTTGCCCTTGGTAATATGAAATAAAAACTGAGTCAACTTTTTTTGTGGCATGCTGTATTTTCCTCACATATTTAGCTGCTGACTGAATATTTACATACAGGAGCTACTCAATCACAGGATATGTGGTCATTTATTATTTCATATCCATAACATACTTCACCTAACCATGAGACAACATATGTAATGTTCATGTTTTTCAGGTGCTGCTACATAAGATGACCAGAGAAGTGAGAGCTACAGTATCAACAGCTGCTATGAACCAGCAGCCAGGCCTGTATGCTGATGCTCTGACGAAGAAGCAGCAGAGAAATCGAAACAGAGGGCTACCAAGTAAAATAATGTTTTTAGGAATAACAAGACAAACACTGAAAATTTTTTGAAAAGTCATTTCTCTGTTTATGTGACTACTGCTTAAAAGTGCCTATTACTTCATTCCACAGAACATGTTTTATTAAGGAATGTATTTTTATTGCCCTTTCTTGACAAATAAGTGCATGCACTGTGCATGAAACATCTGTGAAAGTTATCTGTTTATCATCACATAGTCTTTGTATCTTTTTTTGATTATTCTTATTTGGGGAAGAAATACACTTACTTTTTATTGTTGACAAAAGATTTCCACGTTTTGTTATGCCACTTGCTCCCATTCCAGTAAGAAACTATTTGCCTCTTCTGTCTCTCTTTTTTAGTTCAAGAATGTTTTTTGCTAATAAAGAGCAGAAAGTTGTACACTTTATCAAGAAATGTAAGTTACACCTGTATTAATGCACAAATATATATATATATTAATTATAACTACTTTTGACTTCAATTTTGTTATTCTAATACACAACATGTTTGCAGTATAGACAGTCAGATTTTAAGCTTCCTGGCATTTTGAAACAGTAGAAAGTGGATCTGCAGACACTGATACTTTATTGTGTGTCATAAAGCCATGACAGGCACTTTATGTGCAGGATATTAATGACAGATTATCAACTAATGTGAAAAGTTAAACTAATTTAGAGACAAAAAGTTCACTGAAGTGGTTCTTAACAATGTTGAGCAAAACACTGAATGATTACTGAGTGTCTGTCACCAGACAAAAGGCACAACAAATGGGAAATCCAGCCAAATAAATATCATAAAACTAAAAAAATAAAACCATCTGCAGTTTACTCAAATTATACATCCCTGATCAAAATCTCAAGACCAGTTGAAAAATTGCTAGAATATGCATTTTGCACATTTGGACCTTAATGAGGTTTTAAATAGAGCTATAATATGCAAAAGCAAGAAGGGGGAGTGTGACAAAAAGCACTTTGAAAAAGTAATTTATTGAAAACAACAAGTAAACTGAAATAGGCTGTTTATCAGCTGATCAAAAGTTTAAGACCATTGCTCAAAAAATTACAAAAAACTCTCCAAACCAGAACAAAAAATTTTCTCAGTAGGACTCAGTAATGAGTATTTCCACCATTCTTGTTAATCACTTCAAATATTTGCTTGGGCATGCTTGATGCGAGTGTTTCCAGGAAGCTTTTGGGAACATTGCTCCAAGTGGTGAAGATGGCTTCTGTCTGGAACTGATGGCCATTTTTATAAACTTCCCTTGCCATCCATCCTCAAATGTTCTATATGGGATTTAAATCAGGGGAACATGCAGGATGGTCCAAAAGAGTGATGTTATTCTGCCTGAAGAAGTCCTTGGTCAAGCGAGCATTGTGAACTGCAGCGTTGTCCTGTTGAAAAACCCAGCTGTTACCACACAGACGAGGGCCCTCAGTCATGAGGGATGCCCGCTGCAACATCTGCACGAAACCAGCCGCCGTTTGACAACCCTGCACTGCCTGAAGCTCCAGTGTTCCACTGAATGAAAAAGCAGCCCAGATCATGATGGACCCCCCTCCACTGTGCCGGGTAGAAAACATCTCAGGTGGGATCTCCTTGTCATGCCAGTAATGTTGAAGCCATCTGGACCGTCAAGGTAACATTTTTTCTCATCAGAGAATAAAACTTTTTTCCACCTTTCAGTGTCCCATGTTTGATGCTCCCTGGCAAAGTCTAAACGGGCAGTTCTGTGGCGTTGAAGGAGACGAGGTCTTCGAATTTGTTTTTTGTTTTTGAAACCCTTTTCCCGCAGATGCCGTCTGATGGTTATTGCGCTTCAGTCGGCACCAGTAAGGGTTTTAATTTGGGTCGAGAACCACCCTGTGTCTTGACGGACAGCCAATCGGATCCTCCGGCTCAGTGCAGATGTAATTTTTTTGGGTCTACCACTTGACTTTTTTTTTCCCATAATGCTCAGGATCTTTCGAAAACATAAGAATGACTGTCTTACTGCGTCCAACCTCAGCAGCAATGGCACGCTGCGAGAGGCCTTGCTTATGCAGCTCGATGACCACGTTCAAGTAGAGAAAGCTTCTTAGCTTTAGCCATCAGGAGGGCATGACCGTGTGAATGCCTGAGAGAAAATTAAAATTTTGAACAGATTTTGGCTTCAATGGCCTGTGGTCTTAAACTTTTGATCAGCTAATAAACAGCCTAATTCGCTTTACTTGTCGTTTTCAATAAATTACTTTTTCAAAGTGCTTGCTGTCACACTCTCCCTTCTTGCTTTTGCATATTGTAGCTCTACTTAAAGCCTCATTAAGGTCCAAATGTGCAAAATGCATTTTCTAGCAATTTTTCAACTGGTCTTAAGATTTTGATCAGGACTGTATGTAAACCAGAGTATTTCAAAGTGATTTTTAGATGTCTTGTATAATAAAACATTCACAGAAATGTAATTTTCACCCCTTATTTTATTTTGATCATTTTTTGTTACCTGCCCTGAGACATCATGCAACTAAATATGACTGACAGATAGCAACAGGTGATGCTGAATAGCACTGGTAATGCAAAGAAACATTTTGTGTGAGTAATTTATGAATTGATTATTGTAAACATGGGTTGTACTTTACAGATGGCTGATTGAACTCTGTCAGTTAGCAAACAACAGTTTGGTGTTTAGGTTTTTTTTTTTTTTTTTAATTTATTTATTTGTTTGTTTATCAGGGACAGCGCATATTATTCAGCACTTCTTTCTACATTGATAGTGTAAATATGCCAGAGTTAGCCATGAACTAATTTTCATCTGTAGTCCCTGAGCAGGTTGTTAAAAAGTGGAAAGTAAAAACCATTCATGCAAAAACAATACAACACAATCCAATACAATACGAAGAAAAAAAAAAACATGAGGGTACGGAATGTCTCTAGGGAAGTATGGGTGACACCAGTGACAATGTTTGGCTTATCCATGATTACAGATTTGGTTAGCTTTAAGAAATACTGCCCCCACAATGCCACCTTAATCCAACACTGACTTAACACCTTCCAGAAAGTAACAGTTAGCAGTTTCTGTTGAATGGTTGGAGCGGAAACCAAACTGCAGTGGATGCAGGGGAGTGTGGCTTATGTTCAGATGGGCAGTCAGCTGTTGGGCAACCCATTTCTCAGCCACCTTGGACACTACAGGTAATATACTGATGGGCCTGTAATTAGCCACATTTGTTTGGTCACCAGCCTTAAAAATAGGTGTCACAACAGCCATTTTCCAAGTATGTGGAAAAATGCATTGCCTGATAGATAGATTTATCAGATGAACTATAGGGCCAGCTAGTGCATCCTTGTGTGTTTTTAGGAATGTTGTGTCCATGTTATATGCATCCTTTGCTTTTGAGTCTCTTAAGGAGCCCATAAGATCTACCACTGCAGAGTTGGTACATTCTCCTATTCTGAAAATTGGCTTGTTGTCCTTAATTGGAGTGCATGTCCAGATTCTGGTGGAGAAGTTTTGGGCCAGCTCCTCAACTGAATCAGTAAAAAAGCTATTAAAGGTGTTAGCTATCACATCATGATCTTGAGTTATGATTCCATTCACTATAAGTTCATATTCCTTTATTTTCTGATCTTTATTTCTCCCTGTTAATTTATTAAGGTTTTCCCATATTAGTTTTCCATTTCCCCTTCCGTCTTCTATTACTTTAATAAAAAAAATCAGCTTTAGCTTTCCTTAAGTTCCTAACTGCCTTGTTTTGCAGGCTTGTGAAAATCTGCCTATCACTGCTATATCCAGTCTTGAGTGATCTCTTCAATACCAAGTCACACTCTTTCATTTGCTGCCAGAGGGCATAGGAGGTGGCCGTCTCCTCTGGCCTTTCTCTTTACAGCTGCTGAACTTCCAGGTAGAAATCAAGTAGTAGTGTCTCATAAAAGGGGACAGAAGGCTTGGACATCAGCTGTTCCACTGTTGCAACTCTGACAATGTTGAACCTACAAACATGGACAGAAGATGTTATTCTTATGGTATTATACTACTTGCAAAAAAAAAAAAGATTGCAGTACAATTATACAGTGAAAGGAAAAAAAACATACCAAGACTTGATTCTTAGCTATTTCTGCAGCAGGAGTGAGCATGGTGGGTGCCAGTGGCTGAAGCTTTCTCATTAATTTACCATTTGTTTAAATCAGACATTATTTAGATATTATAGTAGATAGCTGATACACTGATGTATTTTAGTAAATAAAGTCATCACAATTTGTAACATTACATAGCTTCAGACAATGTACCAATATACTACAGAGAAAATCTTTCTTTTGACTGTGGGTGCAGTAATAAAGTAGCTTTATAAATCATTGAAGTCTTTCTTTCTGGAGATCTGAAATATTACACTTATATGCAAGTTCATTTAGAAACAGTCCCTCTCCAGCTCACAGCTGTCAAGTTTTGGATTTGAAAAAAGGGACATTTCCTGGTGCCCGCTGCGCGCTGTCCCACCATCCCAACCAAGCTCCAGTATCTCCAGGGTCTCTGCAGATTTCAACATGCCAAATTTAAGACTTTTTAAGACTATTTTAAGATCATAATGTATAGAATTTAAGACCCATTTCACATCGATACTGGCAAAAAAGTACAAAAGACTTGAAGGAAAATTGCAGGCCCGGAATTTATTCACAGCTCTTTCACACTGACATACTTAACACTTTATCTAAATAAAAACACTAGAAACCTCTGTTGTGATCCAAGATTTGTTTGGAAGTCAGAATAAAAAAAAATGTTCGTCACTCGACAGTCAACAGCCACTGTGTGTGTGTGTGTGTGCCTGCGTGGGCATGCACACAAGAACTATCAGAGCTGTTGTCAAGATGACCACAAAATGGTAAGGGGAAGGTGGTGGATTTTGTGACAGCGCTGTAGTCCTCTCTCGTTGCTGGTACATTGTGGAATAGGGTGTGCATGGCTCTCAAAAGTTTGTCCAGCTGCCACATGGTGAATCCACTTTTAAAAACATTAAGCAATATGTGCAGTCCGAGGCTGCCCACGGAAACAACCTGAGCACCTCCATTCAGTTCTGCTTACTCTTGTTGGAAAAGTTCAAAAAATTTGAAATTCACAATGGGCCCATCAGTGGAGATGGACACTAGGCTCCTGAAGTGAAGTTGGTCCACACACTCCTGAGATGAAAATAAATACATTTTGAATGAATGTTGATGTCAAACTTAAATAAAACAAAAAACACACACATATCTATCTATCTATCTATCTATCTATCTATCTATCTATCTATCTATCTATCTATCTATCTATCTATCTATCTATCTATAGATAGATAGATAGAGAGATAGATAGATATACACATATACAAATCCAACAAAACAAAATAAAATAGTGAGCAAATACAAATATTACAGCATTTTTTTCTATCATTAATCTTTGCAAAGAAAAAAAAAGACAGATAGGTTGTAAAGGGTGTAGGCAGAAGTAACAAACTTATCTAGTCCCACCCCTTATTCCTTTTAAAAAAAAGTCTTAAGTTTACCCTGAAGCCTCTTCAGGTCATAGCCAATAATATATTTAACAACAAAAAGCAACAAGCTCAGACAAATAACAAAAACAACAAATTTCAAACAAGGCCAGTAATGAAGCATCACTGGATACACAGCATGATGTTACTGCTTTTCTCTTTGTTTTCTATCTGTATCTGTTTAATATTTCAGTTTTAAAGATGATTTAAACCTACCTATTGTTTTACATGATTTCAGTTCATCATTGCAGCTGTTACATATTGAAACTCTTTTAACTTGGACACAGTGAAGTTATATTTGTTCTTACAGTTTGTTTTTTGAACATACAAATTCCTTGAAGATGATGTTTGTCATCTCTTAGTTGAAAAAACCTTCGGTAACTTCTGATTTTTAACTTTATGCATAATTTGGTTAGTTTTATAATTAACCAGATCCTTAAATTATAATGTATTAAGTTCAATGAATAGTTGGTTTGTTGGTTCTCTGTATGTGGTTTTGTTTGTGATTATTATTGCTCTTTTCTGTAGGATGAAGATCAGCTCTGTGTTTTTTTCGTATGCGTTCCCACACACCTCAACACAGTAATTCATGTAAGGGAGTATGAAGGAGCAATACAAAATGTATAATGAAGATTAATTAAGGAAATATTGGATTTTACATAAAATTGCAACTGACTTTTATATTTTTCCTTTGATGTAGTTAATGTGTGATTTCCAGTCCAGTTTCTCATCTATTATCACAACAAGAAATTTAATTTCAGACACTCTTTTATATCTCTACATCATTTGTAATGAGCTTTTTGGTTGAGCAAGTCAGACGGTTCCCAAATATTATATATTTAATTTTATTTAAATTTAGTGTTAATTTATTTTAATCAAACCAACTCTTCATTTTTTAACACTTCTACTTGGTCCAAAAGTTATTCCAAATCCAAATCCCCCCCACAAATCTCCAAATTATCTTAAATCCGATCATTATAATTTTATTGTTTTAGTTATTGTCTGAGTCTTTTTCTCTTACTTTTGTCCTGTTAAGAAAAAAAATCATGAAAAAAGCAGTGTTATGTTTCTTACCTTGACATGTTTCAGCAAGTTCTGAGCCGTCACATGCCTCATAAACTCAGAACCCAGCTACCTTGACTGGACCTGCTCGCCTTCCAGAAACGCTCGTGCAGGTCCAACTGCTACATCAGCACGAAGGGGCCCTTAACTTTGCAGATGACGTCTCTCTTGATGTAATCGGCTAATCCAAATCGCGTTATGTACGCTGTCTTGTCTTTTCCACACTTAAACGTTTTTGAAATCTCTGAATCCGGGCACATACTTTGGAACAGCTCATCAATGTTCTCATCACCAGTATATGAATGGTGCTTAGTTACCGTATAAAAAGTCTGACTGTTCTCTGCTGCTATGCTAAGGCTGTCAACACACTGCTGCGCGCGCACATCAATAGCTGGTGGTGTTCGCCAAATTCTGACCGGGCAGCACGGGTAGCCTATTAGTTCCGCTTTATAGCTCCGTTATTGCGTCCTCAAAAATCGAAACATTTCAAAGCGAGACTGAAGTTTATGCATGTTGTAAATAAAAGTAACGTCGACATATTTTGTAAGACCTTTCAAAATCGTATTTAAGACCTTGTTGGGGATTTTAGGGAAAATTTAGACATTTTAAGGCCTTAAAACCAAATTGTCGGATTTAAGACTTTTTTAGACTTTTTAAGACCCCGCGGATACCCTGATCTCTTACATTTAAAGACTGATGTACAGGAATGTGTTCTCGTTCGCAGTCATCCATCTTGCTTCTCTTAGTTTGATCCCGTTGTGGACTCTAATCTCGTGACAACTGCCACCCAGGCTACTGCAGATGGAAGTTCTCGTGAGGCTTTTTCTTCCCTGGTTTTACAGTGGTTGCCATCCATCATTTTGGTGAATTACTGCCTAATTTTTGTAACAAGGCTAGTCACAGAGTTCCGTTTGGAGAGACAGTGGAATGTTTTTTTGTTTATTTTTATAAAACAGGAAATTTACAGGAAAATACTAATACGGGAGGACGACAGGAAAGAGGCATAAAATATGGTAGTGTCCCAGCTAAAACAGGTGACTTGACAGCTATGCTTCAGCTGTGTTGGGCCTCTTCTGTGGCCTGCTTCCTTCATCAGACAGACATCCATCCATTAATCCATCTATCTTCTCCCGCTTATCCATGGTTGGTTCACGGGGGCAGCTGCTCAAGCAGGGAAGCCCAGACTTCCCTCTCCACTGCCACTTCTTCCAGCTCTTCCTGGGGATCCTGTGGTGTTCCCATCCAGATGCCAAAAGTAGTCTCTCCACCATGTCCTGGGTCTTTCCCGGGGCCACCCACTGGCTATTGGCTGGGACATGCCCTGTTTGAACTCATAAGCCCCTCCCGGATGTATTATTTCCACCGATACAGGATTTCCCGAGTCGAGGGCAGCAGCACACCATCCTACCATAGACAGTGTTGACAGCACACTGCTCCCCCCTCCTGAGATGCTGGATGGTGGTCCAGAATCTCTTCGAAGCCTTCCGGAAGTCGTTCTCCATGGCCTCACTGAACTCCTCCCATGCCCAGGTTTTTTCCCTTGGCAACCACTGAAGCTGCATTCTGCTTGGCCTGGAACCTGTCAGCTGCCTTGGAGTCCCACTGGCCAAAAAGGCCCGATAGGACTCCTTCCTCAGCTTGACGGCATCCCTCACTGCCGGTGTCCACCAACGGGTTTGGGCGTTGACGCCATGACAGGCACAGACAATCTTACGCCCACTACTTGGATCAGTTGCCTCAACAACAGAGGCCCGGAACAAGACCCACTCGGACTTAATGTATCTACCACATGGTCGAACTTCGCCTGGATGTGGGAGTTGGTCTTTCTGACTTGAGACTCTGCCAGATGTTCCCAGCAGACCTGCACAACATGCTTGGGCCTGCCAGGTCTTGACGGGCATTCTCCCCCACCATTGGGACCAAGACACCACCAGGTGGTGATCAGTGGACTGATTCGCTGCGCTCTTCACCCGAGTGTCCAAGACATGCAGACGCCTAGTCCAACGATACAACTACAAAGTTGATCATTGAACTGTGGCCCAGAGTGTTCTGGTACCAAGTGCACATATGGACACCTTATGTTTGAACATGGTGTTTGTTATGAACAATCTGTGACTAGCACAGAAGTCCAGTAACAAAGCACAGCTCAGGTGCATATCAGGTGGGCCCCTCCAGGTTTCACTGTCATTGCTGATGTGAGCTTTGAAATCCCGCCAGAAGAACAAGGGAATCCCCAGGAGGGGCACTTTCCAACACCCCCTCTAGGGAGTCTAAAAAAGGTGGATATTCTGAACTGCTGTTTGGTGCATAAGCACAAACAACAGTCAGGTCCCCCCAACCCAAAGGTGGAGGGAGGCAAGCTATGTGTCAAGGTGAGTCCAACTATATCTAATCGGCCAGCCCCGGCTTTTTCCCCACCAGAGAAGTGATGTTCCACGTTCCAAGCGCTAGCCGTTGCAGCCGGGGATAGGACCGCCTGGGTCCCTGCCTTCAGCTGCCACCCAACTCACATTGCACCTGACCACTTTGGCCCCTTCCATGGGTGGTGAGCCTATGGAATAGGGTTCCCACGTTGCCTTTTCAGGCTGTGCCTGGCCGGGCCCCATGGGCACAGGCCCAGCTAGCTGATGTTGAGACCCATCCGTAGGTCTGTCTCCAGGGTGGGGCCCCACTAACCTGCGTTGGGGCAAGAGAAACTGGGGTCCATTGTTCATATTCTACATATTGGTCTTTGAGCCACACTTTGTCTGGCCCCCAAGACAAACAGGTCACCCCAGGACCTGTTTGTCTTGGATGACCCTACCAGGGGCATAAAGCTGCTGGCAACATAGCTCCTGGGGTTATTGGGGCATGCAAACCCCTCCACCGTGATAAGGTGGTGGCTCCGGTAGACATCTAAACTTTTAACAGTGTTCTGGTGAGATAAATGACCTCAAATGATCTGGATCACATCAGTACAGATCAACTGAAAGGGTGAATGTGTGTTTATGTTTTAGCTTTAGCAGCGTTAGCCTGCAGCTGCTTTGTTTGGCAGCAGGCTAACGTTAGGACACGTTAGCTTTCATATCGGGCTAAATGACTCAGAGAAATCACAGAGGTAAAACGTGGACAACATAAACTGCACAGCACAAAGCTCAGTTTGTAATCTATGCTCCTGTCTGTGACATGTCACTAACACAGATAAGTACCGTGATACTTACTTATCCTGATGCAGGTCCAGCTCCGACCGTGTTTGACCCTCCTCCTCACGCAGGGCTCTCTGTCGTGATTTGTTTAGTCTTGGATTTTGATTAGTTATTTTATGTTTGTTTGATACTTCACTTGTATTGAGCTGGCCGCCAACCAGTCTAAGTAACAAGAATGCTGCTCGTGTCATGGCGCCGCCCCCGGAGGCAGCCTGGGCTTTATACCCGGAGTGAGAGGGGCGGAGAGAGGGAGACAGAGAGCCCCTCCCCAATCTGGTCCAGACAATGTTAACAAAGAGCTGATATCAACACAGGCAGGGGACTTAGAATTCACTGTGTGGAGCATGTACCCAGAGAGTTATTGATGCCACATACTTTGAATCTGATATAAAAATGTGTGAAATGTTGGATATTCTACCTTTTAATGATTCCATAAAAAGATACGTGTTATGGAGAAAATCTCCACAATGACGTGTATTCTCCCTCTCTTGTGTTGCATGTTCCTTGACATGGTGCCAGGTTGCAGAGCAGCTAATGGCTATCGCCTATGAAAGTGGAGTCAACTTGTTTGACACAGCTGAGGTGTACGCAGGCGGCAGGTGGGTGTAATACAGACTTCTAAGGTCATTCACTGTTTATTTAAGCTCAATAATCTGTTTATGGTTTAACAGCGAAGTGGTGCTGATGTGCCCACCTGTCCGTGGAAGGTTTTTCATTATCTTTGTCCAGTAGAGTCGTTTGGTTTGTTACAATTGTTTAGTGCATTAAAATAGCCACTGTGTCAGGAGGTTCATGCAATTAGTGTTTTTTATGTTCTTCCAAAAATTGCAGGAACCTTCTGACAGTTTGTTTTTTTCATGCATCAAACATAGCTATCATTGTAAGCAAAAGAGTATTGCTGCTGTTTATGTCAGGAAGCAAATGTAATCATTGTTGCTCTGTGTGTAAAATGTGAAGACTTTGACAACAGAATTTGTTGGGGTCCCTTTTACTGTCGGGGATATTTTTGCATGAAAATGACTTTAAACTATTTCACAATCAGGATACACAAACACCTGTTAAACAGCAGGATTCTGCTAAATTTCTCTCAGCCCGTATGAGACATGTAAAGCCAAGTGAAGCACTTTGAGAATTAATGTAGGGTTTTTTAAATGGGGTTATGTAAGGTACATAGTGTGAGTCTGAATGTGTCACAGCTTCCTTCTCTCTCTCTCTTCAGAAAAACTCAAGAATTCCATGCACTACATTAATGTGCACATAGCCAGACTCTCTGTAGTAGTAAAAGAATTGTGAGAGAAAGAAAGCCACAAATATAGCTTGGAGTCATCACACATCCAGCTTGTTTACATCTCCGTAATATCCCACTATGAAACAGCTTTGATTAGGCACTATTTTCAGACATAGCAAAGCCTACATGTCCTTCCGTAACGATCAAACGATGGTCTTACTTGAATTACACCAATAATGCAACAATGCAAATGAAGATTAGACAAATGTGCAAATATTAAGGATTAACCTGCTGACCAGGCACAGTGATTTTGGCAAATAATGTTTTTCCAACTCACATTACTCTCACAACAATATACATACCATGTGCTATCATGAAGTACACTTATCACTGAAACCATGGCTTCTGTTTTTACAAAATAAATAATCAGTGGAAGCCGAATACTTACTTTGAATCTGAACTTTCATTAATCTTCCTTTTGTGTTAGCTTTTTGTTACCATCCCTTATGGGTCGACTTTGACTCATGTCTTAAAGTGATATTCCAGGATTGAACAAGTTGGGTCCTATCACAAGGTTTAGGGCAGAAATTACCCCTACAGCAGTCTTTGTGTGCAGCAGAAGCCCAGGGCGCTAGGACCAAGCACCCCCTTCCTCCTCCGGTCCTGCTCGTCTGCTGATTTCTCTGCAGTCACACAGGGCCATATTTTACTTGACCAAAAACACAAATAAACGGACTCCCACCGAAAAAGTCTGATATCAGTCTGCATTCACGCTTTATTTAGAGAATTTTCAGCGCGTTACTTTCACACAAAAACACCGCTAAATAAGGCTCTATTTCTCATAGCACCGTGAAACGGCCTCCGCGGAAGAGCCTCTGGCTCTGCAGCCGGAGGCTCTGCAGCCGGAGGCTCTTCCGCGGGGGTGCTTGGTCCTAGCGCCCTGGGCTTCTGCTGCACATAAACACTACTGTAGGGGTAATTTCTGCCCAAACCTTGTGATAGGACCCAACTTGTTCCATCCCGGAATATCACTTTAAATCAGCCATAAAATACCCTCAAAACTAATATTTATCAGCTATTTTTTCTCACCTCTTGGTCAGCTTGTTAGGCTTCCTGATCCATAAAAATATTGGTTTAAATACTTTTGGTGTGGCCTCCTTGGTATTTCTTTTGACAGCATGACCCTTGTTTTCAATTTGAAGTAATGGAAAGAAAATAAAAAAATATCCAAAGAATTAAAAAGTTAGTAGGGGTATTAGAAAACATCTCCAAGGTTTATTATTATTTTTTATTATTAAAACTATTTTTTGTTTTATGTAAAAACATCTATGGTGTTACATGCCAACTTTGACCCATATATATTTCCCTCAAGAAAAAGGAATAGAAACATATATTTTTAAATAGTTGAATATAAATATAAATGTAAAAGCAGAACAATTAATAATACAAAATGTAGATTTGCAAGGTCAAACAAACAACAACCAGCCAAGCAAATCAAACCAAACACCTGTTTCTTTAAGAACAAGCTGGCCTCAGTTGGGTTGTGGCTTTGACCGTGCTGGCTGATGTTGAGGCAGGGCAGGCAGAAGAGGTTGCTGGCGATGATGCTCTTTGTCTTGCGGATGGAGCTGATGGGGTGGGAGGTGAGTTCTGGTGCTAGATCTGGTACTGGATCCCTTCGCTCAATGTGTGCCAATTCTCTGCTTGTTTTCTTTGTTAAGTTACACCCTAGGTGGATGTTCTCATTTTCTTGTCCTAAAAACAGGAGATTTTTACTCTGAAAGTCAAGAAGTCTAAACTGAATTCATTAAGATATATGCACACAGGCAAAAAGAGAAGCCCCTCAATGAAGCTAACTGGGTTGGGAGTGGAGCTGGCTGTCAGTGTTAGTGACCAGACAGAATGCTGATAATTCAGTTTAAACTCTAATTATTGTTCTATAATCTTATATAATAACCAAGTCAAAACCGGTCTCCGGTCCCTCAGAAGTATGCCAAAGTATTCAAAGTAGACAATCGTCACATTAGCTGCAAAAATGGTCAATTTATCCTGTTTGGTAATGGCTGTTTCCTCTTGTGAAGCAAGCTAGTTGTCGCCACTGGTGCTGCTTCTATTAGGCACTACTTTGAGGCACATGGGCTGTGCTGTGTTTGGTAGTGAGATATATAGAGGATGTAAACAAACTGTAGTGTGTGATGACTCCATGCTGTTTCTGTGGCTTGTTTTCACCCACAATTCTTTTAATCTCGCAGAGTCTAGCACCATGTACAGTAATGTATAGCATCAGCGTCTGTTTCGAGTTTTTCTTAACAGTGAAGTATGTGAGCTGTGACATTTGTGGCACGTCCAGGCTCATGCCATTTGCCTTACACAACCACACTTCCACAAAACCAAGCTATCCCTTTAACATTGTTTTCAAACATTCTTTAAAGTAACACAGTATACATGGTTGAATAAGAACAGTGAGCAGCAAACAAAGGCTTTTACAAATCACAGGTACACTCTCTGGTGATATAACTATGACACAAAATTGAAAAGTTTACTTTTTTAATGTGTTCACCTTAAACCTATAGTATTAAAAAAAAGAAATTCATCTAAACTTTGTACATGCGGGTGATACTTAGTATCTGAACATCAATTCAGGAGGTTGATATTGCAGCAAATGTTTATGAATACAAACTGCAAGCTAATAACAGAAGCTCATTTCTATTGCCTTGCAGGGCAGAAGTCATTCTAGGAAACATCATCAAGAAGAAATGCTGGAGGTAATGGAAACATAAATGTGCCTGATGGTTTCATCACATCCATTTAAGAGATAAGAGTACAGACCAAAACTGTGTTTGCAGTTCATTAGCAGCAAAGTAACAGTACTGCTGTGTGAGACATATATCAGGGAAAGATGAATATATGTAATTTATAGATGTTTTTGTGTTGGCGTGTGTGTTTGTGTAAATGATGGTGTTCCACAAATGCAGACATGTTTGATGTTTAAGTATAGTGAAATCATGTTATGTGATACGTACGCACTGGTTACCTAGCAGATGAAGACATACATGGATTGCAACAAACAACAGCAGATAGACACAGTAGTAATTTAAAATTATCTTGTGACATTTTTTAGTTTGCACAAGTATTCAAATATTTTTTTATGGAGTTAAAAATTTTCATATTATTGACCATCTCTGTAAAATCTGAAAGTAGCAATGTGTACAGAAGCATCAAAGAAAATAACTGACAGACTCCATTTTTCTTAATAACATCAGCGGCCCTTGTACATTTATACTAAGAAACTTCTACCACCAGTATTCATTCTGCAGCTTGGATTTAGTACAAGCCAAAAGTGAAACTTGAACCTAAAACGGCAGAAGAAATCCACAGTGAGACTTTCTAATACATTAGCCCAGATTTATTATTGACACATTTATAGTCAGAAAAGAAATAATATGATGTCATAAGATGGATAATGACCAACCGAAGCTGCCCAAGGAGATGTCAAAAACGCTCACTTCTTTTAAATATCTTTAAAAACGAATTTTCACAAATTTGCTTTTCTGTGTTGCCGTCTTTAATTTATATCTGTTTTACTGTCATTTTAGCTTCTAAGCTGTCTTTATATCCCTTATCTTCTTAGCTGCTATTACTTTTAGCTCTTTCTTCTGTTGTTGTCTTTTCATATTTTCTTGTTCAACATTAATGCCATTACTGAATGTTAATCCCTATTTTATTTAGCCCATTGGTGTGGTCTATGGTGTTTCTAGCCCTGTAGGTTGGGGGCCCTCATGTTTCTGACCATATTGGGTGCCTGGGCCTGGATTTTTGTGCCAACTGTGGGGTCTTAAGCCTAAGTCACACATTCCCGTTTCTCATAGCAATTGTGCATGACTGTACACAATTGAGGAGGCCGGTGTGATCGCTATGACATGGGATGAAATGACTATCTCACCCCTGGACACACCCCGTAAATACACCGTCAGTAGCGCTTCTACAGCGCTTCAGGGGGCGTTCGTCCCACTCCAGCTAGGTTAATACAGCGATATGACGAGGACTCCTTTAATTTTCATCCCGTTGACACGACGTCAGCCCCGCTTGAGTTCAGTTCGCGTCACGTAAGCCCCAACCGAGCCCCGTCGCTTACGCTGTCTTGAACGGGACACATTCGGGGCACAAACGGATACATCCTTGTCAGACGTCCTCAGAAAGCTTTCTGGATTGAGCTACGATCAGCCCAACTGAGCTCTGTACATGCCACGCCAATACCGTTCACATCAGGACTGCATTAGGCTTCCACCCCACTGTACTGACAACGGCGATTCTCCATGACAGTTTTGAACAGTTCAAAACTGTCAGGACCCGTCCACGTTCCCTGCCGTTCATCCACGACTATACAACGCTGATCCAGACCAAGTAGCGCATGCACCACGACCAAAGCACGTTTTATCAGGATTATGACAATCATGCACAATCGCCATGAGAAATGGGAATGTGTGACTGGGGCTTTAGGTTTTCTTCCTTAAAAATAGTTTCCTTCACATGAGAATCAATTGTCTCTCCTCTTGGAGTTTAAAATTGTGCTTTTGTTTGTTACCTTTCTTCGGAGCTAAAGCTCTTGTGCCTTGTCACTGGTATGTTCCTACTTGTCAAAGCACTTTGTAAACCTTTGTTTTAGTAATATTGTTGTTGTTGTTGCTGTTATTAAGACAGAACCCTGCTGGGGCCTGTTGCGAAAAAGTAGGATTCAGACATCCAGGATAAATGACTAAGCCCAACTCCTCGAATCCAAAACAAGAGGGTTCAGGCTTATTTGGTTGCACAAAAGACCAAGCGAGGACAAGAGCACACGGATTCTCCAAGCCTGATGTAACCCATCCTGGACCAGTGCGCGCATGCGATTCCTTAAACAGACCCCGCAATCACCGCAGAATCACTGATTCACCATGACAACAAGGGCGCCGTGCTTGTCTCCATCGAAACATAATACGCCTCATGGAGGCGTATGAGAAGGTAAAAGATCGAATTAAAAATGAGAAAACACCACCACGGCGATAAAACAACAACAGGAAGCTCTGCAGACCGCCTGAATGTATAATAGTGCACTGATACACACTCCGCTGAAACATCATGATATTGATTCAAACAGTTCATTAACGTCTCTTAAATCAAAGTTGTGCCTTTTTTATGAATTTGTTGAATTGCACGTGAAACCGAAATTGAAACATCCATATTTGCCTCTTCAGCTGCATGCTGCTGTTGGATTATATGTGTGCAAGTGTGCACGAGTTTGCGCGTGCATGCAGGCCCTCTCTAACATTGGACCCTAAGTGAGATTTCATATGATGCCCCCCTCCATCTGCGATTCACATATGCTTACAGAAGAAATCAAATAGCATTGTTTTTGCCATAGTCTTTAATTTATAAGAAAATGAGCCACCAAATTAGCATGCTCAACAAATAAATAGCCTAAATACAAAAAAACTCTGAAATAAGAAATGCATTACCATTGAATAAAAACTCTTTAAGTAGGTGAACAAATAACAAACATTGTAATAAATTGTAACTACAGAAATCAACATCAAATAGTTTAAATAACCATGTAGTTAGCACAAAATAACTCTGTACATAAACTACATTTACACCATGCAATAACTGTACATTAACATTTAAATCATTGTGAGCTTTTTGATTTTAAAAGTTACTAGTAATAATTAGTTTTAATTTAATTGTACTGAAAGTTATTTTTTTTCTCCACAGATTTTATGATTTAATTTTGTTTACATGTTTTGATTCTGTGCTTTCTGTCTTGTAGAGCTCTGAGTGACTTCAGTTTTAAAGGAGCTGATGGTTTTACCTGCTCTGATTTATCCTTATTCACTAAAGAAACACCATGTGACTCCTTGACTTTTATACTGACTAATATGGGATGTACATTTTATATGTATTCTATGGATAACTCTTATCTAATGACTGCAAAATCATGTAAAATCATAATTTCATCTAAAATCATTGCATTAAATGATGACAAATGTTCAGATAATGACAGTGGGTCTTGTTGAATGTGATAACAATGTGTGGTGGGCAGTGGAATAAAAATTGGTTTCTGTCTGTGGGGACTGCTGACTCAGAGAAGGGATGAGATTAAATAAATCCTGGAATTTAGCCTGGTCTAGAGCAGGCTAGAGCTACAGAATAAATCTCCATGGTAACATATACCAAAACATATCCCGCTTCCCAAGATCCCTCTTTTGTGCAACCAAATCATGGATTAGTTGATCCAGGATAACCAAGATATCCCGGCTTAATCCCTTACCTTGGTTTTGTGCAACAGGCCCCTGGCCTTGAAAGAGTTGTTTTTCCTTCTAACAAAATAACTGAAGAGTAACCTACTGCTTGTACTGTTAACATGTCAGGATATGCCCCACAAATTCCAATAAAGGAAGTTAAAAAGTATCACATGATAAGAGGGGTGCACACATAAAGTTTGTCGTGCTGTTTTTGTCCTGAATTTCCCCCTTCTCGACCAAGGACAGCAATTACCCGGTAACCTTATGTGTTAGACGATTATCCTGTGGTCTGAGGTGTTTTAAGAGGGAATTTGCCACCAAAATGAGCTCCAAAACGGGTCAGGCTGACAATCATAAATATTAAACTTGTGCAATATTTATGACCATAAATCTTCATGTAGGGAAAGCCGACTACTCCCGAGTCATGGCTCTGTGAATTGTGACATGGAACAGAATGTAGCCAACCACAAAGCGAGCTGACTGAGGAACAGGGAAGCAGGCATAAATAAAAACAAACTGAAACATATAAATTCAGTAGACCCAAGAAATGAAGGACCAGCTCACATGTTGACGCTGTCTCCAGGCTTTTTCCACAGTCTTTTATTTAGTTTCTGATTTTCCACTAAAAATAGTCCAAATCCATCATTCCCTCTTCTCATATGTCCTCACCCATGTGGCGTGTTGTATTTTCTGGTTGTTGCCGTAGACA
This sequence comes from Scarus forsteni, assembly GCA_036419115.1. Classification (NCBI taxonomy): domain Eukaryota; kingdom Metazoa; phylum Chordata; class Actinopteri; order Labriformes; family Labridae; genus Scarus; species Scarus forsteni. The sequence goes on along the minus strand of JAZDUH010000331.1, from coordinate 2,185,245 downwards.
ATGTTTATGGTTGTTGCTATGTTTCTTCTTCATTTTTGTCTGATCACTTTGATCATGCAAGATTTCTGTCTTTGAGGACGAGATACTAGATCAACAGTGGGACAGAATGGTTATATTTACATTGTGCTGTGTTGAGATTATCGGAGCGCACCTCACACAGCACGATCAAAACTGTTTAATGCCTGATGTTTTATCAGGTATTATTGGTCTCTAACAGATAAAACAATCTCTGAAGATTTAGAAAATCTTTTGTGTGTACCCTGCTTAACTCTTTATTCTGTCATTAGATATAAATATTTATTGAGATGAGTCAAGTCACCACCTAACTCACAGCTTTAACAGGTCAGGGTTTTAGGTCAGAACACTCATATCATACATACATAACCATTATCAACAGTCTTCCCCCTTTCATGTCAGCAAATAAAACCTGCTTTACATTAAACCAACAGATAATTTAAGGGTTATTCTGTGAAAACTCTGAAGTGAAATTTCAGCCTTTTAGAGTCATCACAACTCAAAAAGATGTAAAGTCAGAATAAGCAGTACTCTTTAATTATCTTTAGTTGTTCTGAGTGTATAGGTTATCATTTGAGCAATGTAGATATATTCTGCTCTCACTGCTGATTATTTCAGTATCTCGAATTAACAGTATGCTCTTCATTTGTCACCCACTCATTTAGAGCAGATTTATCACAGGTGACTGAACACTGCAGGTGCTCAGCCCTGTTGCACTCCTCTAATCTCAGTTATCTGTTATGTAATTTTTGAATTAAGACTCTGTCCTTCTAAAAATAATAAAGAAATACAGTACCTTGCGTTTACCTTTTGTATTAAATAATGTATAGAGTTATAGACACTTACAGTGATGAAAGACTGCCACCCAAAGCTATAAAGCATAATGTGGGGTCACATTCAAATCGAATGTATCACTCATGAGTCTAACAAGTTGAGAGGAGGGGAGTTCACTTATACAAAACTACTTTTTTTTTTTAACCATAAGCTCAGTGATTTCTTTTTTAACTGCACAATGGAAGTAGGAAAGGTCAAGATCAGCACAACCTGCAATAAGCAATGAAAGCCAAAAGATCTCCACAGCAAATTTTCTGTAGTAACACTGAACATTAACTATGTATGATATATAACCCTTTCTCATCAGGTTCTTACTCTGTGTCATTTTTCTGCACTTTCTCAGGCGATCAAGTTTGGTCATTACAACTAAACTCTACTGGGGAGGAAAGTAAGTGAAAAACTCTGAATTGTCATTTTAAAGTTTTTAGCTTTTTAAAAAATAAAGTCTGTCAGAGGAAAGGAGTGTTTCGTGAAGAGCTTTGTGTTTTCAGGCCCACACATTAATAATCTGATATGGACGTTTAAATGTAACAAAACCATTCTTCACAGGTAGGTTTCCCTTGTACAGTAACACTCTAATTGAGTCTTTTCAACACTTCGGCCTTTTTTCATAAATTCTGCTGCAGTTTTCTGGGCCATTTTTCTCACACACTTCGTGATAATGACTCTAAGACAGAATGAACTGTAAATAAATATGGAATTCTTGTTCTTCAAAAATAAATCCATACTGCTGATATTTTTGACTGGTACCAGTATTTGGAGCCAGAGTCAACGTAATTTCGTTGTTCTTTGTGACAATGACAATAAATAATCTGAATCTGAATCTGAATCTGAGTCTTTGCAGAAGAGGCCACAGTATTACCCTGCTTTCACACTTTACAAGTTTGAATTAAAGACAATATGGCTAAAAAATGTCAGGTCATCACAATCTGCTTTTGCAGATAAAGTAGGCACTATGGCTGTTTAAAGTAGATTAATTGTAGTGTTAGCAGGCACTCTATTGTAAGATATTTCCACAGCGACCATGTTCCTGTCACTCTGCACTCATGATAAAATACTTTGTTTTCCTGATTGTTCTTCATTTTTCTGACAGCTGTTTTTGATTCTGTTAATTCCTGATTAAAAACCAAGCAACTACAAAAACAATGCATAATGGAGATTAAAAGAAAGACTGGACAACATTTAACTTTAAAATGTGCTGGATTTGTCATTAGCTACTTCACTGAATTTGAGCTAACATAAGCATTTAGCCACTTTCTAGTTATCATTTACATTTGATGATTAGGTCTTACAGAGTTGGCCTATTGGCAAGAAATTAAAAAATGTATTTGAAAAAATGTCTTTATGCCTGTAGTTAATTTACAGAATGTGTTCACACTCTCAAGGTAAGATTCATCATAGAGATTCTAAAGCATATTTAGCCACTGCCTAAATCAAACTAAAGCCAGTGTCATTCACTCACATCCTAGTTATTGACAATGTTGAACAATCCTAGTCTGGACATAATACAAAATACTTGTGTTTTTAATAATATTGAAATTTATTTCTTACATATTCATTTACACTTGAGAGAAGACTCACTTTGTATATTTATACAGTCATACCAGTATCTTTCATCCCCACCAGTACTTTCACATAACTGTGACATCATGCAAATAATTTTCCATTTTTTCTGATCAATAGGTGTGGTGATGAATTTGCCAGTACCCAAAAAGAATTGACGAAAACAAAAAGATATTAGGCTCGTATTATAACAAGCGTGCTGAAGTTAAAAGGATATTTTTGTACTTTTTACACTGGAAAGTGTTAACTTCATGCCAGCTTAACGCAGCATATCTGCTTAACTCTGCCCTAGAAGGATGAAACAAGTTATTACACTGTGCTGTTGCTGCTGAGTTCAGGAGCCCCAAGCATCTGGGGGAATTTTAGGTGAAAATAAACCAAACACAGAAACAACCACAACAACAGTACTGAGTACATATTCATACATTATCCCCACTCCCTTATTTTGGGACCCCTATAGCACACTGTATAGCCTATGTACCTCTGCTTGGAGTCTAGTACCAAATAAAAGAGGCTTGGGAGGTTAAGTAAAATATTCTCAAAATATTCACCGAAGTTGACTAAATTGACTAAACTGTATAGCTCAATGAAAGTTAAGATTTCTGTCATAACTTTCAAAGAATGACCCTGTCACTACTGTTTTATAGACTGAGTCAGCACACACACATTCTCACACAAACACACAGGTTAAGATAAGGGGAAAGTTATTCTTCACATCCTTGATCTGCCCCTCTTTCCCGTGGAGAAGATGCAGTTCTGTACCTCTCCCTCCCAGGGTTTCAGATGGATAATGAAGCTGAAGGTTGGAAGTGCTCCGACCCATTTCAATGAAATACAATCACATGCTCATTCTCATGTTTTCCTCCTGACAAGGGTCGAAAAACTGACATTGAATGACCATATGTACTTGGACAATTGTACTTTAATGTTTATATATAGATGTGTATGTATTCATTTGTGTTCAGACCTACTCAGACCTAATATTCACCAGAACTCATATTAAGTTACACCTTAAGAAGAAAAATTGGCCTTTTAGAAGAGCTTTTTTGGGATCCAAAAGTGAATTGAGTCAAGCATAAAACAATAGACTTCAAAATATTTTGTGTCGCTCATTGTTGTGTCATTGTGTTTTGTTTTGTTAAATTAGGGCAGAAACAGAAAGAGGACTATCGAGGAAGCATATTATTGAAGGTACATGGCTATGTGTGACATACACTAAGGATATTTTTGTAAATTGCCTACATTTTATGCAGTTGTTTTTATTCAGTCACTTTAGCCATGCCGACCCTTACCACTTTTTGTATCTCTCAGGCCTCAAAGGATCTCTACAGAGACTGCAGATGGAGTATGTAGATGTTGTATTTGCAAACCGACCCGACAACAATACTCCGATGGAGGGTGAGTCAGCCAATCAGTACAGACATATCTTCATACAAAACATCTGTTCAAAACAACTGTGTTCAAAGAATTGGAAAAAGAGTTGTTCTGGGCTTAAGCTTTTGCTTTATTCTACAGGAAAACAGTTCTTTATACATTTATAAAGTACTAAGAAAAATCCCTAAGATATTAGAAGAGCATTTCATACATTCTTAGGGCAGTTTACACTGATAACTTGGCTATCTAGGAATGTTAACAGGTCATTCAAGAAATTCCAGGATCTGCATCCATATTTGGATCACGACCAAATCATATCACTTTGTCCTTGTGCTATGACAAACATTTCATGAAAACCTCATCAAACTGTATTCATAGATATTAGATACAGGATGCTTGTGATTGTTGAGTCTGCAGAATAGCTTATAGGTACAGTTAATTACAGTTGATACAAAAGCATGCTACACAATGCTAAAAATGTTCAACAAAGTGTCCAAATCAGAGTTCAAATAGTAGGATAATTGATGATATTGGAGCTGATTTGAAATGATTTGTAGTAATGGTTAGTGTCATTAGAACAAAACAGCTGCACATACCTTATACCCAGTGGGTAAAGTGGGATTTGATAGGTTGGGGAGTCCTAAAATACGGTGTTGCGGCTTAGTTGGAAAAAGTATGTTAATTATTGCAAAAAACTGTATCAGCTTTATTTTCAATAGAAAATACTGAGTGGATTTTCAGGCATAATACACACATAGCAACCTAACATGGCTGATCATAAAAGCACAGCAAACTTACAGCCTAACACATAGACTCTGACAAAGGGCCCTAATTTTGTGGCCCAGCGCAGGGCGCAGTGACAATTTCATACCAAAAAAAGCTTGCCTGCTCCTACCTGGTCTTTTCTTGGTGCAGGCGAAGTGCACCCTCCACAGCTGTAATTTGGCACAGGTGCACAGTGCGCATATGTCACCAAACTCTCAGAGGCAGGTCTCCAGAGTGTCAGGCACATTTCAATGCAATAAACAATCACAGCAATCATCATTTTATGTACCTTTCTGAACCAGCATATACATTTGTATCTATATTAATTGTCCCGTACCATCTAATGTCTGATTAAAGTCGTAAAGTCGTTTGTCATAATAGAAACCTAACTTGACGGCAGCTGGTGTGTGATGCACATCTCACAAGCCAACAACACACAGTCTCATCATCAGATACAGAGTATATATCTGGCTTCTCTCATTTTATGAAATTCAAAGAAAAGAGGGAGAAAAAGCCCTGTGCCCAGGGGGTCCGAGTGGTGGCCCCCCACAGACAGCACTGGTCCCGACCAACCACTTGTCCACCCGGCCTCAAGCCACCTCCATCCCCAGCACCTAGCCATCCCCAGCCCCTCCCATGGTTGGCCATAGGCCCCCAGACCCCCAGGAGCCAAAAACCCCGGGACCAGGGGTTGGAAGGATCCGGATCCCAGCTGCAGCAAGGCCTGGTGGGGCAGAATGTAGGCGTGAGGTCAAGGTTACGCCCCGCCCCCCCAGAAGAGCCGAGGCCAAGAGGAGTGCTGGAGACCGCCGCCCAAATGCTCAAGGATGCCCCCAGATTACTGGCACTGGGCAGCGACTCACAGGCAGCCACTCATGCCAAAGTTCCCAGCAAGTGACAGGCCCATGGATCCGGAACCACAGGCCACTGAAGGACACTAGACCCAGTAGGACCTACCTGACCCCCAGGTGCCATCCCAGACCTTCACCTGCAGTTACCGGAGCCCGGCCGCAACCAAAAGCCACCGGCATCCCACCTGCTAGAGATGGGCTCCCCGGCACAGTCACAGCCAGAAAGGGCCAGACCCCACCAGTCACACCGAGCCTAAGCCAAGTGATCAACCCCCTGTTATTCTGTATGTTTGTACCTAGACAAAGATACATTATCCCTTCACCGTGACTAAGTGCAGCACTAAGTGTAATGTAGTGCATTAATTCTAGGGAAAAACAGGTCCAGTGGGAGCCCACCGACCCCCCCCTCTCTCTGCCTGCCCCAGACGAGTGAATGTTATATTGCAATAAAAACAGAAGGTAGGTGAGGCAGGTGAGAGGTGAGCAAAGAGGGGTCACAACCTAAAACAGATTGTGCCCCCCCACCCAGCACCCTCCCCCCTGCCTCCCCTCCAAGTTAGTGTATGTGGTGCAATTAAAATTGAAGGACGAGAAAGGCAGGGGGGTGAGCTAGTCACCCCCTGTACCATCTCCAACTCCAAGAACCCTTGTGTATGTGCCCAAAGGTGAAAATATATACAAGAGTGCAATGTGTGAGTAGTGAAGTGCAAATTAAGAGGCTAGGCTAGTGAGGGCCAACCCCGACCAGCCATGACAAAGATGGAACAAGGGAGCGGTGCCAGTGACCCCCTGAACAGCAGGACCAACAAGCCACAACCCAGAGGGGCCCCAGCGACCAGGTGCAACCAACAAGAGCAACAACAAGAGCAAGAGCATGCCCCCCCCCCCCCCCCCCCGTGGACTGCAGCATCTGAGCCACTGACCTAATGTCCACTAAAGACCAAACTCAAGTGGACCACCCCCAGGACGCCGCCCCCCATGAGGAGACCACAGGCCCCCCCAAGGGCACCGAGTCAGCGAGTCACCGACACACGTCCCAGGCCCCGACCCACTGGGGGAGGCAGGACTGGCATCAGGCGACATCCACTGCCAGAACACCCAGCCCCATGGTTGTTCCTAAACAGCATTATTCAGGCATACTGATGGACATCATTTGGGCCTTTTGGTTTGGTTGAAGCCATGTTTGTCATCTTGTTGTGAAGTATAAGACATAGCACACATCTTGGCTGTATACTCAATTTCTTACCTTTTAACTGTTCAGCATACACAGCATGATTTTCTTCAGTGTCATTCCATCAAGAATTTAATTTATTCTTACCCCTTTGTGGAGAAAGTATGGTTGTGCTTGAAGTACCTCATTTTCATGCACACTGTTACATTTGCTTTCCATTTAAGTTGTGGGGTGCATAATAATAGCATGTCACTGGAGCTGAGTAGCAGGAGGGCAGAGGGAGGGGAGCAGTGAACGACACAGAAAAGTTTATAAATGTTATTTCAATGACAGGATGGTATTTAGTGAGGCATCTGTGTTGCAAGATGTTAGCACTGCTTGTGGAAAAAAAATATGCTTTTTTTTGTCTTCTACTGATCTATTTCCAACTTCACTTGTTTCTTTTTCAACGACTTTTTGTAAACTTTGTCTCTTCTGTTTTCTGTGACCTTATTTTATTTTGTTTAGGTAGCATTTACGCCCTGGGAAATAAAAAGGATCCTGCCATAGGGGGAAACTGTGGTATAATTAGAGTGAGCAGAGGACAATGATGAACAACCTTAATGACAGTCCTAATCTGAGTTTTTGTTGGCCCTGACTGCAATCGCTTGGCACAGTCAGCAGTGTAGAGCTAAGTGCCTCGTTAAAAATGCAGCAGCCTGAATGTGATCAGAGCGAGGTATGTGGTTTGAGCTTGTTAGGGTGTGTGGGGAAGTCAGGGATAGGTGAACACTTTATGAATGCGTCCAAAATTATGGACCTAAGTGAAAGTGTTTTTGCTCTTGGGGCCATTTGCAAATGTCACATTTGACTTTTTTCCTCTTCGGCATTTTTTTGCACTTTTGAATGATTTACTGTCCTCTGGTTTGCTCTCTGCCATACTGCAGTTCTATTTATTTTTATCTCTCACTGTCCAGGGCAAAGTCTTTTTGACGAGGATTGATCTTTGTGTATTCCAAACATGTTGTTGGCTCTTAAAAATTATTTGAACCTTTTGGCATTTTTTGTGTCCTTACTCTTTTTGTGTCAAGAAGCTCTTTCCATATCAACTTTAAAATTGTCTTGAAGTAAAGTCTTAAATATCTAAGTGTGTGTAATGATTTACATTATGGAATAAGCATTGTTTCTTGACAGACTAATAACCTCAGATTTAAACACAAATGTACAGAATTTGTTGAGCTAGCTAACTGCTTTCTCCTTGACATGTGTTTTTCTTCACAGAAATTGTTCGGGCCATGACATATGTTATCAACCAGGGCATGGCAATGTACTGGGGGACATCTCGGTGGACAGCTATGGAGATCATGGTGAGTAGTGAGATTCATACAAACCAAACCAGAACTGCAACACTCAGCTGCTAGTTAAACTAAACATAACAGTTTTCCAATAGCACCTGCTGTAAGGAACAGAAAAAAGGTTGATTTGAATTTCACGCTACATCAACACTATAACCTGCATCAGCTAGTCAGCACAAAGGAGTGGTCTTAATTATTTTTATGCAACACGATTTCAGAAGAAAGTTTCACACTGTTTTAGCAGATTAGATTTCACATCTGGCTGACTGCAATAAGAAGAGACACTTCCTTTGCTCTACAGAAACTTGCACTCTACCAATTATTGTGACCTAACTGATGAGCCTGAACCATAGAATGAACTCTTCAATAACCTAATTAAGAAAGCTGACTTACTTTCACATTTTAATTGATGTAGGAGGCTGTTTCTCTATTCCACTGTGGTAGCATGCTGTTGAAGGAGAACCAAAGGAGACATGGAAGAAAAATGTAAACAAGCTCTGTGTGAAAGCTAAAAGAAAAAAGGTGTTCACGGGAGGTGTTTCAACAGATGCATATTCAGTGCAGTAATAAATATATATGTATGCAGGGTGTGAAGCCACAGCAGAGTTCTGCGAAGAGCATATGCCTAAAGTGATATCAAGGACCTAACACCGTTCTCTCCTCTCTTTGGTGTCTTTATCACCCTCCCTCCCCCTGTTAGCACTGTGTGACACATTGACATCCTCAGTTCGTGATCACAGTGAAAGCAAGCAGATATCTTTGTAGAACACAGGCCCAGATGAAAGCTATGTAATTTAGATAGCATCAATAATGAAGGGGGGCAAAATGTGGCTTCTACAAGCACGTGAGTGGCAGCAGTACAATTTATACACATACACACACACACTCATGTAGTGCATGTAACACAGACTCTGGGCTCATATCAGGTTGCAGCACAAAAAGGCAACATCCCTGTAAGATGATCAAAGGCACTAATATCAGCTGCACTGTTTTGTCTCCTCCAAGTTATCCCCTTCAACTTCTTTCTTATCCTAACATGTTTCCTCTGCTGGCGACCAAGAGCAAGAAGTATTAAAGAAGCAATAGAATCTTCTTAATGTGTGTGTGCTCCCTCTGGCATTTGATCTTGAAGCACATGTGAGATCCAGAAAATACAGCATATCATGAGATTAGCATATGATTCCCCTGGGGGTTTTGATGTGGAATATCGATTGGTTGACTTACTTTGAGCCCCATATTATAATTTACACCACGCTCCCATAAGCTTGTTAACACCCCCATCCCCTTCAATTTTCCTCTTGGGCTCTTTCAGTCATCTCCTCTTTCCATATTCCTTAGTATCTTCTGTGATTCTCAGAAAAAGAAAATACATCACTGTTGTTACTATTTTATCAACTTCAGTCATTTTAAAATGTTTGCTTCTCTTTTGATCACTAGGAGGCGTACTCAGTTGCCAGACAGTTTAATCTTGTCCCTCCAGTGTGTGAGCAGGCTGAGTATCATCTTTTCCAGAGGGAGAAAGTTGAAGTGCAACTGCCTGAACTTTATCACAAGATAGGCAAGTATTCTGTGACATGCTTCATGTTCACTGCTTAAAGATGACATCTCTGTTCCAAGCACAATAAGCTTGAACATCACATGGTAATGTTATAATTATCTGTTACACAGTTCCTCTAATACACCTTCACATTAAAATGGCTCCTTTTAATTCTCATTTAACTCAATGGTGGCAGGAGTTGGGGCGATGACGTGGTCACCGCTGGCATGTGGAATCATCACAGGCAAATACGAAAATGGCATCCCTGAATCTTCTCGAGCCTCCATGAAGGTAGAAAAATTACTTTACTATAAGGCTATGTTTACACAGAGACTCTCTGACCTAAACGCAAAGATTTTTCCTTTGCGTATTCAAAGTCGATCTGTATTCAGACGGAGAGGCTGGAGACGAATGAAACCACTGTAGTATGCATGTTGGTTCAGTAGATGCCAGTGTAAATTTACAGAGAGGCAGAGCTGCTACAATACATCTATGAAGAAGAAAAACTTTTCACAAACAACAATGGCAAGTGTACGCACAAAGATGCAGGAGTTTCTTTTCTGGACAACAAATCAGTTTGGACAACAAATCTGACTGGATAGTTTTGTCTGGACAACAAACTGAGCACTGCAAGCAGCACAATTGTTACTCGGTAGATGGCTGAAGCTGTTGTTCCTAGTATGCGTGCGCAGCCTTAATGTGAAAGGGTGCTGCGCATGCGTTGACATCAGCGTTTCACCTTGAAACACTCTGATATGGGTTTACACGGCACTGCATGGAGGAGTGTATTGAAAAATCTCCACTCTGGAGCCTGGTTTCAAAAGTTTCCAGATTTGGGCAATCCGCATAGCTTTTCCATGTAAATGCAAGGCCGAAACGAAATGACAACTTCTTGGATTTGACCGTTTTAGGCCTCATGTTAACAGCCTCTAAGTTACTTTTACTTTTGGGGTTTGTTGATAAAATCAAAAGCACAGGTTTGGCAAAGATTCATGAATTTTAGATTTGACATGAAGAATTATTGGTAATCAAGGAACAAGTTTTTTTTGAAGTTTTTATTACCCCAACCTTATGAATATGCAGAGCAAGCGGTATTATACAAGTGGATTCCACCTTGACAAAACTTGAAAAACTTGACTACATAAAGTCCCCACAATTCTTTCAAAGACCATATGACTGCTGCAGAACTGTACTTTAAGTATGTATTAAACTTCTTTCATGGAAAATCAGTTTTTCACTTTTGATCACTCCACCAAGGAGGGTATGTTTTTTCAGCATATGTTTGTTTGTTTGTTAACAAGATTACTCAAAAACCTCTAGACAGATTTTGCTGAAATTTTCATGAGATCTTGGTAATGGCCCAACTTTTTAGATTTTGCTGGTGATCCAGATAACCGACATTACAAATGATCATTTTTGCTCAATACCTGTCCAACTAATAATGATGTTAACGTATTCTGGTATGGCTTTTTAGGGTCAAGGAATCAAATGATGGTAACTTTATCATGGAACTATTGCATATATATGTAACTGCAATATGTAAACTACCTTGGTGGAGGTTTGTCCTCTCTGAGAGCTTTCTAGTTTCTCTTGGTTTGAGTAGTTTCTTACCTTTCAAAATAAAACATTAATGTTCCCCCATAAATTTAGATACTTTCATGCAGCTGGAATGTAGTTGCTTCTAGGAACTGTAAAGTCAAATACAGATCCAGATGTAGGGTTTATAATTGTACTGATGCAAAAAGATATGCCAAACATAAGCAGTGAAATAAGCTAGTCAATTTTAAGTGTTTTTTTTTGTCTGATTCAATGGCACAGGGGCAAACATTTGTCAGAATCCTTTTTGACCATTCATCTAAGTACATTGAGACAAACATTCAACTCAAATTTGCACAGTCATTTTCAGTGCATTCAGTGCTTTGATTAATTGCAACTGATAAACATTGAATTCATTCGTTTTTCAGTGTTGATTTATCTCTACTGCTGTGTTTACACATGTAGGCACACAGAGAGTTCAACCAGATTCATGTGACCTCACTTCAGGTACAAAAAAAATCAATGATTGATGTATTTCTACTCTCTGGAACAATATACAGCTCTACAGTTAGAGCTATGGTGCTAAAAGGATGCAAAACAGTATTATCCTTCAAGCATTAAGAGTCTATGGAGACATTAACTTTTATGAGTTGATCAATACAACTTACATGTTTGTACGTGAAATTTGAAGTTAAGACCATGCATCTGATGGTCAGCAAGCAGAAGACCCAGTGAAGGAGCAAATGACTGGGTGGACTCTGTAAACATTAATAAGTACATTTGGCCATGACCAGAGGATTGAAAATTTGCTCTCTTTTTTTTTTAGTAAAATAAGATCTAGTTCCAAACAAGAAACAGTAAAGCCCCTTGAACAGCAACATTGATTAAAATAAAGTAACATTTCAAAAGTGATCAAATGCAGCTCTTAAGGTGGAATTCTTCCATAAAAACAATACACCCATGGCTCCTGTGCTGTGTATGTAGAAAAACAGATTAATAGAAGTACCTGTTGTTTAAATGGGTAATTAAACAGCATGTCTATAGCTCTTCAGGTAATGTTGTTTGTGCATTTGATAAATCTTCCTTAAGGAAACATGCCTGGGGTGATCATCACACTCACATCCTTGACCCTCTCAGTTCTATTCACACATACCTTTCTTTATTTGATCCAGCTCTGCTTTTTTAAATTTAAAATCTATTTTTCCCATCGCAGTTTTTCTCTTCATTTATTTGATCTCCACCTTCTTCTTCCTCCAACTAGTCATATCAGTGGCTGAAGGAGAAAATAGTGAGTGAGGATGGGAGGAAACAACAAGCCAAGCTAAAGGAGCTGCACCACATCGCAGAAAAGCTTGGTTGTACACTGCCTCAGCTAGCTGTGGGTGAGAATCTTTTCACTTTCTACAGATAACTTCTGTGAAGACAGCCTTAAAGTACGCTAAGAAGGCTCTAGAAGCATAACTGCTCTGAGCTAACGAGCTAACAGGCAGGAAGCTTTTATTGTAAGACCAAAGTCAGATTATGCCACTGAATGGCTGCGTTTGGTTTGTGTTGGCCTTGTTTGTTTGATTTCCCCTTGAACTTCATGAGATACACAGACTTTGCCAGTGCACTGCATTTTTTGTTGAAGGATAAAATAAGTTAAATGCCTGTAGGTAAAAAGGCTTTGAATTATCCAGAAATGTACCTAGAACCTTGGGAAATTGTTAGAAGCATTGCAGCATTCAGAATTTCTGGTAAATGGGCTTAAGAAAGACAATAAACTTGAACTGTGATTGATTTTTTTTATCAATCACGGAAGAAAGAGTTTAATGGCTAGACAATAAAACAATCAGTGCACCATCAAGTGTGCACCCTGTTCACATCAACCCTTTATTTCTCATTAGCATGGTGTCTTAGAAATGAAGGAGTGAGTTCAGTTCTTCTGGGAACGTCCAACCCTGAGCAGCTCACTGAAAACCTGGGAGCTATACAGGTGCGAACAAGCAGGACCACACACCTCTGCCTGTATTATTGCTGTTTTATCCATGTCTTGGTATCTGAGTCTCTCCTTACATCCAGATTTACCTCATTTGCTTGACTGTTCCTCTGTATTTAATACTTGAAATGTTAAGTCCAATCCTTTGTCTCTGTCCCAGGTTCTTCCAAAGATGACATCTCATGTGGTGTCTGAAATCGACCACATACTGGGTAATAGACCATATAGTAAGAAAGACTACCGTTCTTAGACCAGGTTGATGGACTTGGAAGAGGTCACCCTATCAGCTTACTCAGCTACTTGACCATACTACTTCCATGGACCTGTGGTCCAGTATTTAAGTCCATGGTTCTTTCCTTGGGCCCCACTCTACTCCAGCCCACTTCAGCCTGGAACAAACAGCTTAAGCCCGGCCTTGCATACCATAACCTCGTCTGTAATCTTGAGACTTCTCCCGACTCTTCAGATCAGCTCTTCAATGTTCATCTCAGGTCCAGCACAGCCAAGACTCTAAACAAACTCAGCTTCTTGCAGCCTCAAAGAAAAATGCATCCTCTGAAGCTGATCAGAAGCACTGGTTCATCCAAATATAACTATGCAGGGCTTATTTCCCATCCAACAGCTCAGAGTCAGTGCCATGCAGTCATCCTGTAGAGCACTACATCTCAACATAGGAGCCTCAACCAGGAACAGAATAATTTCAATTGCTAATTTCACACATACAACATATAAATAGCCATTTAGATATAAAAAAGAAAAGTGCCTTGCTCAGTGGCACCAGCTAGGAGTTGTTCAATGAGACAGTTGTGATGTATATTTACTTTTCCAATAGTTAGTGAATTACCCTGACACCCATATGTCAAGTCCCAATGTTAAGTCTTTGGACAGTTATGATCTGATCACGACAGCTTTTTGGAGTTCTTTTAACCTGGAGACTTACTTTACCTAATCCATCATTGGGAACACTTTAGATAAAGTAAAATTTACCTCTAGAAAGACAGCATTAAAGGATAAGTTCGGTTAAGACAGCTTTCACATTGTTTATAGAATGAAGTAGAACAATATACTCACCCTGAAGGCTTTCCTGATCCAAACAGTGCTTCGGGAGATATTTAGATCCAAAATCGAGCGGCGGATATCCGTACAAACGTAGCACAATAGGGCATGCATAGCGCCACTCCTAAAACTGCATTAATCGTCCATAAACTCATTATTTCACCAATATTCCATCATGGTCCACTCGCGTTACTCCTCTATTACAGTCTGTGTCGCTCCAGACATATCTTTGAGCCTCTGACGACCTCTGAGCTGACGAAGAAGACTGGGTGCCTCCGCACATGCGCAGTACGGATCCTTGTTCCAGGGGCAAACGCCGGCTACACAACGACTTTCTTCTTCCAGTTTTGTGCAAAATGGACAAATATCTGTCGGATGAAGATGTTGTGGAGGAGAACTTTGAATATGATGGGTGTCCTTACAGTTTCGAGCCAGAGTTTACAGATGAGGAGCTCAAAGAAAGGAGGACGTGGAGGCAGCGCTCCAGAGAGTACTGCGCATGTGCGGAGGCACCCAGTCTTCTTCGTCAGCTCAGAGGTCAGCAGAGGCTCAAAGATGTGTCTGGAGCGACACAGACTGTAATGGAGGAGTAGCGCGAGTGGACCATGATGGAATATTGGTGAAATAATAAGTGTATGGACGATTAATGCAGTTTTAGGAGCGGCGCTATGCATGCCCTATTGTGCTACGTTTGTATGGATATCCGCCGCTCGACTTTGGATCTCCCAAAGCACCGTTTGGGTCAGGAAAGCCTTCAGGGTGAGTATATTGTTCTACTTCATTCTATAAACAATGTGAAAGCTGTCTTAACCGAACTTACCCTTTAAGAAGCTTCAGCTGGGGTCAGACAGTGCTTTCATTTGCAGTGCAACAAACAAGATTACCGTATGAGCTCAATACTTTCACCTGTTCTGCCAGAGGACTGTGCTCCTGTTGTGGGACAAAAAATCTCAGCTTTTATCTCTTATTAAACAAGTCAAGCAATGTCACGTTGACCTACTCAATGCTGCTATGAACTACAGCCAGATTCCTGTTAGCTTGAATTAGCTTCTAACTACCTACAAAACCCACCAACCATACATCTTCCCCTACATATAGAGCAAAATAGTGTTTAGTTGAGACTATGGGCTGCAAATCCTGAGTGTATTAACCAACAGATGCATGTAAACCCAGCTATAGTGTGCCTCTCTTTTCTTCTATACAAAGTGCAAAAGTAGGAATTAGAACTTTAAAAATGTGAAACTAGCTGCAGAGAAACATCAAAGTCAGCAGGATTGGGACTCTGCTGGGGGAAGAGTGAAGATCTATCGCCCCCATGTGGTTTGCTTGAGAAACTGCTGCTCTACTTCACCAGATTTCATGAGAGAAATACTGCTTCGAAGACTTCTTTTTTTCCAAGAGATGTATGACTTTTTCTGCCTGTGAACTGAACCTGCATGGCTCATTGCCTTAATGAACCTTGTGGAAAAGGACTTAAGCATATAACATAAAAAATGACCATATGACAGGTCATAATTATAACTGCAAAAATTGCTTCTTGATAGCACAAATTATATGGGATGTGGCAAAGACTACAGTATCTATTTTAGAGTAGTTGATGAATATTAAGTTTATTTTGACATTTTGAGATAGTGTTTAGAAATATTGGGATTGTACATGTATATACGATAAAGCATACATTGTAACATAAATACACTAAATAACCTCTCTTGCATTTGAGGACTTTGATGCACTGTCTGCCTAATAAATAAGATGTGAAAAGAGATTTATTGTTGTCTCAGTACAGTCTTCATCATGTTCTCCTTTAACCTGCCCTTGTGCAGTTTTGGCTCTTAGATGATATCATATAAAGATACTTTTGATTTAGGGTCTGTTTGCTGATTGTTTTTTGCTTTGTCAAGTCAGATTTCAATATCTATATGAACAATGGCATTATTTGAAGACTGGTCTCCTCTAAGAAACAAAGGTTTGTTAATCTTACAGTCAGTGATACACATTCTCCAACACAGCATCTCAGCATTTAAAAGTTTATGGCTGTCACCTTTATGTTGTTGTTCTTGATCTTCTTTATCTGGAAACAAGCCATCACAGAGTTCACCAGAAATGATGGCCAGGTTCCATATAAGTCACTTTCCTGTCATTAAGATTCATGTTGGCTTGTTGCACATCCCACATCTTTCATTTAAAGGAGTATTCAGTGTATGTAGACTTTTGCCAAGCAGACTCACTCACTTTTTGGTCTTGCCTTTATATTTGGGTATACCATGTATCCGCCAACCCACTAAATAAGTTTAAAAAAACAAGCATTTCTTTGTTGTCCACCCATATCTGTAAACATGAAATTGGATGCTTTGTTCAGAATCTGGGCTCATTTTGACTTCATAGTGAGCCATAGTAATTATGCCCACTCTTCTCCACATAATTGGAAGCACTAGGCTGTACTTATGTCTGCAGTCTCACAGGAAGAGGGGATGGGATCCAAAGGAGCTCATTTGAATTTTAAAAGATAAACAGCCAAACTGACCTCCCTGAGAAATGCTGTTTCAAGCTGGCTTATGGGAATCAAAAAACTCTCCTGATTATTTTCAATTATATCATAACCACAGATGTTTCATTAGACCAAATGTAACTGTGTTCAAAGGTGGATAAATATAGGCTAACATGTATTCAAGTGTCAAACACTAATTGGTTACAGGTCAAGAAGCATGGTCTTGGCTAATAAGTGGAGTGACATTGATTGTTTTTTTTAAATCAGACTGACACCTGCTGTTGGCATCATTACTTTCAAGTCTCTCTAGCACCATCAGAATCAGTGTATCCAAGGGAAATTATTTTGTGAAATGAGAGTCTATGACTGTGAATGTAGAATGTTTACAAAGATGTGTGGTTACATGGTGAACACATCAACATGTTAACGATCTTTCGATTGGATAGTGACTATTGGACAACGGCCTGCCAGCATGTGTTGAGATGACTTCAGTTGACAGAGTGCCTTGACTCGAGTCCTGTTACAGGAAAAATAATTCAGGGATGTCTTTTGTTTATTTATTAGTGGTAAAATTGTCTTTGGGAACCATTCAGTGCACACAAGCAGATTTGAGTATGTATTATCCAGTTTAATTTGTTTCTTGATTGCCTTCCTTTAGGACACGTTTGCTGTGAATTTAACCAAAACAACAAAAGCTAGACCCTCAAAGTTCAGTTTGTGTTTGTTTAAAATTGAGAAAAGTTGTAATGTGTTATAAAGCTCAAAGATTCACGAGTTCCACCCTTCAATTTGATGAAAGCTCTGTTGTCTTGACCTTGAATTGACTCTGTAGGTGTGATTTATCTGTCATGCAGTAGATTCTCACTCAATTCTTTTTTTACGGTGGGCAGTCATTTTTTGTAGAAATGGTCATTCAATCTTTCCCTGCTCTGCATTTAAAACAAATCTCTTCCTGCATTTTTGTAGGGTAAAGTAACAAATTCATCTCTAACAACTGTACAAAGTACAATTGAGCTTAAAGGCAACAGTAAAACACAGCTACTGTATCTCTAAGTTGATTGGGATGGTTAAGCAGTAAAACACTTTCACACATTATCTTAATTTCACACATTTTGTGTTTTGTTGTAAGCCAGCATACATCCATTCTGATAAAAGTGTCAGTGAGCGTAAATTTACCCAGTGTTGTCTACATCCTGAAGATGTAAAATGTAGAGGGATTTTTCTTGAGTGACTTGCAAACCATTTGTTTACCACTTCCCCTGAATTGTGTTTTTTTCTGTATATAGACTAATAAAGTGTGAAAATACATAGACTATTAGAAAGAGTGAAAATAAATAACTGCATTGCCAATGGAAATGTGTCCCTTTTGTGTCTCTTTTCTACATAAACACAGTATGTGTTACAGAGAACAGCCAGGGGTCTCCCAACCTACATGAAGACATTGACAGTTGAAAGAACTGGACCAAGGAATGGGACATCAGGCGAACGATTACTGAGGGAGTCTTAGGAACATCGCTGATGCGGATCCATAGACATAGAGACAGAAGCACGTCAAGAACTTAAAGGGAAACTCCGGTTTTTTGACACCTGGGCCTTATTTTTAGGTTTGTGCATGCTCATATACTCACTCAGACAAACATCGTGCAGCTCGGAGTCCTTCAGAAGTTATTTAGATCCAACCGATTTAGCTGCACTTAGCAGGGGGCACCGCAAGGGAGCTTCAGCGCGGGACATAATCTCTGCAAAATCACTCATTTCGGCTATATTTTTTCATCCATCGCCAGTGTTATCATAAAGTCAGTTCGTCTACCGTCTTCAGGTGGGTCAGCTGACCTGGTAAACAAACTTTTGATGACGTCATAGGTACAGCTACTTTTAGCTGGCATTGCTGAGCAACATGGCAGAATATTTATCTGATGCCGAAGAGTCAGACTACGACGACCGGTTTGAGTCTGAGTACACGGACGAGGAGCTCCATGAAAGAAGAATGAGGAGGGAGAGAGACGAACAGCTGGCTCGAGAACAACAAACAGGAGCACGTCCACGACTCAATGCTAACTGGTGTGCGCTTGTGGACGGTGTTCGCCTATAGCAACAGAAGAGGAGTGTGTTAGCTGCTCAGAGTGGGACTTGAAATCGGCTGACACGCGTATGGATCTATCCAGGAATATATGTCTGACTACTCTGGAGGATTTCTCTGCAATGACAAACCGGGCTGTGGTAGAGACGAGCGATTTTGCAGAGATTATGTCCCGCGCTGAAGCTCCCTTGCCGTGGCCCCGCTAAGTCTTGACTAAATCGGTTGGATCTAAATAACTTCTGAAGGACTCCGAGCTGCACGATGTTTGTCTGAGTGAGTATATGAGCATGCACAAACCTAAAAATAAGGTCCAGGAGTCAAAAAACCGGAGTTTCCCTTTAAGTATCTAGCACTATTGCATGGGTTTATATTTTATAGAAAGGGGATATTAGCCCATCTTGTTACGTCATACTTTTACAGGGATAGGAGGACAGAGTTTGGGGTAACTACTTGACCATTTGTATGTTGTCATAGCAACCATAAACAAGTTGTATGTCATGGCAGCTAAGTCTAACAAATGTCCAGTTTCCTGAAATCTGGCATATATCTTTAAATTAGGCCTCATGAGGTGGAATTTTGGAAAATTACACATAATTCATGACTTAGTGTGTTTTTAAACAATCACCCTGACCCGGACAGACAGGCCAACACAGAAGACAAGTATACCTGGTTGCTTTATTTGTTACAAAAAACAGAGGACAGACAGGAAGAAACACTCTTGAGGCATTTGATCATGAATTTCATGAAGCTGAATTGGGATGTTTTAACCCCCTCTTAAACCCCTCCCCATAACCTTGAGTGAAAAACATCTGAGCACATACCAATCTCTGACCCACTCCCTAACCTTCCATCTAGTCCCACCTTTACTCCCTCAAAATGTCTTTCTCTCTCTACTTTGAGCCAGTGGACAGCAAAGCAATGAGTCCCGAGGAGGCACTGATGGACAGGATGTAGTTACTGGGAGCCAGGGTTAAGGATAAAACAGGAATAGTAAAAAAACATAGCACCACATTAATGATTTGAAAACATAAACTAATATCAAAATATGAAACAATGTGTGAACAAAAGGATACACAGTGGGGTTGAAGTTCTTGAGCAAGAAGAAGGAGGCAATGATGACCAGTACAAGGAAGAGAGTGTTATTGTAGAAGATGGAGAAGGTGGTTGCCTCATAGTCGGCAACCTCATTCTTCTTCCATAGGATCCTAAAATATAAAAACATATAAAGCTTTTCATAAAAATCAGAATACAAGGTAAAGTATGATGCCTTCTAAAAAACCACTACACAATCTCCATTTTAAGGGCCTTAAAATTAAAGGGAATTTGGATGAAAACATATGTAGTCATATGATTGCTTGACTTTAAAATTCCTGCATCAGTGTTTGAAAACCCTGAAAAAAAAAATGACAGCCCTGCTTGACAGTGTTTTTATTCATGGCACTTTTCCAACCATTATTTAAATTGTCTTATATACGCTGAAAACTTGATCTACATATAAATTTGATCTTTTTTTGTATATATAAAAAAGGGATCCCTCCTTTTTAGGTACAGCTGCTCTTCAGAGTCAAAATATTAGGTACAGGTTAATACATTTTACACACACACACAGAGTATATAAATAAAACCTTAGCTGAGGAGAATGTATTGAACACACATCTTAAATACAAAAGGGTATAGATGAAGTGTGAGCACAGTGTATTGAAGTACAGCTTTAGAGCACTATCCATTTCTCACCTCTCATCCTTCTCCTTGCGTGACATCTTGCGGTTGTCTGCTTCTGACAACTTTCTAGTAACCTCCTTAGAAACTGCATCCTCACGTTTCTGGGCCACTCTGGGGGGTGAAAGACAGAGTTCAGTAACCAGGACATAATGACTGTTAAGTCTGGAATCAGAGCTTTAAAGCACAGCAAAATTTGGGTCGTTTACAGGAATGTATCTATGATTTCTTCAAAAAGAAAGTTCCTTCAGTTGTTTTTTTGTTTTCCATGGTAGAATGTATCAATATTACGCATAGGTGTCCAGATTACACTGAAAAAATGTTGTTAATGTTACTCCAATCTTCAAAGTAAAATCAGCTATTAAATACAAGACAAGTGAAAGATAAATAAAAAGATAATGGAAAGCTATCCAACTAAATTATTTTCTCTTACTATTCCATGCTAAGGTTCACAAAAGAACCTACAAGTTTGTGGTAGTTCACTTTTGTGGTGTTAGATGGACACAGGAACACATTTCAGGAAAATAAAACTTTTCACGCAGAATTTTCACACATTTTTTTCGTGTCAATGAATCCAGAGAAAAATAAAAACAAAGACATAACATAAACAAGACATTTTCTGCTTGAGTTCTACATGAAACTGCAATTGATGACATGTTTTCAGGAAAGACAATTGTTTAATTTTTCTTACTTGTGTTTGAGAACAAATTTGACATTCTTGTAAGCAAAGGCCACCAAGTAGGTGCTGACCAGAGTCATCACAGCAAACAGCACTGCTGACTGGACAAGGTCCATGTGCCAGATCCTCCAAAACAGCCCTGTAAAGACAGAACTGATCAGCAAACACATCAGGAAAGTGTTGAAGGAGAGTGTCTGTATGTTGAATGAGGTCACCTTTGGGAATCAAGCCCCATTCACTGGAGTATGGACAGCAGTAAAGCCTTAAAATGAATTAACCATGATCTAACTCTGACACTTTATCGTCTTCATGTGGGCTGAATGTTGGTCAAACCTACAGAAACATCTGGATTTCAGTCTTTCCATCACAGCTAGCAGAAGCACTGGCTCAAAGTGTAGCACAGCAGCTCTATGATGGTGCTGTTTTATAGCTATTTGATATTCGTGGTGTTAGAAACTGAGCACTTAGGTTCATTCAGTGATTTTAAGCACGTCTTTTAGTACTAATTACAATATATCACTAATTCAGTGCATCACATTGGCTAACGAGCTGGCAGCATCTAGCTTTCTGAGGTACTTACAAATGGGGATGGCAGAAACAATGAGAGCGTTTCCGTAAAACAGAGCGGTGGACTTTGCCGAGAGGTTTCTGCTGAAGTCCTGGAGAAGAAGGTCTTCTTCCGATTGCTGCTTATTGCTGCCTTTCGGTGCCATGATTGCTGAATGACTAGCTTGTGTACTGCACAGCTCTGGAAACAAGACTGACACGTCGGTGTACGAGGACGAGAGGGACGCGTCAGCTTAAACCCGGAAACACCACGACCACAATCTTCTTCGTGTGGAGGTTACAGGGGACGATCAACTCACTGCTGCTCACTGCTGCTCTCTGCAGGAGGCTAAATGTATTGCATTAATCACTCTGGAAGTCCATGGCTGCGGTCGAAAAGTCATTTGAGCTAAGGTTCCTAACCATGGATGTATTAGAACAGTGGTTCCCAAACTCTTCACAGCCTGTACCCCTTCAGACACTTTACCTCCAGCCATGTACCCCCGACTCTCATGCACTTGTAGCACCGAGAAAAAGAAATGTTTAAGCCTGCTGCACCCCCACCTCCCACATTTTACATGCACAAAATATCTTAAAGTGAATTATTTCTCAATAAATAGATTTTTTTTTACCAGCAATTTCGGTGGGCAACACCAGTTCACTTTTGAAAAAGAAATGTACATTTCCGAAACATATTTATTAATGAACTTGAAGCTTGAATGAAAAGGCTGTCTGACTGAACTTACTGTATGTTACTTTAAGAATCTTAGATAATTCAGGACAGATTTCCTTCTCCAAGATTCCTCAGACGCTCTGCCAACACTTCAGGCTTTTATCAAAGCTCACAATACAAATATTTAGCTGTTTGAACATGAACTACTGAAACAATTGTTTAGACCTGACAGCTTTTCACGTACCCCCTACGTCACTTCGCGTACTCCAGTTTGGGAACCACTGTATTATGGATACCGGACCGCCCCTCTGGCGGCTCGCAGATTTTTCCAGTGGCCACTCGTGGTATTGCAACAAAGATCCCATTGGGCCCAAAAAGCATTTTTCCCATAGGCGGCAATAGTAAAAGAGACGGCTGTAAAACTGTTGACAGGACATCTCTAGCCGTAAACACGGTCAATTACTGATCTTTGTATTTTATATTTTTAAGTCTTGGACTTTTGATCGGTCAAAAAGTGTTCAAAAGGCCAGAAAAGTCAGAGGAAAGTCGCTATCTCTCTGGTGACGTCACAGCTGTACACACGCACTCTCAAAGCGCGGTCATGCTGTGTCTCGGGAGCAAGGAGACTTAACTTCATTCAGGATCTATATGGTGCAAAATTGTTCAGAAAATTGAGAAAATGACTAAACCGTGAGTTTATTTTTGACATAGAGTGACTTAACACATGCATTTTTTCAGTGTTAGCTCCCACTCGCTTGATAGTTCTGGTTTTTAAATGTATTTAGACGTTATATCCCAATTAAATCCTCGTATCTTCTATTGACTGTAATTACATTAGATTAGACTGTTGTGTATTGGATAATATACAATGAAATAACGAATTAAGTAAGATACATTTTACTAACACAATGGTCCTGCATTTTAAGTATATTCAATTTAAAGAAAGTTCAAAAAGAAATGTGCCCGAATAACTGTAGCTATGTGTACAATATGTGTATATTCTGAATATATGTGTATGTATTTATTGTGTTGTGAATAATACATTCAGATAATATAAGTTTTAGACTGTAACAACAATGGTAAAAGAGAGACTTGATAACACAAGAAACTTAACTTGAATAAATTGATAAAGTACAATAAAGATGAACAACAACACATTTGTCATGTTCCAGTTGAAATAGGTAAGATTTTTTGAGGTAGAGGGGGCATCATCACTCCAGGGAAAAGAGTGAACTGGTCCAACCGTCCAATCCTGAATGTGTCATGCAGCTGTGGAGGATGGTTTAAAAAACAAGTTTCATTAATGACAGTTTGGTGGTCGTTCTGAATTATCTAATGTATTTGTCATATTTCATGTATTACTCATGTATCACACTTTTTACTCTATTCAAGCAAGATAATCTGAACTTCTGAATAAAATACAAACTTTTCTGGTCTACCTAAAACATTGGCAGTTTTTTGTGAGAATAATTAGGCTAATTAATAATTAACGTGAATAACATTTTTTCAAGAAAGACTCTAGAAACAAACATTTTTTAAACATTTTGTTATGTTTTTATTTGGTTTTCTTACATTTTTATGTTATTCATTTTTATAGAAAATAAAATATAACAGATATAACCCTTACCCTATAACATTATATATAAAACATACCTGTTTCAGATAACATTCTATCTTAAAAATTTAAGGTTGGGAACATACATGGAACAGGGTTTCATTTAACATGAGTATTTAACCACTTAAAAGTGAACTTCTTAACAGAAGTTATCATTTTAAATGAACAAATGAAACAAAAATAACCATTTATGTGACTGTGTGTGGCTTAGAAGTCTTGGACAATTTACTCCTAATGTTATTAATGATAATTATGTCCACATAAAGACTTGTGTTCCATAATGCAGGCTCCAACTTTTACTCTGCATATGCTATTATTATTTTTTTAAGGGTGACTTTTTGTTTGTTTGTTTTTAATGTGTTTATTTCGTAGCATATATATTTTAATTGGCATTGGTTCACTTTTAGTTCAGTAGTTCCATCACTCTGTTCACCCCTAACACTGTGTGTGTGTGTGTGTTTGAATTAAGTACATTTTATTATTACTCTCATTAAGAAATTAAGTATTTTCTTTTGTTCAGATAAAATATGAATGATTTTCCTGAAACATCACTGTCATTGACAGTTTTATTGACATGCACTGTCGACATATTTTTAAAGTGTTTCATGACAGTGACAGTGGTTCAACAGCCTCCAAAACCATTTTGAATCCCAGACAGAAAATAGACACCAGGACAATATGGCCTAATAATAAATACATAAATATAATTGTGACCCACCTACAGTATTCGTTAGAACATGGTCATTAGATTAACCCTTGAGGCACCAAAAAAATAATACATACTAAAGTCCCTTGTGTGCCAAAACAGTTCCTGTCATAACAGTGGAATACAAATGTTAACTCTTAATATTTTTTTTTAACTTTCACAACTTAAAACCTTTTCAACAACTCATGACATGATCATGAATACAAAGGTTTTTTTTTTTTAATTATTTCTTAATTTTTATTTATTTTTATGCACTTTTTGTAATAAAACACCCTGTTTTTCGATGGGGAAAAACCAAAAATATGTAATTTTTATAAAAATAATTTCAAAGTGGAGTATTTGGGGTGAGGTTATTATAGCCTTGATGAGGTCAATCGTTTTTTAACTAAATTGATTTTGAAGCTTTTTTTGTTTTAGGAACAATTAGAGTTTAATCGAGCATTTAACATTAAAGTCCCTTGTGTGCAAAAATGTCTCCTCTCGTAAAAGTGTAACAGAAATTTTAAATCTTATTTTTTTCTACTTTCACTGCTTTAAATCTTTTCAACAACTCATAACCTAATCATAGATATATAATTTTTTATAATTTTTAATGTAATATAATGGTAAATGGTAAATTGACTTGAGCTTATATAGTGCTTTTCTATTCTTTTGACTACTCAAAGCTGCTTTACACCGCAGGTCACACCTACCCATTCACACCCATACGCTCTCACATTCACTCACTGATGGTTCTGAGTTTCTATGTTAGTTATCCATCAGTATCTCTAACACATTCATGCTCTTTCAAGCCCATTTACACGCCACTGATGCAGCAGTGGGAGCAACTTGGGGTTAAGCAGTGTTTCCCCTAGGTTCATTGCCTTGGGGGGGGGGATACCGGTGCTGGAGGGAGCGTGGTCCGTCAAAAATGCTCCGTGATATCATAATTACAGAGCATTTACATCTCAATAAATATTGGACACTGATTTTTGTTCACTTTTTTTTGGCAATGGAGCCCTTTTTCATACAACTACAACATTCTCAAAAATATTTAAAATACACTGCATGAAGTATAAAAAGTATTAAAAAAACAGGAAGAATGTAACATTTCATGTAACCATGTAAGCTCAGCAGGTGGAGAGAAGATGATTCATGCTTAATAAAGTTATAGTGACTGACAATAAGGAGAAACTACATGCTGAAAGTTTCCTACACTGCTAGTTGTGCTTCTCTTCTTAGTAAGGACAGCTGGCCTAAAAACACTGAGATTTTTGCTTGGGGAGATTGTTTGCTAAGCTTCTGGTCATCCATTAATGTTATTTTTTTTTTCTTTTTTTTTTTTTACACCGTTATGGTCGCTCCTTCCTCCGCCGCCTGTGTGTGTATGTGTGTGTTTGTGTGTGTGTGTGTGTGTGTCTGTATACTCCCCTTCACACTGCCGCACGGCAACGCGCCGCCTCCAGTCATTTCAATGAGGGACAGGCGGCAGACAGCAAGCGGTTTTGACCGCGGCGTTAGGACCCAGAAGCGGTCGCCGCTTGGGAAAGCACTTCTACTGAATTGTTTTTAGGGAAGGGAGTGTTGTGAGACACTTTAAGGTGGCCTCTGCTCTGACGTTCGCTGAATCACCGCTACGTCTCGGACCGCGGTGGCAGCAGCCTCTTAATAAAAGACTGCATGTCGGGGGCACTCCGCCTGCCGAGAGACGGTTTGGTTGCCGCGCGGCTTATCGGTGTTGTGCGAGAGGAGCGGAGGAGGAGGCGTTTGTCAGAGTGGAGAGGAAAAATGCATTTTATTGAATGTTAGCAAACCATAGCGACACAACGTTAGACTTTAACAGTAGACTCTAGTTGGCTTTTTTATTTGATAAAAATCTGTCATAAGAACTTTGATCAAAATGGATATGATTTTTTTTAAATGTTCGTCGGTCTGAATCCTGTAAGCAGGGCGGGCGCGTCTGTTGGGGGGGCGGGGCGCCCTCCCAAATACACTATAGGGGAAACACTGGGTTAAGTGTCTTGCCCAAGGACACATCGCCATGTGACGCCCGGAGCTGGGCTTGAACCTGCAACCTCCTGATCACTGACCAAGCGCACTATCCAACTGCACCACCGACGCCCCAAATATATGTTTTTATGAACTTTTTGTTTAAAAAAACTCAAATTTTTCAATAGGTAAAAAAAACTAAAACCATCTCTTTGTAAAATAAGCCACAAAGTGGAGTATGTGAGGTAACACTTATAACAACCTTGACCTTGTTAATGGTTACTGACAAAATTGATTTTAATGAATTATTTGTTTTTTAGCAATTACAGTTTATTCAAGAAATTAAAAGAAAAACCTCTTGTGTACCAATTTCATTCTTCTTATAAAGTTTAATAAAATGATAAATCGTAATTTTTTTTTTTTTTACTTTCACTGCTTAAAATCATTTCAACAACTTCCTACCTATCCACAGATATAAAGTTTTTTTTATATATTTTTTTCTATATTTTACATTTTTTTTACTTTTTTGGCCTAAAGGACAGAAGCTCTCAGTTGATCAAGACAACACATAGACAGATCCAATTTGACCTCTGATGACTTGAACTTTGCCTCAAAGGTTAACAAAGTAGATTCCGACAAAACCAAAAGGAGCAGAACATTTTAAGAGAAGCCA
The DNA here is from genome assembly GCA_036419115.1 of Scarus forsteni. Taxonomy (NCBI): domain Eukaryota; kingdom Metazoa; phylum Chordata; class Actinopteri; order Labriformes; family Labridae; genus Scarus; species Scarus forsteni. Next base: position 2,158,084 of record JAZDUH010000331.1, on the reverse strand, counting down.
GTCTTAATCTCGGTCTCATCCCCGGGTTCCATCCATGGTTCATCTAAAGACTATCAGATTGCCTATCCGAAAAATAAAAAAGAGAAAATGAATGGGTAGCACAAGGAATTTATGCATTGTTAAGAACTGTATAACATTTACAGCGAAAGCGTGCCTCATTAATATGTCCATGAAAAAAGGCAATACCTTTGAATCATTGTAGAAACTTGATCTGATAAGCAGTCATCTCTCACATACGGGATTCTATAAATGAAGGAATTACTCTGACTTATTTGGTTGATGGATTGCTACAGTCTACGACAGCTTTTTTGTTGTGCGTAATCCCATGATTTTAGAATATGGTAAACTATAGCAAGTCATCAAATAAAAATCACTAATTTTAAAGTCTTATTACAAAGAGTTATTACGTGTATAATGTCATTATACTACATTGTAGTCGGATCATGTGCCCTAAAATTCATCATTTGAGTTTGTACACCTCTCAAACTGTAGATTTTTGTCGTGGCCATTCGGCACTTCATCAGGACCGCGCTTTGCTCGTTCCCATTGACGTGAAGCATCATGGGAGATGGCACTGCTGCACATGCTCTATGGGCCCAATAACGTGGAAGTAGCCCGGAAGCCAGAAACTTTTTTGGTGTATGCGCTGGGTGAGCAACTCCAATAGAAATGAACGGGCGCCATTTTCGGTCCGGTATCCAGTTCTTATAATACATCCATGTTCTTAACGGAGTGAAATGAACCGGAATTAGTTCGTGATTAGAGCTGTTCAAATAGTATAAATGCATAGGAAAGGTGGCTCAATGCTTCCTTTATTATCTCCTTTAGCATAGGATACACCGAACCATCCTTTACGAAAGGAGAGGAGATTATTCTGTCCCACAATTCTCCGCGGCAACAGGTTTTATAAACAGCGATTCCGACTGCTTCCGAATTCAACTGAATAATGTCGAACAAATCACACAGACCATGTGAGTTACCTCTGCTGTTTGATCCTTTCAAAAGTTTACCAAAACGTGCCTTAACTTTCCAGTAGTGTAATTCTCTGAAGAGAGCAGGAAATGAGACATTTGATGTTGATTATGTTTTAAACATGGCTCAATATTAATAATGTGTACACCATTAGATTGTGGTCTTAACAATTTATGCTTATCTTTCATTCGGTTCCCATTTATTTTCATGCATTGATTGGTGCTCATGTTGATAATAAGTAGACAAATGTAATTAAATCCACATTTACAACATTGGTTATGCAGATGTAATGTTTACCAGGTTATTATGTTCAGTGTTGTCTGAAAGGAACAACATTGTCATGATACATGATGCGTCTTTAGTAGTCCACCTTCGAAAAATTGTAGTTTCAAAGCAGCAGTACCATCTGCAGTTACATGATGAAGTAGCATAGTGAAAGTGTAGTCGGATTCTCTCTGCACGGCAGTTTTCCTTTCCTAAGTCCTTCTGATTTCTCCTTTCCTTAACTCATGACGTTTTCCATCAGGGTTAAAGAAAAGTAGATATGAAAGGGCTTAGGAGGTGACTATTCGACCACAGCCCTTGTTTATGCAGAACTCTGAAGCCAAACTTAGTTGATCAGGGCCCGTATTCACAAACGTCTTAAGGCTAAAAGTAGCTCCTAACTTGCTGATTTAGGAGAAACTCTCAAAAAGATACTGAGTGTGTCAGTCCTAAATTTAGGACTCCTAAATTTCTCTCCTAAAAGTATTTCGCAAAGCTCTAAACCTGTGAGAAGTTAGAAGTAGTGAAGAGGACTCCTAAGTCACTAAAACCACTTCAGAAAGAATCTCAACATGGCTGCTGCTGGCAATCCACCTCATGGTCGCTTCTGAAAAGGTACTGCCTCGATCAGGAGGGTATAATGATGGTAATAGAATTATTCAAAGGTAAAATCAGTTCACCAACAAATAGAAAAAACCCAGTGGCTTGGGTGCAGAGCCTCCTCCTAATAAATGAAATACAAATAGAAAAGTTCACGTTAATAAAATTTGTGATGACACATTTTACAAGGTTAATTTATAACAGTTCTGTTAATTACTGAATGCACTAAACAGATTGTCAAATTTTGTTTGACAATAATTGGTCTTACGTGTTGCAGTCATTTGTCTTCTGAATTCTGCAATCTTGACCTTGCCTGAGACTGTGAAGAGAACTAACCTTTCTTAATGTCACCAGTAGTTCTAAAAATGGGATTAAAAGTGGGATTTATTTGTAAGCAAATGTGTTCCCAGGCTTCTTTTTTCTATTGCGAGGTTATCCCAGATCCAAATTTCCCTTTGATAATGTTCTTTCTTTTATTGACAAGTCTGGCAATGAGAAAAAGTTGCTCCTGCGTCCAGTTTGGTTTATGCTTTCTTTTGCCTAAAGTTTTCTCTGCCATGGTTATTCCAGAGTCCCTGTCATTAAGAGACTGCTTATATGGATATCTCCTAATCGTTAAACTAGATACAAATGCTTAAAATAAACAGAGCTCATACTTGACTACTCAGTATATTACTCTTGGTTCAATGTTTAATCAGTAGCCTACACTTTTTTTTATTTGAAGGTCTTTATTTAAGTAAACATGCCAACATGACACCTTTCTTTAAAATGAGTGAATTCTATGTAGAAAAGACACGTTCACTGTCAGTCAGTCACTGAAGGCATTGTAAGTCAAGTGGTTCCTGAAACATGACATTATCCATAGCAACAGGGTCAGCTCCGCCCCTTTCTTTTAGCTTAAGAGTTTTCGGAATCCCTTAGTAAGAGTTATGGCCCTTTTCCACTAGCACGCCTTGGCCCTACTCTACTCGACCCTACTCGATTTGCAGCGTGTTTCCACTAGCTCGGTACCTCCTAAAACAAGCTAGTTTTAGTACCTACTCCGCTCTGGTTCCAAGCGAGCTGAGTCGATACTAAAAGATGACGTCACTGACTGCCGGCTACTGATTGGTCAGACAATGTTGTCATCAATGAGTCATGAGCGTGATGACCTAGCATGCAAGTAGTAGCTACCGTTAGCTTACCCTCATACGTCTTTTCTTTGCAGCTGGATTGTTCTCGTCCTTGGCTTCATTCTGTTGTATAGCTTCCAAAACTCTCCTGTGCTTCTCAAGGGGTATTTCTTCTTACCACCTGCAGCCTTCTTCTGCTTTCCTTTTTTACTCGGTTTATGACAAAAAGCCACAGATTGTTGTGTCGCGCTCAAAATGACGTTACCGCAGAGCCACTTAGCGACACTGCACCCTGTTGGGCAGGCGGCTGGGGCTAATGGAAAAGCAGCACAAGGCGAGTAGAGTAGAGCCAGGTAGAGTGGAGTAGAGTAGGGCAAATGGAAAAGGGCCATTAGTCTCAGCAGCTTTGTGAATAGGTTTTAAGAGAAAACTATTAGTTAGGAAATTTTAGTGTCATTTAGGAGTCCTCCCAGTGGTAAGATAAAATTCTTTGTGAATACGGGCCCAGGAATGTAAAGCCAATTTCTATGTTTATCAAGTTAACTTGTGTACACTTATGTACAGATTTTACTCAGAGTGTTGTTCTGGGAAAATGTTTATTCTTAACACCTCACATTCAAACCAGGATGCCAATAAAGTTGGGACATTGTGTAAAAGATAACTAAAACTACACTACATAGACAGTAAATTAATGTTCAAACTGAATTTTTTTTCTTTTTTGTTTGTATTTTTTCAAATATGAACTCAAATTGAATGCCTGCGGCAGTCTGGGACTAACTTTTACTCTGTTACATCACCTCTGCCTTTAACAACATTCAATATGCATTTGGGAACTGAGGACACCAACTGTCAAGCTTTTGTGGATGGAATTCTTTCCCATTCTTACTTGGTGTACAGCTGCTAGATAGTACAGGGTCTCCGTTTCATAATGTGCCGCCCATTTTTAATAGGAGACAGGTCTGGACTACAGGCAAACCAGTCTAGTACCTGCTCTGTTTTACTATGAAGTCATGGTGTTGCAACACGTGCAGAATGGGGCTTGGTGTTGTCTTGCTGATATAAGTAGGGACCTCTCTGGGAAAGATGTCGCTGTGTACAGATTTCAGCAGTAATGGTGACTTCAAAGATGTGAAAGTTACACCTGTTCTTGGCACAAGCACTTGACACACCCCCATACCATCACAAAAGCTGGCTTTTGATCTTTGCTCTGATAACAGCATGGATGATCCTCTTCCTCTCTATCCTGGAGGAAAAGACATCCATGATTTCCAAAAACAATTTGAAATGTGTACTCATCAGACCACAGCACGATTTTCCATTTCTGTCAGTCTATCTCAGATAAGGCCGGGTTGGTTGTTGTTAGTCATTAAAGGAAAGTTCAGTATTTTGAAGTGGGGTTGTACGAGCTCCATATGACCACTAAGTACATTAGATGCAGTAAAAAGTTCTCTCCTCCTCTCCCATAAGTAAGGATGTATATCGATTTTATCGACACCAATACCGATACTCCTTATCGGTATCAATACTTATCGATACTCTTATCGATACTACAACACGTAATTTTGTGTAAAAAATGAAGACTTTACAAGATATTAAAAGATATAACCTTTTTTATTACCACAAGGTAATAATAAAGCTTCAACAGAATAGAAGTAATGCATTACAAATGATTCTCAGAGGCAAAAAGAAAGCTAAGGAGATGGCAAAGCCCCATCATGCTGCCCAACAGACTGCATGTACAGACAGACCCATATACAGTCATGGAAAAAATTATTAGACCACCCTTGTTTTCTTCAATTTCTTGTTCATTCTAATATCTGGTACCACTAAACGTATAATACAATGAACACAACAAAAAATGCAGCTGGTCACATAATACTTTATGTCCTATTTGACATTCTTAAGCTTAATTGATTCCCAGGGTACATAAGAGGCCATTTCATGTCACAAGCAGCACTGCACATGCAAAGGCCTAGAGTGGTTTCCTGCTTACATTCAAGCCGTAGCACAACTCAGAAGTTGTCAGCTCTCACATAATGCCTAAAACAAAAGAATTATGTGAAGCCACAAAGGCAGCCATCTTGGCACTGCTGGAAATTGGCATGAGTGAGAGACAGGTAGCGAAAAAACTGAAGATCTCCAAGACAGCCGTTCATTACAACAAAAAAAAACAAGCTGAACATGGCACTACCAAATTGCTACCTGGCCGTGGCAGGAAACGTCTTTCTACCCCACGAGATGACTGTGCACTCATCCGTTCCTGTGTCAGGAATCGTCGTCAGACCTCCAGGGACCTTAAAAATGAGTGGGCACTGTCGAGAAATGTGACTTGTTCAGCAAGGACAGTTCGAAACTGACTTGTTGAAGCTGGTTTGAAGTCACACAGAGCTTGCAAGAAGCCCTTCATCAATGAAAGGCAGAGGAAGGCCCGGTTACTCTTTGCTCGAGACCACAAGGATTGGACTGTTGATGATTGGGCTAAGGTTCTCTTCAGTGATTAATCCAATTTTGAATTGATGCCCACTCCAGCCAACTTACTGGTTAGGAGGAAGCCTGGAGAAGCTTACAACCCAGACTATCTTGCCCCTACAGTAAAACATGGGGGTGGATCAGTCATGATCTGGGGTTGTTTCAGTCTGAGTGGAACAGGGCAAATGCAATTGTGTGAAGGCCGAATGAACCAGGTCATGTACAGGACTACCCTTGAAAACAGTCTTCTTCCGTCAGCTGGAAAACTCTTTCCTGCCTCGAATGACTGGATTTTCCAACAAGACAATGCCCCTTGCCACACGGCAAGGTCAGTTAAAGCCTGGATGGAGAACCACAACATTCGCACCATGCCTTGGCCTGCTCGATCACCAGATCTTAATCCAATTGAAAACCTGTGGAAAATCATCAAACTCAAAATGGAGAACCACAAGCCCAAAAACAAAGAAAATTTGTTTGAATTTGTCCAACAGGAATGGGCTGCTGTGACAGCAGAACAATGTCAGAAGCTGGTGGAGAGCATGCCAAGACGCATGGCTGCAGTCATCAAAAACAATGGTTATGCAATCAAGTATTAACTCTTGTGTGTATCATGTGTTTAAAGCAAACCAGAAAAGAAAACATGGAATGCTTAAAAGTAGTGTTTTTGGCGGTACAATGCCATAGCTATTGATGTAAGAATTTAAGTAATTTTGGTTATTATCAAGAAAACCATGGAAAATGAATAGTTCTTAGTCCTTAAATTAAACTCTCATGAGCTATTTTTGTTGTTATCATTATAATTGTCCAAACAAATGTACCTTTAGTTGAGCCAGGCATTAAAATTAACAAGAAATTGAAGAAAACAAGGGTGGTCTAATAATTTTTTCCATGACTGTATGTTGTGGTGCTCAAATCGATGCTGTAATGATGACTACTAGGACTCTCACTTTATATTAGATATTCAAATAACATTTCGAATATGGGGATAAATATCCGTAACCGAATAGTAAATAAATATTCTAATGTAAAATATTGAGTGTAGCAGCACATCAGGGCGCCTGGAGCAGTGGACCATTTAATCCAACAGAGGGCACTGTGAGCGCAGCTTGACTGTCAGTCACATCCGATGCTCTCTTGACCTTAGTAAACAGAGTTTCCGCTCCGAGCTGACATTAACAGCTCTGAATCATATGATTCAAAGCTGTGCCGTCAGCTTTTCATCCAAGTTATACGGAGCGGCGCTTCGTCAAGAGTTTAACCCCATGTGACTGTGTTGTTTTCAGCAGGGTCTTTACCTAAGGGGCGGATAATAGAGTGTCTCTGTCGGTGCTGCAGTCTTTAGAGTTTTCATTAACTTTGCTAAAGTGAGCCCAAACCTTCGAGCGCTTAGCCCTCACCGACATGCTTGAGCCGGACGGCGGTAGTGTCATAACTACTTGACAGTTGAAGAGACGTTTAAGTTTTCCATTTTTCCAGATTCTTAACGGTATTCAGGTACCAACCCAATTAGGGACCGGTACATGAAAGTACCGGTCCACTGTGTACATCCCTACCCATAAGCAACACTCTGTTACGCAGAACTAGTCGCAATCAGGGAAGTATTGTACAAAGTAAAAGGTATTTTCTCCGCCTTCAAGAACTCCCAACAAAAAATAATACCACAGTTTAAGAGTACCCTACCAAGAAATGTTTTAAGTGCATTGACTTTTCAGAAATCTAAAGTTTATCTGGGCCTAACCGACTCGTCACATATTCCTCCACGCAGTGCTGGCACAAGCTGATGAATCACTTCACCTCCCTCTTAGCTGTTGTAAACATAACAGGGTTAGTGGCTTCAGACTGTGGCTGACTGAAGAAGAGGAGAGAAAACTTTCTACTGCAACTAATATACTAAGTGGCTATATGGAGCTCACACAAACCCGCTTCAAACATACTGCACTATCCCTTTAAGACAGACAACAGTAGCATTTTCTTATATCAAAACCATTAAAAGGTCTTTGGGCTTTTCTTGTCTAACATGGAAACTTTGAACTGAAAATATGCATTTTATCTCTCATCTTTGCCTTCCATTTTTGAAACAAAACAACTGACATAAATTTAAAGACCCAATAAAGAAGATAACTAGTATAATCCTCCCATAATCATGTGGAGGTAAAGTGCTCAACACCTTACTTCATTGACTGCTTCAGAGTTTGGAGCTTGTGCACTTGCAGCCTCTACATATTGCCCACTAGAGGTCAACATCTACATGTCTGTGCATGTTGGTTTATTCAACTGACCCATACGGAAAAGAAAAAGAAAAAAACTGAACAAACGTTAAAAATGTTAACAATTTATATTTTACATGTGTAAGGTTATTATGCCTCATGATATGATTTACCCATGAAAGTGGCCACTTTTTCATACAGTATACTTATAAACATTAAGTATGGATCATGACACATTATATATGCTACGTATAAAGAAAGTTCATTAAAAGATATGTTTTCTTTGTAAAGTCCATATATGTTATTTAGTTAGTACCTGCATATTTTTACTATGTGACAGCATTAGACTTATGCTTTTCATATATAAATAATTTCAATACATGTGCATTTTTTTGTATAATACTTGTAATTAATTTATATGAATTTCCTATTGCACATATGTTTTCTTTGAGACTGTTATATGTCCAACAATTTTAAATATCCTAACCATCTAAAATAATTATACTATTTTGATGCAAAAAATACATTTTGTATATTATTTTTTGGTTTCACATATATGAAATTTAATGGAACACTATATATAATGTTATAAAATTCTTATAAGTCTATGAGCTATAACTTTCATATAAAAATGTACTATTTGGTATCAAATTATAAGATGTATCATGAGTTTATTCAGTGAATACATAAATACATCCTATACTGAAATGACATGACTTCGATTTCTAATTTTAATAAAAGTCATTGAAATAAGACTCAACTGAATTTTAAAAAAATCTGCATGTTATGGTTCAGCCCACACCTGGAACACTTGATACTGCACAATGACAACCAGTAAATGCAGCATGTTTAGTTATGTTATGTAAAGCATGATTTAGTAATCTTTATTGAGAGTCAACCAAACTAGTACTACAGTACCTACGGCAGCAAAACCGAAAACAGTCAATCTGGTCTTGAAGAGGTAGACATTGATTTCACAGGTAGCTAAACAGCTTAAGTGTTTATTTTAAACTGAAACATGGCTGGGTATGGATGCTCCAGTTGTTCTCACTGAGGCCTCCCCACCTAATTTTTACTTTGCTTTTTCAACAAGGAGTGGTAAAAGGGGAGGTGGCACTGCTTTAATTATTATGAACACTTTCGCCACCAAACCTGTTTTATTTGAACAATACACAAGTTTTGAATACCACTCCATTGTTTTTGACAACCAATTTTATGTGTGAAAGTTTACAGACCACAGAAAAAGTGCAGTCTTTTGATACCCCAATTTTCAGAATCTTTATCGATTTTACACAATTCATATAAAATGGTTATTTTAACCGGTGATTTTAACCTGCACATAGATAATATTTTAGACCCTGTTTCCAGTGAATTTTTAAATATCCTTAACTTTATGGATTTCAAGCAACACGTCATGCACTCAACTCTGAATAGAGAACACATCCTGTACCTGGTCATCACCTATGGCCTGTCCACCAGTGTGTCCTCTGTTGTTGACTTGGCTGTCTCTGACCACTTCTAACAGAAACACAGTAAACAGGGAGCAACGATGGAAGACATCCAGCAATTCTTGTTTGTGAACAGCATGTAGCATTTTGTTACGAAGCGCAGCGAAGCTTTGTTTCAGGGAAGGCTGTGTACCGTGAGGAAAAATACAGCTGAAAAGACTTTGGGAAATGATACTCGAAAGGTCCGATGCAAAGGACAACAACACATTAACAATTGCACACATGAGACATCCAGCAACATTTGCTCCAATTTGTATCTCAGATCACAACATTTTGGATCTCTGTCCCAGTGGTGCAGTGGTCCCTTGAGAAGTGGGTGTACTCTAAATTTTCGCCTTTTTTTTTAAGTAGTACAGAAAAAAAGACGGTTTTAGAACCAGTGACATGTAAGACTACTCTATTTACCCGAAAATCTGTCATTTCTTCTTGTTCTCTATTATAAAATTATCATGACTTAATTCGGAGCAGCTTATAGTTACTACTGGTCACACAAGCAGATTGGATGAATGTAATATGTATTTATCATGAGGCAAACATGGTATTTCAGTTATTTTTTTAAACATTTATTTAAATAAAATACTTTAAATCTGAAGTTGACAATGCATTCTTGTTAATATTTAACCTTAAATAAAACACGGTTGCATGGTGCAAGGGAAGATAATGTTAATATATGGTCACACATTGCTGAGAAGGTTAAGGAGTTGGTCTGATATACCTACAACTTTGTCACAGAATTACTTGTCATTTTTTGCTTTGTTTTTAACTTTTAATTTTTGGACCTGTCTGCTAGTTTTTTGTTGGACCTGGGTGGGTGGGAAGAGATGGGTTTTATGTTTATTTTCTCAGGTTAACTGTCAATATTCAAAATGGTTGTAATCTCTGGATCAGATTTACAATAAATAAAGAAAACATTTGATCACAAAAAACCTTAAATATAACACAAATCATTCTCTTCCAAACATCAAAACCATTTAGATAAACTTAAAAGTGCACTGTCTTAAAATTGAAATAAATTATTTAGTTTTCAACAGCTGAACAGAATCTTTCAACAAAATATGTTACAATGAACAAAAACAAAAAAAATAGTTTAGATTTACATCATTTGTGTCATATAGTACAACTAGGGTGCTGACACTTACACCAGGACATGTGAATAAAATACAAAGGAAAATAAAGTACGCCCTCACACACACATACACACACGCATGCATGCATACATGCATGCCTGCCTGGGGATTAGCGCCCATGATGGTGTCTACTCTCTAGTGCAGGGGGTCGGTAGGTAAGTTTGGCCTTGGGCCAAAATTTTTCTGAGCAACTGAATGGTGGGCCAAAACATCACATCAATCAGAAACATGTTTTCTTTCTCTCTCTCTCTCTCTCTCCCTCTCTCTCTTTTTTTTAAAAAACATTTTCCCCTTATCTATAGGCTACTTTTATATCGTGTGAATACAAAATGTAGTCTAATTTAAGAAGGTAATTTGTTTTAAATAAAGAAACTTAATTTCTCAGACTATTAGTGTGTTATTACTGCTTTAGCTTCACTGTGGCTGCGTTATAAACTGCTTATAATAGTAACTTGGTGATGATAAAGCTGCTGTCTTTAATCAGTGAATTGTTACCCAGACTGTCTTTTAAGTCATCATAAATGTGCCATAGCCAACTATATTTTTCCTCCATGCATTTAATAAAAATGTGAGTAATTCCATTTTGAAAATAAAAACTTCTTTGAGCCCAACTAAAAAAAGGTTACAAAAAAAGGTTTAAAAAAGGTTTTTTAAAAAAGATTTTCAGGATTGTTGATTAACTCAGAAGAAACCCAACTTTAACCTTCTAAAAAAAAAACACATCGAGATCACAAAACCAATGTCATACCAATGTCAGCCAAACAGAGGAGATGAGAGCAGAAACTAAAACTTCAGCACTGGTGAGACATTGCTTCACCTTTACTTTTTTTGGTCCTCAAATCAATCACCTGCATATTTGTGACTTTGTTCCTGGTCCATATTTTCATCTTTTAGTGGCTTATTTTAATGGCCAATTAATGTTTTGTTTGGCTGCATCTCTTTTACCTGGTAACATACAGTGTTTAAAACCAGACCCAAATGTGTCAAAACAACCATCCCTCACGCAGCTGTAAATTTAGTTTAGATCTTCATATTTTATCAACACTCTATATGTTGCTTTTTGATGTCCAGTTATCCAGAACAGTATGTCAAAAATTATGATATTCGGTTTCCCTTTGAATACTTGGTTAGGGTAATATCTTGTCCCCACTCCTGCTTCCACTATGTCATCTTACTAAATATTCTTTGTGTGTATCATTTGAGGAAGTGATGAAGATAGTCGGCAAACTGTCAAGCAGGAGGTAACAACCATGGCATAGGTGAGGAAAAGCAAGACTTTTTCTTTGTCTCTTTGTTTACACTTGAATAAATAGTGGACTTCTGAGTTCTTCTCAGGAAAGTGATGAAGATGGCTGGCAAACAGAGGAGCAGAGAGTTGAGCCCTCCACAATGACACAGGTGAGCATAATGATGAACACATTAATGATATTACTTTCTTGCCATGCATAACATCACAAATCAAAAAAGAAATTAACAAATTGTACAATGTAAAAGTGTGAAGGTGTACACATTGTGCTGTGTCTGTGATGCAGTTGCAAGGTCGTTGGTACAAAATATAAACAATTTAATGGTGAATTTGACTGTGTGGTATGTCCTCATTAGGGCTGGGGCGATTCACTTTTCTCCTGATTCGATTTAAATTGCAAATCTACGATATTGCCGATTTTTGCAATCTTTGGTTAGCTTTTTTAACACCAGCGAAAAAGATGAACATGATGATGCCTCCAGACCAGGGGTCGGCAACCTTTCCAATCAAAAGAGCCATTTTGCCCGCCAGGCCCACCAAAAAAATCTGTCTGGAGCCACAAAACACATTTGAACCTTAAAATGAGAACAGCAGCACCTGCTGACTCTACATAAAAATGACATTAGGTCTATAAGCAAACTGCTTTACTACCTGACATGACTGCTCTATAATGGGCCATGTACTTTTGTTGCTTTAATTTGACATTAGTGTTGTACCATATTATTTTGCAGTAATTAATTTAGAACTGAAACGACAACAATGGTGTGTTTACTTTGATTTTCAGGTTTGTCAATAAAAATAATCATCAATTAATATTAGCCCTTTTAACACTGTTATTTTCATTTTTTATTTTACTATTGTTGTTACTCCGTTTTCCCCCACAGGATCAGGTTTTACTTGCAGTGGAGAAATCATTAATATTTACTTGACATCATCAAGTGAGATGGGGGTTAGTAGTCTTCCACTCACATTTTAAACTAAAATAATTTCTTTCCTGCATTCAGATCATTATTATGCACAATTTTATCATAATCATGAAGTAAGCTTGTGATTCTTGAGGTGCTTTTCGACATCTCATCAGTGTTTTAGAGGCTTATCCCACATAATTACCCAATATTTAGTTTCATGCCAATTTTGATGTTTCATAAAAAAAATGTCAGATATACATAACACAGTTACTCACACACCTCAGTTTGTAGTTAGTGAATAAGAGATAATGTGGGGGGCAGAGGCTGACTGTCAATCATAACGCAGACATGGTAATAAAAAACATCGACCTGATATCTTTGTATAAAAATCCCCCACTTCAACAACGCCGTCACAGTTGCGCTGAATTATTGTCTCCCCATGTCTCTCATCTTTTCCAAAGCTTTATCGCCAAGTCAAAGAAGAAGATTTTTGCTCTTCTGTCCTCTGAGTCCAGAGAACCACTGGCGAGGGGCAAAAGAGTCACATGCGGCTCCGGGTTGCCAACCCCTGCTCCAGACTATATCAGGAAAAATACACATCACGTCAGTCAGTTTTTAGGATTTATTCAGCAATATATTTTAACCAGCTGTTTATACTCTCTCTTCAAAAGCCTGGATTGCATATAAAAGTGGCTTATTAACCCTTTAGGCACCAGAGTTTTTTCAAGAAAATATTCAATTTTGCTATGAAGATTTAAAAAGGCTATAGTTTCAAAGTGGTTAGTTTTCCCAGCCATCATCATCACTGTAATTTACGGGCCGAGCATGAACGCCTCTGCTGGCTTCACTGTACTTTTATCCCCCTGCTTCTCCCAGAGCTTCTGCCCAGAGCTCCACCGTCTTTCTCATTCCCGCTAACACTGTCACTTTGCGTGTTTCGTGTTTTGAGCTTCCCTGCATCCCAGACAACGTCCCCTCCTCGGCACTCGCCGATTACTTCCTCTCCGGCCATGGAGAGGCAAAGCCTCGGCCTCGGTATGTGCTACTTGGGGACTGTAATGGCGTACGGACCCGTTCCCACTGCATGCACACGCGCCGCCAGTTTCGTCCCCACTGGACGAGTGACCATCATCCTCAGAGAGTAAATATTCCTCAATTTCAGAGTCAGCCAGTACTTGACAAAGTACTCTTAGCATTGTGAGTACTCTTACTCTCTCTCTATCACTGTGCGTGTCTCTCTCTCCCTCTCTCTCTCTCTCTGCTCTGCTCTACAGCCACACTCACGTCCCTCGGTCCGGTGTGTGTGTTTCAAAATAAATATACGCCAAAACTTTGAATAGAAACCTGTCACCTTTCCACTATCTGCTGGAGAAAAATAGTAACACTATTCAGCACTATTTTAACAGCTATGGCCTGTTTTATTCAGCAATGTCGCTTGTCGCAATTCTGGGACTTTGGCGCCTAAAGAGTTTGGGGAGGAAAAAAATCAATTTTTGAACAAAAAAATCGAATTAAAGATCGGCAGACAAAAAATCCCAATACTCTTGTGAATCAATTTCTTTCTCCCACTCCTAGTCCTCATCCTGGGGAACAAATGAGAAAAGGAAAGGGAAACCCAAAGATTTAAACATGTTCACATGAAAAACCAAATGACAGAAATCATAAAACTACTGTTGAAATAGGAAAAATCTCTGAAACAGAAGGAAAGACTGTATTCGGCATTAAGGGCCCATCATCGAAATGACTGCCCTTGGACACCCAAATGTAAGATTAATATCAGTGTCTGATCAAGCTGCCCTCTATACAGTGAGAAAGTTTCTAACAAACCGTACCGTCTTCTCCCGCTTACCCGTGGTCAGGCCGCGGGGGCAACAGCCTAGGCAGAGAAACCAAAACTTCCCTCTTCCCAGCCACCTCGTCCAGCTCTTCCCGGGAGATCCTGAGGCGCTCTCAAACGGACTCTCCTCTCCAGTACCCTTGAATAGACCGTGCCGGGGAGGCTGAGCAGTGGGATCCCCCTGTAGTTGGAGCCCACCCTCCCCCTCCGGTCCCCCTTCTTGAAAAGAGGAACCACCACCCCGGTCTGCCAATCCAGTGTCACTGTCCTTGATGTCCATGCGATGTTGCAAAGACGTGTCAACCATGACAGCCCTACAACATCCAGGGCCTTGAGGAACTCCGGGCGGATCTCATCCACCCCTGGAGCCCTGCCACTGAGGAGCTACTTGGAAACCTCAGCTCCAGAGATAGAAGAGCCCACCACAGAGTCCCCCAGGTCTGCTTCCGCACTGGAAGACATGCTGGTGGGATTGAGGAGATCTTTGAAGTGTTCTTTCCACCGATCCACAACATCCCAAGTTGAGGTCAGCAGAGCACGATTCCCACCATAGACATGCCCGGGTTTTTGCTCTAGCGACCACCGAAGCTGCATTCCGCTTGGCCAGCCGGTACCCGTCAGCTGCCTCCGGAGTCCCACGGGCCAAAAAGGCCTGACAGGACTCCTTCTTCAGCTTGACAACATCCCTCACCTCTGATGTCCACCAGCGGGTTCGGGTGTTGCTGCCACGACAGGCACCGACCACCTTACGGCCACAGCTCTGATTAGCCGCCTCAACAATAGAGGCCCGGAACAAGGCTCACTCGGACTTAATGCCCCCTGCCTCCCCCGCCACATAGTCGAACTTCGCCCTGAGGTGGGAGTTGAAATTCTTTCTGACGGGAGACTCTGCCAGACGTTCCCAGCAGACCCGCACAACACGCTTGGGCCTACCTGGTCTGACTGGCATCCTACCCCACCATCGCAGCCAACTCACCACCAGGTGGTGATCAGTTGACAGCTCCGCCCTCTCTTCACCTGAGTGTCCAAAACATGCGGCTGCAAGTCTGATGATACGACGACAAAGCCGATCATACATTATAATGTATTTTTAGCGAAGCCGAAATTATTTGTGTACATATTGTCCAAAATTACAGAAGTGCAAGCTATATTGGCAAATAGAAAAAAAAATCATTTTGAAGTAGAGTTTTTATTAATTTAGGCCTGTTAGGTCTAGCAAAACAAATGGATGAAACTTTGGCCACTTTCCTTTGTTACTTTGTTAACAAATATATTTTTGAGATGTAATGTGTTTTATTAATATGTTAAGTTTTTGCAACCTGAAAGGAATGAATGTTGCGTTAAATATTTTAATATTGTAACATTTTTGAATGCACAAGATAAATGCATTAGTATGCACACACACACACACACACACACACACACACACACACACACACCTACACACACACACACACACACACACACACACACACACACACAGGTCAATGAAATTATCAAGAAACATTCATAGAACATAACTGTCCCAGTCTTATTCAATAATAATAATCGTAACTTTATTTAAATATAGCACTTTTTAATACAGAAGTTTACAAAGTGCTTTGACAACAAAACAATAAAGTACAAAAATGACAGCACAAGAAAACAAATACAGAAAGCCCAGTTCAAAGGCACTCTTACAGAAAGACACAAAAGATATGAAAGACACTAGCAAGAAAAGTTCAGAGGAGAGTGACTGACGCTGTCATTGACTTTTGGGCCTACGGCTCAGAGGCCCTTTCCATGTGTTGTAGGAACCCAGACAATACAGGAACCGTGTAACATAAAATGAGACCACGAGGACTGAAATAAAAGCTAAAAACAAAAACTCTGTGAGAAAGTAAAAGCTGGCCGAAAGCAAAAAGTAGGACATCAAATATAATCAAATATATAGGATCTTATATAGGATCTCATATGTTTTTTTATGCAGTTCTTGCAAATCATATGCCATTTTAGTGTTTGCCAAATTCATGTAAGTTGGATATCTCAGTTCACTCAGGTCAGCTCCTATAAATATCTGTGAGTTTGTATTGATGATGCATTCAGCTGGAGGGCCCACGTGGAGAGTCTCTGCTCCAGACTGCAGCAGAGATTGTACTTTCTGTGCAGACTGAGAGCTTTTGGTGTTGAGCAGAAGGTCATGCTGTTGTTTTACCATGCTGTTCTGGAGAGTATTATAAGGTACTGAATCACAGCCTGGTACTGTAACTTGTCCGTACAGCTGAAGACACAGTTAAACCATCTGGTACAACAAGCAATGAAAATTATGAATGTTAAAAATCACGCTTCTCTTCAGACTATCTTTGAACAATCCATCATGACACAAGTACGAAAAATTTTGTCAGACCAAACCTATGTTCTCCACACAGAGTATCACCTGCTACCTTCACGGAGGAGATTCAGAGTCCCCCGCTGCAGGCTTAACCATTTTAAACTCTCTTTTATCCCAACATCTGTTTAGATTATGGATAAACAGATGTTTTAATTTCTCTTGGCTCCTTGGCCTTCACACTGGTTTAATGTATTCATTTAAATTATTGGTACAGTGCAATAGGGATGTTCTGGAAGTGATTGTTACATGTTGTGACTGTAGTGTTTGTGTTATGTGATTTGTGCTGCTCTTTTACGACTGCAGAACCAGCAGGGAGCTCATGACAAATTTCCCCATGGGGACAGTAAAGTATATGAAATGAAATATCTATTAAGAAAAATGTAAGTGAAATAACTGTCATATATAGTACTTGTAAGTACTAAGATTATATATTTTTCAGATTATTAGACTTTTATATAGATCTTGCATCTGCTTTAAATGTCATGGAAATTACTTACAGTTCAAGTTTCAGATAGGTCCTACAATGTATTTTCCATATGGGGATGTACATTTCCTGAGGTTGGAGAGGAGTACAACAGAAGATCTGGGGGTTTCTAACAAGAATTGTTCGCATGTGCCATATAGCCGTGACAGGAACAGAGAAAGGTGTTTGTGTTTAAAGATTTATGTAGGACAGCATCAATGTTTAAAGAAAAGGATATGAACCAATGGCCAGAGTTTGTGTCACTTTTCTAGAACATGAGCTTTACAGTAGCCTTTAGAGGACTGCCTTGAGATTTTTGGGGACTGTAGGTTCGCTCGGTCAATCAATCAATCAAACAGTCAATCATAGTAGAGCAGTCTGAAGCCATATTCTTCCTTTTATAGTCACATAAATATGCATATACGTAGGCTATACATGGATATACACATGTATACGTACGTATACATACAGAGATGTATTGATCCAGGCAGAGACAAAGGGGACTAAAAATGAGACTTTATAATAATGAGTTTAAAGGAGAGGAATGATCAAAGTCAACTCAAAGTATCTTTATTGTATCCCTTGGGAGAATTTTGTCTTGGACAGAGGGGTCTGCAGCACAGGCAACACATTCAGCACATTTTACATGTGCGTCCAAGATTATTAAAAGAACACACACTTACAATAAAAGTAAAAAATTAAAATTAAAAAAGCATCAGGTAACAAACTGCAAGCCAGCATCTAAATGCCAATTTAGCATCAGGGGAAAAGTGCAATTTAACATCTGTAGTGATTATTTTCTGGATATTACTGGATATTAATGAAAGAAATTAATATTCATTTCATAACCAGTTTTGCTCTCATTAATTAATGGGGCACCATCCTTTTTATACAAAAAAGGCAAAATTTGATTCATTAATTGCTTTATTAATTATTTCATTTAAATCAGATAAATCAGTCAAGTCAAACTTTATCAGTTTAATCAATCTCAAGTCTAAAGACAGAACTCTCATGCAGTGATGTCAATCTTCCAAATAGAATACCAACAGACAGAACTTTAAATATAATGGTGATTTATTAAGATGAATATATAAGGCAAAATAAAATAAAACACTTAAGAAGGAATAAATGTCAGAGTTATACTGATCAATGATGCTGTGAATGAGGAAAGAAGATATGAACCCTCAAGGAGGATTTAAGTAAATGGTAAATGGTAAATGGACTTGAGCTTGTATAGCGCTTTTCTAGTCTTGGACTACTCAAAGCTGCTTTACACCGCAGGTCACACTTAACCCATTCACTACCATTCGCTCACTCACTGATGGTTCAGATTTTCCATGTCAGTTACAAATCAGTATCTCTAACACATTCACGCCCTTTCATGCCCATTTACACGCCACTGATGCAGCAGTGGGAGCAACTTGGGGTTAAGTGTCTTGCCCAAGGACACATCGCCATGTGTCGCCCAGAGCTGGGCTTGAACCTGCAACCTCCTGATCACTGACCAAGCGCACTATCCAACTGCGCCACCGATACCCCAATAGAGTGATTAATATATATCTGGAGGATTAATTTAACGCATTAACCTACTTGAGAAAGGTCAAATCAAGGGGAAATTATTGGAGAATTAAACCAAGACACACTCAAGCCCATCTGAAAGAATTCAGAACCGTCTTACTATGACATTGTTTTTGGATCAGATCTCAAACTGGTCAGGAGCCACAGGATCCAGATACAGCCCCAGGACCCAAGGGGGCACCGACCCGTCCCCCCAAAGGCACCAAGGACAACACCAGGGCGTCCGGGGCGGCAGCCCCACCACGGACAGCACACACCCCCACCCACCACCCATCCACCTGGCCTCAAGCCACCCCCCACCCGAGCTTTAAATGAGATTAGAAACTTGAGGGTTTAAGCTGTGCAAAAAATCTAAGAAAAGTGACCAGTGGGCTTGATGTTCCGCAGTGTCATTTGGAGGGGAAGCCAGGTTTTCCAGGGAGACATAGTCAGAGAGAAGACTTTTCCACTGGGCTTAATGTAGGGAGTTCCTTGATTTCCAGTTTAAGAGGATCATTTTCTTGGCAATGGCTAGGGCCACAAGAAGGAGTTGTGTAAAAATGAAGATACGATGAATGTGCATTCAAAAATGTTACAATATTAAGATACGATATAGGTGTCAGGACAATTCTGTGTGCAATATGAACATAGCTCTTTCCTAAAACCCATTTTAAGCATTTTTTGTGCAGTATGGTGGGTTCTGTGGATGATTTTATACTGTATAAGCTGGAGATTTAAGTTTTTGGTCATAAAGTAAATGTTTTTTAAGATTGTAGCCCAGAAATCGGCATCAGGAGCAATAGAGAGATCTTCTTCCCATTTATTGGAGGGTAATGTAATCGATTTGTCAGTCTGTAGTAATATTATTTCATATATCTTGGAAAGAAGCTTTTTTGGAGAGAGGATGTTAATAAGCTCCTCGGTTGATGGAGGAAGAGAGAGATTGGTGGATCTAATATTTATCTTGGATTGGACAGATGATTTGACTTGTAAATATTGTGAGAAGCTATTGTTTCCGATGCCAAACTCTTGGACCAGGTGGCGGAATGGGACCAGGCTGTTATTATGAAAAATATGCTAAAGATGTGTGATGCCTTTTTCAGCCCACGCATGCAGGTGAAGTGATTTTTTGTTACTTAGAAAATCAGGGTTATGCCAGATTGGAGTTAAGTTGAGAAGGTGCAAGGTTAGAGTTTGTTATTTTGTGGAATTTCCACCAGGCTGTCAGTGTCGAGGCGATAGTTCCTGCTTTGAAACAAGGATGATGCTTGATGGTTTGACTGAGGATTGGGAGGTCTGAAATAGGTATGTCTTCACAGACTGTTTGTTCTATATCCAACCAGGTAGTATCTGATTGAATTGGATGCATCCATTTGTATATATACTGTAGTTGGTTTGCCAAAGAGTAGTGGTGGATGTATGGAGCATCTAAACCTCCTTGCAATTTTGGTTTTTGCAGAGTTGTAAGTTTGACCCTTGCTGTTTTGTTTTTCCAATAAAATTTACTGAACATGGAATCTAAAGCCTTAAACCAAGTAAGAGTTGGATGATTGCAATCATTGGAAAAAGATTTTTATTTCATTTTAATGGTTGCTATTCTTCCTAATATGGATGTCCCATACTACTTTTAGATGTCACTGTCAATGCCAATGTCAGCTTAGTTTATACAGCACATTTAAACAGCCAGCGTCCTACCAAAGTACTTTACAGTAGAAAAGGCAGACACAATATTAGGAAAGTAAAACCGTAAAACAATAAAAACAATTAGGGTAATAAAAAAATTACAGCAATAAACCTAGAAACAATACCGTATAAATATGTTTATAACCTGTAAACCCAATAAAACCCAATAAAAGTGGCTGTACTCTGCTAAAGGCCAAAGGTGAACAAGTGAATCTCAGAAGGCTCGATCTCTAGTTTGTTAACAGGGTCGAGGAATTGTCCAGGACCATTTGATCACAGAGTTTCCATATTTAAGCTTATCAAAGAAGCCTTCAATCTCAAGCAGAGTTTAGCAATCTGCTTGAAATTTTTAGAGACTGATGGTACCACGAGAAGGCCAGCATTTTGGAAGCGCAACATTCTAGAGGGGTTAAACGGCACTTCAAGTTCTTGAAGATAAATCGGTGCCTGCCCACTGAGAGCTCTACAGGTGAGAAGAAGAATCTTGAATTCTATTAGATTTTATGGGCAGCCAGAGATAATGACATTACTCCTGTAATGTTTTCAGAGGCAGAACCTTCAAAAACAACAGCAACATTTGATTGGATGATCGTTCCGTTCATCACACTCATCCCAGACCAATCCATATCAAGTAACACTGCTATGTATGACATAGCATACGTAGTGGCTATACAAAGCTAACAATGTTAGCCTTTTGCTTAAACTACCTTAAACTATCGTCTTACAGTAAATTATGCCACAGAGATGTATCATTTAACACTTATGTGTGAGATGGACCTCGTAAAATACTATCCCTACCAACTTCTGAGGAGAGCATATTTCGCCAAGTATCACTAAGTAACTATGATGACCATAGCATGTCAGTGGAGGATTTCCACATTCCCTTCCAGTTTCCCAGCAGTGATCAGGAGAGCAAAAACATGATTTCTTGTAAGACAAGCTTCAAGTGACATTCTGTCCTCCTCTTTTAAAGAAAATAAATTAGTCAGTTTCTGATAAAGAAACTGCAAATATTGAGACTGCTTCAGTGGTCACCATTGTTTTCAAACATGCACTTACTTATTGGTGTTGTCAGGTCCGCAGCTTCTGCCTCTCCTCCTGATTGGGCTGTTAAACATTTGGCCAAGTTAAGTTATTAGGACAATAAAGGTTGGCAAGATTTATAAGCAGGATTTCAGAATCAGGCAGGCCTGTCTGCTCTGTAGGTCTAGGGACAGATAAAAGAATATTACAGTAATCCATACATATATATGTATGTATGTATGCATATATGTATATATGTATATATATATATATATATATATATATATATATGTATATATATATATGTATATATATATATATATATGTATATATATATATATATATATATATATATATATATATATATATATATATATATATATATATGAAAAATTATAATAACAATATGTATTTGAAAATATATAAATAAATTAAAAAAATAAGTAACATTATTATCCAACACTTACATTTGAGAAGCCCGTCAGCAAGAATTCACATTAGCTTGCGTACTTTCTTTCAGCAGTGACACAATGAATCATATCAACAAAAAAGCGCTTCAACATGGAGTACGTTTTTAGCATTTAGCATTTTTACTTGAACTGATCACAACAGCAATTTTACCTTCATTTTTGGTAATTAGCACTAACAAACTTGGCACTTTCAAATGTGCCAATTTCAAGCTCGTTGGAGGCTGAACTTTGAGTAACACAGAAATATCAAACGTTTTAAAATAAATAAGACTCAAGAGCATCATTTAACTTAACACTTGAAAACGTTCCTAAGGTTAAGGAAACATCCTTGAGCAGTGTTTGTGCCATAACATGAGACAAAAAAGTGCACTGGAATGATACATCAATAGTGTTTCTGGTTAAGAGTCCATTTCAGTGCAAACCTTTCTCAGACCCTGCAGGAGCCAACCACTGAGTGGCACAGCAGCATGTACTGTGGGCCATGCCTTTTTTCAAGCCAGAAGTTTGCTCTTGAAGGACTGGACTTTTTTTGACAGCTTGAGCGCATCCAGTTCCATAAAAAGTTTTTGAAATATCTCAAACGTGTACTTAAGCTGCCTGGGATAATCAAGGTTCAGCGTGTAGGTCAAGCCAAAGAGAAGACACCAAGCTCTGGCGATGTCTCCAAGTCCTGTGATAACTTCCATGCCCTCTATGACGACTCCAATTTCCTTTGAGTTGTCACTTGTGGAATGTCCAGCCTTTGTGATCACAGTGATTGCCACAGCAAGTCCCTCGAGTTCCTCCAAGTTATCTGTGTCCTGCAAGCAATAAACTGTAATCAGTGTCTTAAATTTTCTGTCAAAAGATTGTAATACATCAAATTACAACCTGCCTATCAACAAATGTTTTTGATATAGGGTTTCAAAGAAATTGCAATGTTATACAGTCATACAGTTATATTGCTCAGTAAACACAACTGGCAACCTTTCACTCTGTGCCGCTTTTAAACCAGTCACTTATCGCCAGGTACTGCACAGAATACCTCGGTTTTCCCTGAATGTGACTTTATTAATTTTGAACTTACCTAAGTAAGAGTAAATATTTCCACTTATTCTAGTTTGTTCATAGCTATTTGTACTGTTTATTAATTTACAACTGTTATATTACATATGACTTTATTTTATTTTCATTGACCTTCAATGCACGCTACTTTACCCTTGTACTTACCCCTGTACCGCTGCAAACACCTGAGTTTCCCCTCTGAGGATCAATGAAGGACTATCTTTTTTATAACTTAACTTATCCTAATTACAAGGCTTCATGCTGCTCTGCAATAATATTCACCTCAATGTGCAGGTAGCGTGTAAATTATTGGTGTCAGTTCCTGCAGTAGAAATCAGAGAATCAGTGGCCAATATAAAACATGCACTTCAAATTATACAAGCATTATCCGATAGAGCTTTCTGTGCAAATGCAAACACCAAGCAGTTGATTCACAGCTGAGGGAGGAGGTTAACTGAAGACAAAAGACGATATCATGTTAGTGTTTCTGGTGAATGCATTAAATGAATGCTTGCTGTTTGATGTAAGCAGCAACATTTTGAACACCACAAAGCCAGCAGTAGAACTCTTGTACACTATATCTAGGTGTTGCTTCTCACCAACCAATCACTTTTCAGAGTGTGTGAACATGTCTGACATTAACAATCTCTTGCATGTTAATACATCAGTGAAAGGGAAACTCTTGAAGATCCCCAAACCTGATTCATCAGACAATTTTCAGAGCTTATACTGAAATGTGCTCGGTGCGGGGCTAATGCTGTCTTGGTCATTTATATCACTAGAAGGGGTTTCTCTAAGACCAGCATAATTACCTCAGTCTTGTCTGAGTTAAGAGAAAGGAAATTTAAGGCCATCAAGATCCATCTAATGTCCTTTAGGCATGCTTCTACTTTCGATAACTGATTTGTCTCACCTGGCTTCATTGATATGTACAGTTGTATATCATCAGCATAACAATGAAAATTGATGGAGAGTTTCCCCATGACATTACCAAGGGGAAGCATATATAAGGAGAAAAAAAAGTGGACCTAACAGAACCTCAAGGAACTCCTTAACTGACTTTAGTGTAGACTGAAGACATATCATTCATGTGCACAAAGTGGTATCTATCAGATAAGGATGTGAACAAATTTCAAGCAGTCTTTTATTACCTTTTTATGCTTAGTACTATACATAATATGTGTGTGATGTGTAGATCTGTGTATATATGTATATGAATATATATATATATATATTTAATAAATACATCAATATTTTTGGAGGTGCTTACGAATTATTAATGAATAATAACAAATATTATTTTGTTATGTTTTTGTTTCCATAATGGATGTGATTTGTAAGGAAGGAAGATAACTTCTTAGCTTCATTCTGTTTCTTTTCAAACAGGGTATTGTGTGACATGACATATTTGTGTATGTACTCACATGTATAAGCTTAGTTTTTGACATATGTCTGATGTACATACGTTTTATATTGTCTTGACTAATTGTTGATTGTTCTTTTTTTTGTTTGTTTTTAAGTTTGAGATGAATAAAAAACAAAAATGAAATGAATCTTTGACTAAGTTGCTCGGGGATAAAGGAAAATGAGTAACATAAAGGATTCTAGTAATCTCTAAAGAAAAATGGTCCTGGACTATTAGGCAAAATTAATCAGTTTATTAACAGCAACCAAATTGACCAGAAATAAAATGGTCCTTTTAACACAAACAAAAACCCTTTAACAAATAAAGCTAAAAATGGGGAAACAACTTTGGGGTGTTCCAAGGCCAAAACAACTAACAGAAACCCCAAATACCTAAAACCAAAATGATGAAACATAATGACTGTCCATAAATGCCCTCACCTATGCTCTCAGTAGAGCTTCTATTTTCTGCTCAAGAGAATGCAACTTCTCAAAAAATCCTATTTAAAACTCAGCCCACCCAACACATCCTCACTGAAACAACATGCCACAATGCATGGTGTGCATGAGAGTGTGACCATGCACCGGCAGATACAATACTCATTAGAGGAGGATGAGCATCAATAAAAGTCTTTTTTCTCCCTTATCTAGTCACATGCTGCTTGAGACTTTTAAGGACCGTGAAAAGAAAAGGAGAGATATTTTGCCCGCTGCCGCTACTGCTTTCACCGCAGTGCTTAACCCCCCACTGAGCTGTTGCTTTTCTTTCCCTCTATTTGCAGGAGAAAGCAGCTTGTGCGTGTGACTGAGTGGAGAACATGGGTTTGTGTGTGTGAGTGAGTGTTTGAATTCAATACATCCAGGCAGGTTTGCGTGATGTCCCTGTCTTTTAAATGGGGATAGAGCTTAGGGATTAACTGTGCACTTCAGGGGTGCAGGAAGGAGGCAAGAGGAAGAGAGTGAGAGAGGAGGTGATGCCAAAAGGCCTGCCAACACAATGCCAGGGAAAGCTGGTAATCTCTCTCCTCTCTGTCTCTGTTTCTGTCTGACCCTCTCTCTCTCTCTCTCCCTCTGTCTGTGAGTGTGTATGTTTGTGCCAGATTACTTGGCTTTGGTGATACCACCAACATATCCACAGGGACAAACAAAGACTGAACAACCACAGCTAATAGGCAATAAGGAGGAAAAACACACACACACACACACACACGCGCACACACACACACCCAGTCTCTCTCATACAAACACATAGGGCAGTTTGCCTGGCAGCGTTGATATGTTTTAGCTTACTATTATCATACCCTGAGGAACATTTATGACAGGTCACCTATCAAAGTGACAAATTCTTTCTGAGTTATCTTGGCTCCCTTGCCCAAAGCTGAGCTTCAGGAGTCTTCCTCTCTTACCAATGCATGCCACTACACGGTATGTGTGTGTGTTTAATGATACTGTGTTGAAGTAGTGATAGTGTGCCATAAGATTTTCAAGGCCCTGAGATCAACATCATTCTCTTAGCATGTGATATTTATCCAAATTTAACAGTCACACAACATCTACATTGTCATAGTCCTGATGAAACATGCTGGTACACTACTTGATCTGTATCAGCGTTGTATAGTCATGGACAAACGCAGGGGAACGGGCATGTACGGGGTTCAATCAGGCTGATTGTGGCTCAATCCAGAAAACTTTCGGAGGATGATTGACAATGGAATGTTGGTGCAAGATAATTGGCATAATTCAATTGGTGGATCAGTCCATAAGAGAGGGAGGATTTCAGGAGTTATTCCGCTATTTAATACTGTAATCAATGTGTCTTCTTTCACCAGAAAGTGCAAGATTCATGTGAATATGAATGTGGGTCAGGTGAAGAAAACATCAGAGATGCTTGTTACAAGCTGCAATTAGGACCTACTGCTATTGCTGGGAAACAGCAGCAGTCGACTTCAATGGGGTAGCTAGTTGCATGCCACCCCTTTGACACAACTTCATCAACCAGGCCCTGGTATTCGGCTTTTTTCAGTTGGCGGGATGCAGCCAGTCTCTCCTCCCAGGGTACCGTGACTTCGGCAACAATGATGGTTTTTGTGCTCCTCGATAACAAAACCATGTCTGGTCAAAGGGAAGTCAATGCCACATCTTGTGGGAAGACAAGTTTCCTCTCCAGGTCCACGCTCAACTCCCAGTCTGAGGCACCTTGCAGGGTACTAGGCCGAGTCTTAGTCGCTGTACCGGTCTTGTGGGTCTTCACTCCTTCACTCACATAGGTAATGGCTTTTGACGGTTGGGCTTGTATGTTTTTGTCATACTCAATTAGACTATTAGAACTTGAAGAGGGCCAACTGAAAATGGATCGCAGTCCACAGGAAGTCACTCAGTTTGGACACCCCTGCTTTAAAAGTCTCCAAATTAGTTGTCCATCAGTATCAACTATCACATTACCTTTCATACCCATTTACACAAAACAGATGCAGGAGTGGGAGATACTTGGGTTTAAGTGTCTTGGCTGTCACATGGCTTCAGGTTGTTGGGCACATATTTTAGAATATGTGTTGAGACTGTTTTATAGATGTAATCTGTGTCTGCAGTGTATCTGTATGTAATATTATTTTGATGTGTTTGTGTTTCTGTCTGTGCATGTGAGTGTGTGCGTGTGAACCAGTCTATTTACTGGATGGACATAAAAAGAGAGGCTACACTATTGGCCCTTTTCCACTAGTGCGCCTTGGCCCGACTCAACTCGGCCCTACTCGATTTGCAGCGTGTTTCCACTGGCCTGGTTCCTCCTAAAACAAGCTAGTTTTAGTACCTACTCTGCTCTGGTTCCAAGCAAGCAGAGTCGATACTAAAAGATGACGTCACTGACTGCCGGCTACTGATTGGTCAGACAATGTTGTCATCAATGAGTCATGAGCGTGATGACCTAGCATGCACGTAGTAGCTACCGTTAGCTTACCCTCATACGTCTTTTCTTTGCAGCTGGATTGTTCTCGTCCTTGGCTTCATTCTGTTGTATAGCTTCCAAAACTCTCCTGTGCTTCTCAAGGGGTATTTCGTCTTACCACCTGCAGCCTTCTTCTGCTTTCCTTTTTTACTCGGTTTGTGACAAAAAGCCACAGATTGTTGTGTCGCGCTCAAAATGACGTCACCGCAGAGCTGCTCAGCGACACTGCACCCTGTTGGGCAGGCGACTGGGGCTGATGGGAAAGCAGCACAAGGCTAGTAGAGTAGAGCCGGGTAGAGTCGAGTGGAGGAGAGTAGGGCTAATGGAAAAGGGCCATATGACTGTGTCATTGTGAGGTGGGGCTGGATGTATCAGACAGTTTGCTCAGTTAATGGATCAAATCATCACCCTGATTACAATGCAATTAAAAAGGGCGACATCATAGAATGCGTTCATTTTTTTCTCAACAAGGTCTAAAAGATGCTTGAAATGAGTAAAGGTCAAGGTTAGGCTTAAAGAAGGGGTTGGTAGGGATGCCATCCTATTGGGACATGCCTGGCATTGGCTCACATATCTTTATTTTTTAGCTTATTATTTCCAACTTTCAGATTTTTACTGTGTTTCTCCAGGCTAAAAATATTTTTTACATTTTTGAATATTAAGAAATAGCTATGTAAAGGGATGGGGGTCACACATAGGGCCTAAGGGAATTGGGAGGTTCCCTGATCTTTTTGATTTGGTTCAGGGTCTATACCTAGAGGCAGCTTTGGTAACAGAGGCAGCCATGTTAATTCTCTTAAACTGGTAAAACTGATAAGAATTGTTGGATATTCCTACTTAAGCAATTACAACTTAGTAATTTACAAAAACTAAAACATATTTTTAAATCAGAAATACCATGCTAACATTCACATTTTTATTCTCATAAATCAATGGTTAAACTAAATGTAAACAGCCTAATAAAGATTAAAATAAGTTGGTCAGAACAGAATTTTTTCAATTGATGTTTATATTTGACTAAAACACATTCCTTTTTAAAGTGTGAGCTGTAACAACATTACATGTTTTATGCAGTCTCTTTATTTCTATTTTTCTTACAGACAGGATGACAATGCAGACTTTGTTGCCTGCTCTCAGGTTTCCAGCTGTTTGATTGTCATCAGCAAAACACATGCTGTGATTAAATCTAATCTCATTGGCTGCAGTCAGGATCAGGTCATGAGGCATCAAATTTCCAAAAAATGACTTTGCTGTTATTCAATCATAACCAAAGGAATGGAGAGGAAAGTCACAGTAAAAAGTCTATATGACCTTCTTTTTCCAAAGGATTCTATTACAATGTAGGACTGGAAGAAAAAAACAGGGAGAGGAAATGACACACCATGTCCCATTTCTTTACTTATTTAACCTTCTGGGCCTCAGACTGCAATAACAAATGTGATGCAGTTGAAGGAACACCTGGCAGAATAATAAAGAGATTAGGGGAGGAGGAGGTGGACAGAGTACCCATGTAATGGTGCCAGAGGCACCTTGCAACATTTTAAGGGTCGTGTGACATCTCTGTGATCCTGCCTACCTTAACAAGGAGTTATATTTGTCCTTTCCACAAAATCCACCTTCTACCTCCACCCATCACGTCTCTCACTCATCTATACATTTGCTCAAATGGTTGCTTGCTCTTCTCCTCTCCTTTCCCTTCATGTGATGTGATTTATGTCCCCTCTTCAGCTCAAAGGCATGGGGGAGAATGTGATATCGTAGAGATGGTGGGTGGACAGAGGAGGTGAGGGGTAGAGGTCCCTCAGAGAGACAAAGAGAGGTAAAGGGGTGAAATATTTTTCTTCTCAAAGGATGTCAGACATGTGTTAACCATTTCTGCCCACTTTCACCGTAAATAGTTTCCGCAGCCTCTGGGTCGTGTTCTTGCTTGAACTTACACGCAAACCTGATTATGTTTGTTTGTCAGAGAGAAATACTGATTAAGAGAGAGGGAAAGACCTGTGAAGAACCATCTTAATCATTCATGTTTTTCTGTTTTCTCTTTCCTCCTAGTTTATAGGAAATATCTTAAACCAGTGATTCTCAGCAGTCTTACAAGAAAAAAACATTATTGTCATCAAGTATTAACTCATGAACATGAACATGAACATAAAAGTATTTACCGATTTATATCAACATTCATTTTATGCTTTATATATGCATAACCATTCACCCTTACTTGTTTCTGCTGAATAACTTGAGACTGGACATGCTAAAAAAAGGTGAACAGAGAATGGTAGCAGTCAAGCCATAATGAATCATTAAATAAATTTCTAAATAAGTACTGTTACAGACGTATAATTGGTGAAAGGGGAACTTAAAGACTCAGTGGCCCTCATTTATCAACCTTGCGTACGGCAAAATCAGAGCGTATATGAGGTGTACGCAAAAAATCACCACCGTTTCGGCATTTATCAATCTAACGTGAGCGTACGCTGCGCTCAAAAGGTACGCCAACTCAGGAGGTGGTGTAAATATACACCACTCTAATCCGTATCACATTCCACGGAAAAATCAATAATTTTAAAACAGTATGCACTTCGACTTTTGCTTTATTTTAAGTATCTTACATTACAAAAATGAAAGTTAATCATTTGATGCAAGCTTATTGACTAAAGTTAATAATTCGATGCGAGAATATTACAATCAGCGTTGAACGCGAATGTTATTGGCTGATGCGGGTCAGGCGCAGCTATATAAGTGGAGAAGAGAACACAGAACCAACCTCAACCATGGCAGACCTCGCACTTCTGGAGGATGTGAATGCGGCACTTAGAAGGGAGAGGGTGTTCCGTGACCAGAGTGACCTCTTGAGTGAGTCGGATGAATGGCTGCTAAGTAGGTTCCGTCTTCCGAGACATATTTTGTTACAATTGTGCGCAAACTTGGAGCCAGAATTAGGACAAGAGACCCGGCGTTCTTGTGCCATCCCGGTCCCTCTACAGGTGCTGTCCACGCTGGGTTTCCTGGCCACTGGGTCATTCCAAAGGGAGATAGCGGACAGATCAGGCATAACCCAGCCAACCATGAGCCGCATCTTGCCGTCTGTACTCGCAGCCATCCGAGGTCTGACCCAAACCTACATAAGATTCCCATATGACAAAGCCCAGCAAACGATGATTAAGAGAGAATTTTATGAGATTGCTGGCCTCCCAAATGTCATTGGGGCAATTGACTGCACTCACATGCGTCTGAAACCACCATCGGTTAATGATTACGCATATGTTAATAGAAAAAACTACCATTCTATTAATGTGCAGATCATCAGTGATGCCAAGCTATGGCTCCTGAATGTTGTAGCCCGGTGGCCAGGGAGCACCCACGATGCCTTCATATTTAACAACAGCAATGTGGGCAGAAGGTTGCAGGAAGGAGCTTTAAGAGGTTACCTGCTTGGTAAGTAACAGACAAATGGCAACATTGTAGGCGAAATCATTTATCATTATCCTAATTGAATATCATGCTTTAGGTGACAAAGGTTATCCGCTGCTGGATTATCTTATAACCCCCCTTGCCGATGCGCACGGGGAGCAGGAGCAGCGGTTTAACCAAGTGCACATAAAGACACGCGCTACGGGGGAACGCTGTGCGGGTCTTTTGAAGAGGAGGTGGATGTGTCTTGGGCATGCAGGAGGGACACTCCTGTACTCTCCAGAAAAAGTGTGTCACATAATCCTGGCCTGTTCTGTTCTGCACAACATCGCGGAGGACAACGGTGTGCCATTTGATGCGCTCCCAGAGCAGCCAATCTCAAGGGATCCATGGCCCGGTCCAGCTGCACCTCGGGCTGTACAGCTCAGACAGGCTCTCATTGAACAATTTTAATGTAAGTATAATAAGTAAAAAATCATAGCATTGTGATAAGTAACTTTATTTCATTTTAAGTTATCGTTAATTTTATTTAGAGTGCCATTAATTGACAGAAAAGCTTTATTTATAAGAAAGAGTTGCCGACATATTTCATTTTGTTTCTCCAGCACCTCCTCTGTCAAGACCGAGGCTCGTTGTCGGTGGGGGGAGATGTGGGATACAGGTCTGGCTGCTGCGGCTTGGGGGACAGGTTCCTGCAATCCCAAAGGCCGCGCTTCAGCCTCTCCGCCACACGCGGCCTGTGCGCTGCTTTGCCCCGGTGTTGCTTCGTCTAATACAATAAAAGCACATTTAAAGAAATATGATTTGTCGATTTAATGCAGCTTTACATTTTAAGAATGAGTAAACTTTGAATAAAAATTACCGAGAGGGGAATCAGTGTCTCCATGATCGCCAAGTACACCTTCTATAATGGCTGAACCCATCAGAGCAGCCACATGCTCCTCAGTTGGTGTCAGCTGTAGTCCTGGATCCGGTCCTCCCCCACCGGTCTAAGAGGAGCTCTTTCTAATAGCTGCAACATGTTTTTTGGTTCCTATTTTTTAAGTCGGACCATTTCTTTTTTACCTGTATATCAGTGTGGGTGTTTAAACAAGCATAATCCTCTTATCAATTGTCATTAATTCACTCACCTCTTCAGTAGTTCTCTTAACGGGTCCCACGCTGTTCACCAATATAGCAGTTTCTTGCTATATTTTATTTTTTTGGCCTCCTTTAATGCCACTCTTTTTGCTTCCAAAGAGTATTAATTTGTGTCTTTCTACCTCTCTGGTAATCGTTTCAATCTCCACATCTGTGAAGTTCTTCTTTGTTGGCTTCTGTTGCTCCATGTCGTAAAAAAACAGGCGGGGAAATGCCAGCCAGTGAATATTTATAGACGTGACTTGTATAATTACGATGGTTTTCAGCTGCCGCATTTATCATCAGCTGCAGCTGCGTATGCACAGATGTGGGCGGTACGCACATATTCATAAATCCCACGTACGACCTTGCGTATTTCAAATTTGCACCCAAAATATACACCAATCTCTGCGCAATATTGATAAATGAGGGCCAGTGGGAGACAGCAGCACTGTGAGTGTGTGTGTCTGCCTTCCTGCAGAGCACCTTGGGCTCTAATTTCGTAGTTTCGTAATTTGGCGCACCTGGCCTGCAGTCTGCCTGCGCTGCGACAAAGGGGTGTGTCCAAGGCATTTTGGAATTTTTGCATGCCGCAGTCCTGGCGCAGTGAGGTGCATCCATGTTCCTGTGCATCCCACTGGCGCAAGTGTCAAAGACAGAGGAAAGAAGGCGCTGAGTGGGTTTAACACAGCCGAGTATAGTCTTCACCAATCAAATGAACGCCTCTCCTTTCCTTTAAATACGCTGCAGGCAAGGAGTAGGGCCAATTTCAATCTCTCCTCCATTGACCCCAGCCTCGGAAGGCAGTTCTGCCTCCTACGTCTTAAGTCCTGAAATGTTTCTTCTGTAAGGTCAAAATGGCATCCATGGCACAAGGCTATGTTGTGAAGCACACAACATGCGATAAAGAGTGCACTGACCAGTGTTGGGCATGTAACTTTAAAAAAGTAATTAGTTATAGGAGAGATGGACCAGAGTAGCAGCATCAGCAGCGGGGAGGAGAAGGATGTGGGTCCACCCGATCCTGATGGAAAGGCAGGTATTGGGGGAGTACAGGCTCCCTCGGGAGCTGCATTTTCACAGAATGCTTCCAAATGTACTTCAGGCTGACCAAGGAGCAGTTTGAGAGCCTGTTGTCCTGAGTTGGTCAAAGTCTGGAAAGAATGCAGACAAACTTCAGGCAGCCAGTCTCTCGTAGCACAGTTCAGCTCTATATCCGCGGCCACTTTTTTCTGAACTGGCCTCTCCTATTGGATGCGCTAAAATGTCGTCACAGGTCGCTGCGCTCGAATTAAAAATTTTTCAATTCGGGCGCCGCCGCCTTGCTGTGCGGCACGGCGGCAGGCGCCCACGGTGCGTGCCGCTGAACCCCGCTCACCGCCGTGCCGCGCTTGCGTGGCGGTAGCACATACACAATGAATGGGTTTGCCGCCGACCGCCTGCGCTTGCCGCGTTTGGTGTGTAGGGGCCTTAAAGCGCTGGCGCGTGCCAAAGCGCTAGAGATTCGCTTCAAGTCTATTTTCTGCGTGGCCCCTTCCAAATCTTGTAAATTCACTGTCATCACACTCAACTGATACAAGTAAGTGCCTCACAGATTTAATGTGAATTTCTTGCAATGATGAGAAGCCTTAGCAGCTTTATACTGTATGTTCCCTGTGCAACGGGTTGTAAATCGTGGCAGGGCTGGGAAGTGGTGCCCACATGAGACTCATCACCAGATTTACTTTATAGTTGCCTACTAGTTTTTGTGAGATATGAGGATATTGCAAACATGAAAAAAGTCAGGATTGGGCATATATTTTGAAAAGAAACGTAATATTTCTGTGTAGTCTTGAATTACTGGTATATGTTTCGTACTTTGCATGGTAATATACTAAACATATTTGACTATTGTTCTTGTAAAATTACATAATGGGACAGGATTATATCTTCTAAAATGTTTAAATAATATATATTGTGACCTATTTCCTGTAAATAATCTGGTTATAGAGAAAGAATCATCAACTGTCTTTTATTGTATGTGAGCTCACAATAAAACATTTTGTTTTTCATTTAAAATAAAAAAAGGTTTGCATTTACACTACAACTTTTTATGAACATATTACTGAAATTACTTACAAGTTTCTATTAACTTAGCCCTCAGGCAGTGAGAAGAAAATTTCATAACAAAATGTAACAAGTTTCTGAATTAAAACATGAATATGCACCATTCTTGTTATGATTATGATCATGTTTGAGTATTATTTTGAACTTCAACTTTTCACAGATAGACTGGTTTACATATTTTGGCAGAGAAAACAATGTCAGTATCACCTACATTTGTACTTTCTTCTATATTTCTAGGTGATGATGACAACACCAAAGTATTGGGGTCAGGCTGTAGGCACAGAGGTGTAGCTGCAGTCAGACAGGCATTTCTAATCAGGTCAGCCAGACCCGGCTTTGAGCTTCATAACTATTGGGACTGCGATGACACAGGCTTAGCTTCCCCTGGCAGAGTTATAGTGACCCTTCAGGTAGAGCTTGGTCCAAACAAACCCTCACATGGTTCATTCCCTGCATCCACTAAAGCCTGGATTTCACTTTGTACTAAAAGAGAAACAAAGAGATAAGATTGTGCTGCTCTGTTTTGCTGGCACAAACTGAGTGCATTGTGGCCTGCTGCTTATCTATTGCAAGGCTTTTTGATCTTGAGTTTATTATGTTGGAACTTCTATCATAAAACAAAACTTATAATAGAGATGCTTCACTCAGGACACTGTGTTAGTGTGATTTGTGTGTTTGTATGTGTGTTAGTGTGCATTTGTTTGTGTATAAGCAATGTGCAGAGACATGAAGACTTACCCTGCTGCCAACTTGGCTTGTCTTAGCAGCAGAGAGGGAGCAGAAGATGTTGACATTTTGGCAGTGGAGGGAAGCTGCTGTTCTATCTGCATCTCAAAGGTCACCACGGTTGGTGTTTGGAGCACGGTAAGTTTGCAAGTATGTGTACATGTATTTTGTGTGTGTGTGTGTCCCTGTAACTGCCAAAAGCAATGTGTTTAATGTGTGTGTGTTTCTCATCATTCTATAAACAAAGATGCTGGAAGTGCTGGGCTTAGCACAAACAGAGTAGTAGGGCTCCACCCCCGCCTCGCTCACACAAACACGCACATACATTTGCACACACACATTCTTCCTTTGAAGATGTTTATAGGAACCACGTAGGAACAGGCTGGAGGCAAACATTTCCTGATAAAGGAATACTCTGACATTTAGGGATTCCATCTTATCAGCTGAGTAAAAAGAATTTTATCAAGATCAATGTTATCTTTGTGTCACACTATAAATGTCATCACGTTCATCAAACCTAGAAGCAGGCCCGCCAGCAGCTTAACACTTATTTTACTATGTTAGCTTAAGCAAGCTGTACGGACAAACTAGGCCACACACATTGGTTCAAGGTTGACTCTTTAAAAGCCTTGACTTTGCTTTTTTACTTGTTGCATCAGTAGAGTTTGGTACACTTTGGAGTGTTAAGCCCTGACCTCACCTGTGTTTCCACTGCCCCACTGTACTTTCACTACAGTGTGGAGTAGAAACACAAGTGAGAATGTAATCCTGATAAGCACTTTGAGTTATATATGTTGAAGGAAAAGTGCTATAAAAATAAAGTTTGATTGAATCAACCACTGACATATTTGGGGCTAGCAAAGATGGCGCCAGTGTGTGTGGCAAGCCGTCTACTGCTCCTACAATGCCTTGTATTTATGTTGTTTTTAATCATTGGCACCAAACAGATCGAGTCTCTGCTGGTGTACAATCGTCAGTCCCTCTTATCTCTACGACAAAAAGTTTGTGATTTGGGTGCCTTTGATCGAGGTGGCCAAAATACTCTGACCCCGCTACTGGCGGGGATACCGCCTCACCTTTTCCGGGTGCTGGCCCTACCTTCTCGGCGGAGGCGTCCTCGTCACCGTGGCAGACGCAGCGACGGCTAGTGAAGCTGAAGTTCTGGCTGTCACACTCTTCGTCCATTTCCCGGACAGGACTTGGATTGTTCCCACCTTTCACTGTACCACGGCGCTTCTTTAAGAAAAGGAGTTTTGAATGGATTTTTATTCATCCCGATTACTCAGTTTCTTTCTTTTTTGTCAGTGAACAATTTAAGACAATATGTCAAAAATGTGAAAAATAACATAATCCATTCAACTAATTAGCACAACTAGCACCACTCTCTGCATCCCATAGACTAGCTGCAGCCTCACCTCGGGACCTGTATACACCTGCTAAGATTAGCAGCACTAAGTAGGCCTGCAGGTCAGTCTCATCCATCTTTTTCCACCAATCTCCATATTTGCGAAAACCCTCCAGATTTGCCATCTCCAGGATTATTACCTCCACCAAGGAGGTTATGTTTTCGGGAGAGTTTGTTTGTTTGTCTGTCTGTCTGTGAACAAAATAACTCAAAAAGTTATGGATGGATTTTGATGAAATTTTCAGGAAATGTTTAGCATGGGAACAGGAAGAAGTGATTTTGGTGTTTATCCGGATCACTGTCTGGGTCCACCATGACGAAAAACTGTGATCTATGTGAATAACAACTGAACTAAGACCCCATCCACATGAAGCCAAACCGAGGTCTAAACGCATAAGTTTTTTGCCGAATCTGCGTATCATCCATACGAAGACGGCGTTTTGGGGTCTGTAAACGATCATTTTTGAAACCAGGTTCTAGAGTGGAAAGATTGTGAAATGCCGTATACGCAGCTCCGTGATTACTGGCTCTCCGCAAGTTTTCAGATACGCTGACGTCATAGTTTCATATCTTCATTGACACGCATGCACCACACACGACAGTAACAATGGCGGCGTACATGAAGCATATGTGCTGATGAAGCTAGTGACCCTACTAACCCTGTTGCAGCAAAATCTCCTTCTTCTCAATCACCACCGAGTTGAATAAACAATTATCAAGGACACATTATGCCACTTTATGATCACTTTATCACAATCTCTGTTTACAACTTTTGCCGCAAGTGCGCATGCCTACTGTTTTTTCGTCTGTTTCCGCTCATTTCCGTCATATCGTTACAGTGGCCCTAGATGTCTGGCATGTGTTTTACAGCGTTCTGATGCGTATCAAGTGCATTCATGTAGACGCACACATTTTCTGAGATGCCTTCGTCTTTATGACGATAGTTTTGGAAACTGTTAAGTGTTTTGTCTTCGTGTGGTTTGGGCCTAAGATAGATATCATGATGAATCTAGTTGCTAATGGTATGTTTGCATGGTCAAGGAATCTAAATATTTAGATGAAATAAAGGTAGGACCAATATTAATGGTAAAAATCACAATATGGGAGAGGACTGTGGTGCTGGTGGAGGTCTGCGCTCTCCCAGTGCT
The DNA here is from genome assembly GCA_036419115.1 of Scarus forsteni. NCBI lineage: Eukaryota > Metazoa > Chordata > Actinopteri > Labriformes > Labridae > Scarus > Scarus forsteni. The sequence goes on along the minus strand of JAZDUH010000331.1, from coordinate 2,120,960 downwards.
TTTCTAGTTTTTTCTATTACTGGTGTGATAAACAGGTAGAATGTAGAGACAATGTCATTGGCCTGATTCATCATACTCTGGGATGTATTCCTCCCCATCTTCTTCTTCTGATACATCCTCCATTTCCTCTTCTGAATCAGAGTTGTCTTTGCTGGACATCTGAAAAAATCTGCTCTAGAGCCTCTCCAACGTTATAACACACATTCATGGCTCCAGCACAGAGAGAACTTGGGTCCAGTCATCTGCAGCACCGTTATAACCTCTAGAATCCACAGACAAAGAGCTCTGCAATCTGCGAGAACGCCACCTGTCTTGTCTTGTTTACTTCTGGTACTGTCTTGTTTACTTCTGCTACTGATTGATCTGAGACACAACTAAAACATTGTTACATTCTGTGGTGTGTAAATTACTCTGGGACCTTGATTTTAGCTCTATTTGTCTCACGGGTCATTTTGACCCGAAGACCACCTTTGTAACTTTTTTTGTACAGCTTACATGGAAATGTGAATAAAAGCAACATTTCACTTTTTCTGCTGTTTAGGCCAATCTAGGAAAAGTCATAAAATTTCAAGTTGAAAAAATATTGTTTAGGGGATTTTTTTTTGTTTTTTAACACAGTTACGGGTCATTTTGACCCGAGGACAACAGGAGGGTTAATGCTTCATAGACATGAAAATGTGGCAATAACATTTAATAAAAGCCATTATTACTGAAAATAAAAATGCATGTAGATTTACATTTAGAATTTTGAAATAATATATATATTTTTTTTTTACCCCATCACAGTCTTCTTCAGTACCCAGACGGCTCGCAATCTCAGTGGTGAGGTCACTGTATGTCCTCTGACGTAAGGCAGGGTCCATGTGAGACAGAGATTTGAATCTGGGATCTAGGGCAGTAGCTCTGTGAAGGTAGTCCTGCAGAGTAGGGGGTGAAGTGTATCTGGGCTTCAGGTCCTCCCTAATGGCAGCCTTGACATCTTTTGTGATAGCGGTGTCTTCCACACAAGGAGCCATGGATTGTAGAATCCTTGTTTTCAGTGGCAGGATCATTGACACAGATGGTGGAGTTTCAGTGCTCAGCAGAGATGTGACAGTTTTGAGGGGCTTAAGCACCTGGAGGACCTCTTCTGCCACTCTCACATCATCACCCTGTCTGGTGATGATGTTTTCTTTCTTCAGGGTTTTCTCGGTCAATGCTGAGTATATAGCTGCCTGCTGCTCCAGATAACGCTCCACCATATCATAAGTGGAGTTCCACCTGGTTGGGACATCGTGTATGAGCTTGTGATTGGGCAGCTGTAGCATGTCTTCTTCATTCGTTTGTTGAAGCAGCGCTGCCTCTCTGCAGACCTACACCGCCATCTACTGAACCGGCATGCACTCTACAGCGGATTAACTCATTTCCGAGCATCGTTGTCTGAACGCAGAAGAATTCTAAAACCCAAAGGACAAATCTTTGCGTCCTTAAGTCAGGAGTGTCTGTGTAAACGCAGCCTAAAACTCAGAAAGAGACCTTTTATGGTAGTTTCTGTGTAGTCTAATCCTCCTGTTCATGTTGTCATTGGTTTTCATATTCTGTTTCACATCCATTTCTCAAATTTCAACCTCTACCCATATATGACTCATTTGTAGAGACAGAGGTCAAAGTTGGATTCTGGCAGGAATCAAGGGAGTTTGACATTAAGGCAGCTTTAACATTGTTTTCACAATCAAACCATGTATATTCAAAGCATGTCTGAGCACATGCTTGTATCTGTTTTACACCAGAAACTCTGACAAAATATAGGCATGCAAGTAACTTTTTTTACAAACACCGAACAGACATCCATATCAGATTTAAGGAGGCTATAGATGAAATAAAAATAATATAGGTAAGTTTGGAGCAAAAATGCAATTTTCAGATGTGTTTAATAAATGGGATTTATCTTTTAACTTTTTGCACTAGACAGCAGACTGATTAGATATGCAAAGAATTTTGTGTCCTGCAACTGCTGAGTAAACTCTTTACAACCACTTTAAAACTCACATATATCTTGTCTTACTAGTATTACATGTGGGGTGCCTCAAGGATCATATTTAGGACCAAAACTATTTATTAAGTATATAAATGACATTTGAAAGGTGTATAATGTATGAAAATTTGTGTTTTTTGCAGATGATGCAAATATTTTTTGTTCTGGTACGGTATTACAGCTACTTTTGGAAGTAAATTCAAAGGAAATTAATTATATCTAAACAAAAGACATGTTATCTTGTTTGGACATGGTAAGAAAAATATGAATATAAAACAATAAATGAAATATTGACAATGTGAATATGGAAAGAGTTAATAAAATTAAATTCCTTTCAGTAATTTTTGACCACAAAATCTGTTGCAAGCCACACATTAACAATATTGAGGAGAAGTCAGCATGGAACATCGCCGTCCTGGGGAAAACAAGGCAAATCTTCAAACAATAAGCACTTTATATTATATGGTGTGCATTAATTTTACCTTATCTGACTGCATAGTATGGAGGACCAAAACTGCCAAAATAAATAAATGAATGAATAAATAAAAATGTATATAAAAACAAAAATAAGAAAATGAACTAAAAAGTTTAATAAAAAAATAAAAATAATTGGAAATTTAAAAAAAATAAAATATATATTCATATATATATATATATATATATATATATATATATATATATATATATATATATATATATATATATATATATATATATATATATATATATATATATATATATATATATATATATATATATATATATATATATATATATATATACACACACATATATATATAAATAATAGTAAAAAAAAATACAAAAATAAATAAAAAGATTCAAATATTAAAAATAAATGTGGAAATATATACAAAAATAAATAAATATAATTAAATATCACTAGGTAAATAAAAGCACACTGCTCTCATATTTATTTATTTATTTTTATTTATTTATATTATTTCTTTTATATATATTCATATATATTTATTTATTTCATGCTGCAGCATGAAATGTAGAAGGAAATGTTATTCAGAAGAGTGGGCGGTCCTTAGTGTGCCTTGGGTTGAACTGTTCGCCTATTGGTTAATCTACAGGTGAGTGCAGAAATCGACTAGGTATGCCTGCTAACAGCCACAGTGAGAGAACCTGGGACAATAATGGCGGAGTTAACAAGAGGGTCGGTGTTTGAACTCCAGAAGGAGCTGCCGCGGCCGCCACTCCATCCTGCCTGTGATAGTGACTTTATGCGGGGCTCCAGAGGCAGCTGCAGGGAAAGTCGCTCCAACCTGCCGGTGATTTTGCCACTTTATGCAGGGCTCCAGAGGCAGCAGCCGGGGCGCGTTCAGCAGCTCCGTCCTGTCTGTGATAGTGACTTTATACGGGACTCCAGAGGCAGCTGCAGGGGAAGTCACTCCAACCTGCCAGTGATTGTGGATTCTTGTATGAATATAAAGGCTTTAGAAAGTCATTATGAAAGAACACTTTCAGAAGTCAGGTGGCGTATTATCAGGAGAGAAAAAGTCCATAATAGGTTGAAAGTCAAGTTGGGCTCCTCGTATGAGGATAATTACAGTAGGCTATCATTTGTTTGTTTTATTATTTCTGCAGTTGATAACTTGTTATCCATACTTGTTAAATATTGTTTTATTAATATTAAATCCACCACAAACATGAAGAACTTTCAACGCTTTTTTTTACATTGAATTGAACATAATACAGGCTGGATGACTCTGATTGTGTTAAAGAAAATTCATTAGACCTGTTATTCGCTGAATGGTCTAATGTCCTTCTTTGTGTATCATTGTCACATGCCTACTGAAGCTGTCTATTTTCTTAAAGTGTCTTTTGAGTGCCTTTTTTCTCAATCTGTGTTTTGTCAGTTGTTTTGTTTTATGAGACATTTGACAAAGATAAGGTACTTCAGACCAGCAGTAATAGATGAGGTAAAAAATTAAAGACAAACAAAATATAAGATTACAAAATAAAATCAAGAATTAACAATATAATAAAAGGTGAAATTGCGTTTCAACCTGCAACCATTTGCTGATGTCTGTTGTAATTCAAATCTGCACTGGCACTTGATAGGTTTCTTGATAAGTTTGAAAAAGTCCTGGACAAAACTTAGAACCTCACACTTTCAGACAAACGTCTGTCTTCGATATTCACATTTAAAGTGTCTATTGTCATTTGTATTCACTTGTTGCTTTTTTGTCTTAGCAGTTAACTTTGAAGGCCATAGCAGACTACATTGTAAATATTAACATAAATCAGAAAGGTGACAAAACTGTCTGGTAGCTGCAACTTCACTTTCTTGCAATGTATGTGCCCTACAGGGTAATGCTCTTAGGATAGAAGGGTCGCTCTTGTCAAACAAAGTAAAACCCACTCACTTTCTGTCTGTACTTTTCAGGCTTACATGATACCACATCAAATTTGCTTGCATGCAATAAAAAGGGCATTCAGACATAAAATATACCACAGACAGCAAAATGTTTGGATGTACCTTTAGATAAAGTTTGGCATCTCCATTATTTTGTGTGCATGTTTGTGTTGCTGATTTGCTACTGAATTTATTTTGATTCTTCTGATATGACCATATAACTAACACATTTGAAGGACATTCATTGCACACTTTATTATATTGCATTAAGCCCAGAGCTTCTACAGTGATGCATGTTTTTTTTTTTTCATTTCATTTTATTTCATGTCTAAGGCCTGCGTTACATACAAGCATACTGAAAAGGGGTCGGAGTGGTACTGCGGTCACGCCAGCTACGCTTTGGAAACACTCAGTTGCGCTTTCTACACTGATCTACACACTATCTACACAGATCCTTTAGTTTCCGAGGTGTACCTGAATGCACCACGAAGCCGCTAGCAAGCATTACCGTCCGAGGAGGTTTAAACGAGTACTCGATTTGAAAGTGAAGATAGCGCAACTGAGTGTTTCCAAGCGTAGCTGGCGTGACTGCAGTGGAGTGGCTGCCCCGGCAGCTGCCTCTAGAAGTCAGTCCTTGCTGCCACAATCAGTAGCAGCTACACAGGCAGCTCAGACTGCCACCGCAAGTGCCGCTGCCACTGCCTCTGGAGCCCCGTATAAAGTGACACAATCACTGGCAGGACGGAGCGACTTTCCCTGCAGCTGCCTCTGGAGCCCCGCATAAAGTCACTATCACAGGCAGGATGGAGTGGCGGCCGCGGCAGCTCCTTCTGGAGCTCGAACACCGACCTCTTTGTTAATTCCGCCATTATTGTCCCAGGTTCTCTCACTGTGGCTGTTAGCAGGCATACCTAGTCGATTTCTGCACTCACCTGTAGATTAACCAATAGGCGAACAGTTCAACCCAAGGCACACTAAGGACCGCCCACTCATCTGAATAACATTTCCTTCTACATTTCATGCTGCAGCATGATAAATATATTTGAATATATATAAAAGAAATAATATAAATAAATAAAAATAAATACATAAATATGAGAGTAGTGTGCTTTTATTTACCTAGTGATATTTAATTATATTTATTTTTGTATTTATTTCCACATATATTTCCACATTTATTTTTAATATTTGAATCTTTTTATTTATTTTTACTTTTATTTAATATATATGAATATATATTTTATTTTTGTTTTTATTTCCAATTATTTTTATTTTTTTGTATTAAACTTTTTAGTTCATTTTCTTGTTTTTCTTTTTATATACATTTTTATTTATTTATTCATTTCTTTATTTTGGCAGTTTTGGTCCTCCATACATAGAGGTATTGGCAAACACATATAAAAGTAATTCTGAAAACAAAAAATCCGAGTCACTGCGATGAAGTTAAAAATCCTTTATTGTGTTAGGGACATGTAAACACATTTCGACTCATCAGTCTTCATCAGGACATGATCGACAACATATAACATGTGTTTCAAAAATGTAGGAGGTGTCATGTGATTGTGTCGTGTGACACCGTCACATGAAATCAGACATTAAATGAAGACATATGAGGCCTGGCTGCACAAAAGTGAACAGACTGCACCAAACAATAATAGACCAAATAGATTATAAAAAAGGACAAAAAGTCTATTTCCTCGTTTAGACCTGGGAAGGACGTGGCTTTGAGCGTTTGAATCCAAAATGTTTCATGTTGTAAGAGATGTTTAAATCTGTCCCCTTCTTTCAGAGATCTAGGGATTACTTTAATTGCCATGATTTTGAGAGAATTTGGATTGGGATGTCCTGCAGAACTTTAATGTTGTGCCATTGGGTAGTTTGGGTGAAGAGTTTTTATGGAATACTTCTATTCTGCCAGTCTTTCACGCATTTTTCTTTTTGTTCAACCAATATAAAAACAACCACATTCACATTCAAGTCTGTACACAACAAAAGTTGAATTGCAGTCTGCAAAGTCTTGACAGTAGTTCTGTTGTTAAAAATGTCCTTAAATGAGTTGTCTCTTTTAATGTTGCTTTAATGAAGACAGTTCCCACATCTGAAAGTGCCTTTGGATTTTGTTAGCCATGAAGTGGTGGTAGGGGTGGGCAGATGGCTCCTTACCATGTTGTCCTTAAGCGTAGGGGCTCTTCGTAGACAGATGACCGGAGTTTCGGAGAAAACAGGAGACAGTGAGGTGTCGCTCAGTCAGATGTCCCAGTTTTTGTTGATGATCAATCAATCAATCAAACTTTATTTATATAGCACTTTTCCTACATTAAATGTAACTCAACGTGATTTTTTTAATTTCACAAGACAAATTACTATATTTGAAGACTGCTGTCCCTGCTCTTCTCGAGGTATTTTTTGCAATAGATATTCCCTGTTTAGAGTTCTAGCTTTGGTAAGTGCTTTGTTAATGATTTCTTTTTTGTAACCTCTTTTTTCAAATCTATTAGGCATGTCATTTGCCTGACATGCAGTATAAAAGTAATCTTCAAATAATAATTAAAATGCAGAAAAGAGCCATCAGATTCATCAGCAAAGCAGGATTTAGAGACCATGAAAAACCCTACAAACTCTAAAACTTCAAGATCTGATCCAGTTCACTTCAATGCAAATAATATTCAAAGTAAGAAATAATCTACTTCAAGACACATGAGGCAACTGTTTGCAGAAAGAGAAAGAGGCAGAACTGAATTTTGAATTACATCGTGTCAGAAAAAAATGGAAGAAGTATGTGTGTGTCAGTATCAGGGGTGAAATTATGGAAAAGTTTAACAGATCAATTAAAAAAAAGTTAAACCACAAGCAAACTTAAAAGAATATTCAAAATCTAAACTTTAAATGAATATCAGGACGAAGAGCATCAACTTAACCTAGGATGGTAATGGCAGAGTCAAAGGAAACATAGATATATTCAGCCCTAATTTCTGGGTGCAGCACAGGATGGTGGAGCCTGCAGTGGTAATTTCATCCAGTACACTGCCATGTGCAGCCAATTTGGCAATTTGGTAGACTGGCTGCACTGAGATGGGTGTGGATACAGGTTGGGGCAGTCACAATTTTGGGCCAAAAAACTGAAGAAGAAGATGTGCTGAATGCTTGTCAGCTCCAAGCTGGTCTATTCTGGACAAAGGGCACCCGGCGCAGTGTTGATTTGGCTGACAGGTGCACAGTGTGGATGGGCGAGGAGAGGATAACCTGGCTGCACAGCTCTGTCCTTAAATGTGCTTATATTCCTACCATTTATACATGTTTTGGCCACAATTTACTGTCACTTTAAAGGCACTAAACCATTCATGAGGAAAATGAATTGTATTGCAACGCGCCTTCTTCCTCGTCCTACTCGCGCACTTGGACTGTTGGTTGGAGAAGGAAGGAGGGAGCCTAAGGAGAGCTGTCCTCCCCTGTTTCACTCGGAAAATATTTTTGCCTTAACCATAATCCTAACTTCAATCCCACCAAAGCCCCCAATGCTTATCATGGAGACAGTGAATGATACAATGTCCTTCACTGAGCTCAGAGTGAGGCTGGTGGAGGGGCCACCCCTGGTGGCCCATGTTCTTGTAGAAAGTATGCTTGGTGTCATATAAAATGTTATATTTCTCACCTTCATGATTAACTTTGCTTCGTCCATGGTGTCATGTTACCTCTGGGGCTTTCTGACCTACTGTTGTACCTCTGGTTGGGAAGAAAATGCAACCTAATGAGGAAATTATTTATTGCAGCCCATGCATTGTGTTTTATTCTGATAGTACCGGATACTCCACACATTTGACTTCCTTTTTAGTGCTTTCTGAATTTATGAGGTTTGGCAGCGGCCTTGCTGAAAATAGACCTGCAGCTCATCTCAAGAAAAGCCAAGCACACTGCCGCTCCAGGCACACGCTCTGCCGTACTGGAGCACTGGCTGTGGAAATGCTCTACTAAACTGGTGTAGCCGAGTATTCTGGGTTTGCTTAACTGTATACTGGGTTTAATTAATTAACAGACGCCAGGAGCCAGAGTGAGCATCAGCCACAACTTCCACGTTTTTAATCAGCGCAAATCACGGAACAGCACTAACACGTGCCAATGTACCAAGCCCATTTTACAGCACCTCGAAGGTAGCTCCCCAGGGACACAATACAACAAGGTGATAGCCTTAATCAAACAGAGGAAAGTCTGTTACACTAGAGAGGGTGTGAAGTGCTCTGCAGTACAATTCGCGGCCAGTTGGAATTTCAAGAAAAGCTGAAGTAAAAAGTTTGCTGTTTTCTCTGCTTGCAAACACTTTTAGAGGTTTCAGGGAGGTTTAAACAGATGTGAACAGGACTTATGTGTGAGTTAGGGAATAAACTTCACAGGTTTTCAGGCCCATTTTGTATTTTTTAAGGTGATTTAAGACGTGATTAATGTAAAAAAAAAAAAAGATTAAAGCTACATGCATGCATAAACAGAAGATTAAATTGAAGATTACCTGCTGTAAAATCAAAAAGCTTATATCCATGATAGTATTGTGTTTTAAGCAACTGTAAATATACCCTCCTATAATTCAAAGACTTAAAATAATTATTGTCGCTGGTCCATACAAAAACATTATATCCCAGAGTTGAATGATGTTCATCTCTTAGACTTCTTCACCAATAAACTGTTCAAACATTGGAAAAAAACAATTTAATTTATATTCTTGTCTTCTTTGTCTCTCTGTTTCTCTTTCACCAAGTGATCAAAAGCTTTCCTTCAAAATGACATCCCAGTCCCATGGCATGTGTCTGGCTTGAACACTTCGCATGTGTACTTCAGTGTGTCAAGAAGAAATTGTGTGCTGAGGCCACTGGTGGCATGGTAATAAAAATATATTTGCTTGATTCTCTACTTGTATGCATGTCATACTTTGAATATGTGAGTACTTTGTTTGCTGGTGTGTGTGCCATTTTGATCATGTGTTATAGGTGCTTGTGTGAATTGAACTTAATGTCCAATTCCCTATGAGAGGTTGACATTCTTGCATGAGAGGGTGTAAAAGCGTGTGTTGTGTTCTACAAGATGAGGCAGGGGCCAAGGTCGTATGAGAAGAGAACTGTGCGTGTTTGCATGTGTGGAAGTGGAGCAATAAATGTGCTAGAGAATTGGATGCTAAATGAGGAGTGGATGAGGTGGGCAGGAACTGGGTGAGTGCTAGTGTGTTTGTTGACATGTGTGAACCACTGTTCTAATGAAATGTGAAAGCCCTCCAAGTCACCTCTGCCCTCCCCCTACTACACCAAATCCTGTCTGCTCCAACACACATGTACACACTCCGTCTCACACACATTTTAAGGTCTATTCTCTTTTATTCCCCCTTTCACACACATAAACAGACAGGCGTGCACGGCTTGTGTTAACATGGAAGCGTTAGCGTGGAAAGAGGTCTTCTTCCTGTCTTATCTATCCTGTGAAGCGAGACTCCCTGGGCATGTTGAGAGTACAGCTGGCAGTTCAGGAGCCTCCAGACACACAATCACACATACACACACATATGCATGCATGCAGACAGAGGCACGCTAGGCAGTAGGTCATGAAGCCACTGGCACTGGGATAGACGGGTCTGACACCAGAAAAGCAGACAGCTTCTTTCACATGCACCTCGGAGCATTACCAGGATAACAATGCCTGTTTCACTCTCACTCCTGGTGTTGAGTTTGTGGGTAGAAGATAAAGTCTCATTTTTATAAAAACAGCATGCTGCATATATGTATTACTGGAATTTGGAGAGCACCAAAACTAACTGGCTAATGTATAAAATTGGACTTGATGAATTGAATAGTCGTGTCTTTTCGCGGCTCTAGAAAAAAAGGGAATATGGCCCACTTTCTGTTGGTGGATCAAAGTCCTATATTCAACACCCATGACTGCAGTCAGGAGAAAAGGCTTGATCTTTGAATATTTTTCACTCCATATAGGTACAAGTCAGGATTTAGTGTCTATTGCCCTTCTCGTTTGACATTGCGATGTAACCACTAGCAAATTCTATCAGAGCAGATGACAGGATTAAGAGTACATTCAGGGGTCAAACAAATAGGGGCGTAAATCACCAGTTTCAAGACAATATGATACGATATCGATTCTTTGGACAACGATACGATATTTGCCGATATCACAAATTTAAGACGAATTTAAGACGATATTATGTACTCACTGAACACAATCAGCTACATTTAACCTGAAGCAAGAAAGAAATACAAAACAATTTTGATAGTTTTATTACTGAAATGTGGAACGATGTGCTGACCTTTGGGTATGATAGTTTGTAGAGGATTATAACCATCTGTATGATCTGATCATGTTTTAAAATTAAAACAGGTTTAATTCAGGTAAGGTGCTTTTTTGCCCCCACTATTACCTTATGGGTCTTATTGTTACATTGTAATTTTGTTTATTATATCAAGTAATGATGCAACACTATAATAAAAATTACTGAATTATTATTTAAACTTTATTATTATTGACCTCCAACATTTGACCATGCTCTATCAAACCAAAAATGTGTAGCTTTGATTTTAATTAAATCAAAACATTTCTCATGTTCAAAATTAGAACTATTAACATAACTAACTTAATATTGATGATTTTGTTTTACTGTGATGCCTGATAATCACAGTTTGTATGTCTGTGTGATCAGACTTTGTTTCACTGTTTAATGGTCGGTGTGGAGGAGGAATGACACTAAGCTCTCGCTGTTTTACTTTCTAACTTTATGAAATTTCATGAATCAGTGCACTACAAAATCAAAAGATGACATTACTTACTGCTCTTGTGTGATAAAGCACTCCTGTCGTGCGTGCAGCATGCATCCTCTGCTGTCAGGTCGACCGTATCTTACCCGGATACAGCAGAGCTATTTTACGATTGGCTGATATGTCTGGCTCCTGTTTAGCTCTGATGCTAACAGCGTCTTGCTACACGTTCGCATGCAGCGGTGTTACTCGGTGGGCGCTAAACAGTACATTTTACAGCAGGAGAAATATCAGGCGGGGCGCATCAGAGAGAGAGTGAAAAGGTTCAAATGTGTGTCTCATACGCTGAATGCGCAAGACTTGAGAGGAAACTTCAGAACGATGCGCGGTTGGCCGGAAACGGACACCCATGTCCGGTCGGGATTTCAAAATAAAGGCGGACATTAAAGATCACGATGTTAATCGATGTTTCGACTTTACATCAATGTGATTGGATCATTGCTTAACCAATCGATGTATCGATCTATATCAATGGATCATTACATCCCTACAAACAAAGCAGAAAATGTGGCTTTGCTGATGATCTATTTTTGCAAATATCAGACCCAACTGTAGAATGTTCTACCTTTTCCCCTGGCTGCAAAAATTCAGTAGCATTCACTGCGCAATGTGACGTCAGAGTGACATCATAGCTATGTCATTTTAAATGTCCAATCTGGTCAACTGAAGGGGTTGTAATGCCTTTTTTCCCACTGTGCAATATGACATTGGAGTGTCATCTTTTCTGTCATATTTTGGAAGTTTAAGCTGTTTCCAAAGGGTGAAGGACATCTTTCATACCAGTTAATTTTCCATCAGTTTGGATCAACAGCAGGAAATGCATTTTACCTTTTATTTATTTTGCTGTTACCTGCTGCTGAAAAAATGACCCTTTCCAAAAACACAACTTGATTGTTCAGTTGTAGATGAATACAGTACAATTCCTGTTTCAACTAGCCAGCTAGCCAAACTTCTATAGCAAATTACTTCATGGAGGTTTCTGATTAAAACTCTGACATGAGCTGTGTTCGAAATCGCTCACTATCATGGATATAGTGCACTATATAGTGTGTTCGCCATTTTGTAGTGTTGTTCGTGTTAGGCGATGGCTACAAGTGTGATGGACCCAGAGCAGAGGCAGAGATCAGATCAAAGTTGAAATACCAAGGTTTATTTACAGGGGAGTAAAAAAGGTGATATATACAAAAAGGGTGGCAGTGGCAGGAGCTCGTGGAGACCTGGAGGAAAAAACAGAGGAGAGCAAACTGATTAGTCTTCAGGCAAAACCCAAACGTCCAAAACACATCCCATACAAAAATAGAAAAGAGATCGCTCATAACAATGAGAGACAGAACTGAAGCCAGCACAGACTGTGAGAAGTACGAACCACAAACTTAAGGCAATCAGCCGGCGAAGAGAGAAGTCAGCCACCGGCTTAAGTAGGGAGATCCTAATCAGGAAACCAGGAACAGGTGGTGAGAGCAGCGGAGAGCAGCTCCAGGGCGCCGCCCATTCCAGTTGTCCACAAGGAGGTGAGAGAGGGAAGACAGCTCCATAGCGCCAACTCCACACAGGTGATCAGGGGAAGTGCAGGACAGGAAAAGAGGAGACAACCCGAGAGGGGAGGGAGAGAGGAGCAAAACTGGAGTACTAGCGAGCAGTCCCCACAGTTCGAATTCTCAGCAGTAAATTTCATCCACTATTTAGTGCACTACAAAATACCCACAATGCACAGCAAAAGTGAGTGTACATACGATGTACCCTATAATGTACTCCGGTATACCACAATGCAATGCGTCGTGTTTATCCATAGAAGAACAAGAGAAGAAACGCCGTTAGGGGCTGCTTACATTCATAAATGTAAAAAAATGTTAAAGTATCTTTAACACGTTCGTAACGTAGCTCTTTAACGTCTTTTAGCGGCTGTAAACAGCTTCAAAATTTGCTACTTATCCTCCCAAGTGCCCGGTTTGTTTACGTGAATTTTGGCGTGTCCACTTCCGTCTTCCACTTGAGCAGGAATATCCGGCTCATCAGCTGACGCTACAACGTTTAAAAAATTTAAATGTAGTGTCTGAAATGTCGTTTGGTCATTCCCTATATAGTCCACTATTTCATTTACACTACATAGGGGATAGTGAGTGAGTGAATGAGTGGACGATTTCGAACACAGCTATGGAGTCTGGAAATTTAGACATTCTTTTACAACTGGAATGCACCACTAGTCAAAATTCTCAAAGCATGCTCCGGAGAGCACAGTGAAGCCCGGTCAGTACTGGCTAGGTTTGTCACTGTATGCTGGAAAAGTGTGTGTGCGTGTGTGTGTGTGTGTGTGTGTGTGTGTGTGTGTGTGTGTGTGTGTGTGTGTGTGTGTGTGTGTGTGTGTATGTGTGTTTATTAAGGACATGGGAGCTCAGTTTTAACAGGGCCCCCACTTATAAAGTGTTTGGAGACATCAGTCTGTTAGGGTGGGGAAACACCACCAGGTATATCAGGGCCAAGGTCAGTTACCAGGTGATGGTCATCAGCTTATAAGGCCACACATGAGTAAAACACATGAATCAAGATAATTGCCTTCTCTACAGTGTTGCCTAACTATTTCACAGAGTCATTGTCCTGGAAGGATTGGTTTGCCTGAATTTGACTTCAGTTAACCCAGAAACGTGATGTGTCTGGTTTCTTGGCAATTTGTCTTGGCTATATTTGACCTCAGTTAATCCAGAAACGTGTTATGTCGATGTGTTTGGTGACATCAGTTTAGTCATGTCGTCCTTACAAATATTCAAACTCAATGTTTCTGTGTCACTGACAGTAGGTCACCATGACAATGGACCCTGCCAATACCTCATCTTAAAGACACAGACACGACAGCCATGAGCTTCTTTGGCCTTGTGTTTGTGCTTGTGTTACAGATACTGGGAGATGGTGTGAGATGCCGTGCAAAGCGCGCATGTGTGTCTGTGTGACATATTTAACCCTTACACTGTAATGTTACCTCAAATCATAGGGAGGGCCATTACCACCGTGTATATCAAGAAGAGAACTGAAAATCAGGTGCCAGGTGATGGGCATCAGATAATCAGGTCACTTACGATGAAAACACATGAACAAGGTCAACTGACATCTCTAATGTTCTTCTTAACTATTTCACTGTGTCATTGTCCAGTTGACACATACACACATCTGTGTCACCAAAGACAGCCATGATCAATTTTTAGCCATAATGTTACCACAGCTGTTAGGGAGAGGAAACACCATCAGGTGACCTGTCACGCGAGATGACCAATTCCATATTGGAAATCTTTCACTAGTCAATCTGGAAAAGAGGCCTGTGAAAATGTTTTCAAGGGCAAAACTTTCAAAAACAGAATCTTGTGATTGGACGATCATTCATCTCATCGCATTCATCACAGACTAATTCATAAGAAGCAACGCTGCTATGTATGATGTAGCATACATAGAGGCTAATGGCTAGTGGCTAATGGCTAACAACGCTAAACAATAGTTAACAGCCATTAGCCATAGCAGCTAACTGTTGTTAACTGTTGTTAGCTGCTACGGCTATCAGCTTTCAGCCATTAATTTAAACTACCTAAGAGACAGTTACATTTAAATACAGGAGCAGGCTAATCCATTCATCATGGTTGTGATCCACCAGCATTTCTGGTCTGTCATCATCAAATAGCAGAGCCGTTGGTGATATTTACTCTCCCAGTATCTCATCCTCCTTGCAATAATGTATTCCATCTTTTGAGATTCTGTTAAAAATAAAGACTAAAACATTGACTGCGCAGGGTAGTGCGCCAGACAAATTTACCACTGCGTGAGATGCGCCAAGCTCTGCCACCCTGTGCTGCGCCACAAAATTAGGGCCCTATGTCAATAGACCCCTGCCTGGTCTCCTGGATCTCCAGCGACCTCACAGACAGACCACAGTACATCAGGCTGAACGACAGCATGTCTGGCACTGAGCACCACCAGAGCACCCCAGGGCACAGTGTTGGCCATTCTTCTCTTCACCCTGTACACTGCGGACTTCAGCTACAACTCTGAGTAGTATCTAGAAGTATATATTTTTGTCTGCTAGAAATGGTACTACTGGAATCTTAGTCTAACACACAAGACGGACAGTTCCATATTTCCGCATTGGAAATATTTCACTGATCCATCTGGAAAAAAGCCAGTCGAAAATATTTTCAGAGGCATAACCTTCAATAACAACAGCAGCTTGTGATTGGACAATTGTTCGACTCATCACACTCATCACAGACCAGTCCACATCAAGCAACGCCACTATCAATCCCTACCAAGTTTTCCCAGTAAACTTCTGCAGAGAGCATATTTTGCCAAGTATTACTCAGTAACCATGATGACCATATACTAAGTGGCATGTCGTAGAGGATTTCCGGGTTCTGTCCCCGGTCAGGAGAAGAGCAAAAACATGATTTCTCATAAGACAAGCTTCAAGCGAAGATCCTTCCTCCTTTTTCAACAAATAAATTGAGTCCATTCCTGATTTTTAAAAAAAAAAAAACTGCAGATAGACAATTAACTTTTTACACCCTGATATCCCACTAAACATTGGATGTTGAATAGACATGCAGATCATGTCTATAATGGTTCAGTTGGTTCCATTACCAATTCTGGACCTCTATTGGAAATCCATACGAGGTCCACAAGTTGGACGTACAACCATGACCCAACTGGGACATAATATTGATGTTACATTTTTCATCTTTGAACCAGGTAATTTTTAGGATGGCATTAGATGTTTTTGACATGTGTAGGAAATGTAATAGTACCTTTATTTTATAAAGCACTTAGGCAGATTTTCAGAAGAATTTGGCCGATGGAGGGGAGTTTTGAGGACCAAAAACAGTGAACCCTATCGTCATACCGAATACATTCCTGAAGAGAATGTATTCTGTGTTTTGAAGTTTGAATTATCCCTCTAGGTGAAAGTATGGCGAAGCAGTAGTGTTTAGAAAAGTAGATTTTTTTTGGTGTGTTTGAGGAGTCTCCCCATTCGTTTTCAATGGGAATTTTTTTCACAATTTTTTGCGAATAACCTGACCAGATCTTTGCAAAAAAACTATAAAAGTCATAGCACACCGATCGGGACCAAGCTGCACATTTTGATATATAAATTGTGGCGGTTTTCTCAAAGCCCTAGGACTAGATGCAAATACAAAAAAGTGGCCACAAGATGAAGAAAAAGTGGCTCATTATGAAGCCCTAGCCCCCAATTACAGTGTTTCAAGGATACAAGTGCATTTAGCCGATACAGACATAAATATATATAATTCACATATACCCAGATATACAAATATATACATACAACACCTTACATGAGTCCATATAGCATATCAAGAATCCATCATGGCTCAAGAAAAAAAAACTCTGTTAAACAGAAGGAAATCCTGAAAGTGGATCCTTTTCTCATGAGTAACAGCCAACCACACGATGCTGTGTTGGGCAATAGACCTCCAATAGGCAACAGATCATAAACCTGTCATTATTATATTTGTTTCTACTCAAGGCAACTTTATTAGAGGTTAGCCTCTTGAAATGCAACATCTTGTTTTCAGGAGGGTCCTCTTGTCTGTATGATTCTAGTGATCATTTTATAGAAGTGTAATCAATAACAGTCTTACTGAAAATAAGAATTTATGGTAGCGACAAACTCATGGGTGCCCAGACCACAATGCGTCCTTACCATATTTGTCTCTGTTAAAGGTAGGGTTGGTATTCTGACATAGATACACTTTTTGTAATACTGGTTAAAATTATCTTTAAGACCCAATGGCCATCAATTCATAATGTGTTCTTAAAATAGAACGAAAAATATCCCCTATCTACAGCAGGAATAAACCTGAGAAAACATCAACCAATCACATCTTTAGAGCACATATTTAAAACCAATCAAATCCTGTTGCCATTCTGCCCGCCTCTTGCGCGTACATTTTGCAATCATGCACAGACTCTGATTCAATGCGTGTTGCTGAGCTGAGAGGGATCAGAGTCCACTGGAGAATGCCTACCTGTCAAGTTTTGGCTTTGAAAATAAGGGAAGCCTGCTACGAGCCGTCCCAAAACCCAAACAAAGCTCCAGTATCCCTCACAATTTTAGACAGGTGTACAAGAAATCTAAAATAAACACTTTGTTTGGCTTGGTTTGTTCCACTGTTGGCTCTAATTTGGCGACAGCTGCCACCCAGGCTACTGCAGGTGGACGTTCTCGCGAGGCTTTTTCCTCTTCTTTGGTTTGACGGTGGTTGGCATCCATCATTTTGGAGCATTACCGCCCCATTCAGGCTGGTGACAGTTTGGAGAGGCAGAGGGATGTTTTTTATTATTATATTGTCACACGGAAGATTCACGGGAGAATACTAATACGGGAGGAAGTCGGGAAAGAGTATAAAATACGTAAAATACGGTAGTTTCATGGACAAAACAGGAGACTTGACAGCTATGTGGAGAATGGCAGAGGAACCATCTTTACCCCAATCAACATCGGGTTGTGAGTACTAACTAACTTTCCATGTTTGTTTTTTTGGAGTTGAATCAGTCTTTGGGTTGTGAATCAGCGGCGCTCATGCATGTGAGCAGGGGACGTCATTTTGGAGGAGGGGTGGGAGGGGCTAGGCAGAGCCCTGAGAAGATGCAGTAGAGGAGCAAACAAAAAGGGGCAAAGCATATATGGAGAGAGAATGTGAGAAAGACAGAGAGATAGAGCCCTGTGTGCTAGATCCCCCCAACAGTCTAAGTCTATTAAATCTTAACTATGAGTCTTAACTTCGGACTATGAGCTGGTCCCGAATTGAAAGCTTTATCAAAGAGGAATGTTTTAAGTCTAACCTTAAAGGTAGAGAGGGTGTCTGCCTCCCAGACTGTGGTTGGTAAATTGTTCCTGAGAAGAGGAGCCTGAAAACTAAAGGCTCTACCTCCTACTTCTGGATGGTACAATGAGCAGGCCAGCATTTTGAAAGCGTAATGTTCTAGAGGGGTTGTATGGTACTACAAGCTCTTTAAGATAAATTGGTGCCTGTCTACTGAGAGCTTTATAGGTGAGGTGAAGAATCTGGAATTCTATTCTACATTTTATGGGCAGCTAGTGCGGAGAAGCCAATACAGGATTACAGATTAACAAACCCTCCAGCTCAACTGCCATTAGAATTAATCTCCACATCTAAGTGTAATGAGTTTGCAGTCTTCTTTTGCAACAAGGTTCAGACTATTAAAAATTCCATCAATTCCACAGCGACCAATAACAACCCTGCAGCCACCTAAACACTTCGAGCTGACTCATTTTGCACCTGTAACAGACAAAACTGTCCAAGAGATCTTCACCAGTCTGAGTTCATCCACATGCTGCCTCGATGTGTTACCCACTAGATTTCTGAAGTCTGTGCTGAGCAGTTTGTTACCACCACTCGCTCAGATAGTTAACATGTCACTACAATCTGGAAGATTCCCAAAGGCCTTGAAAACTGCGGTCATAAAGCCTCTCCTAAAGAAGAGCAGTCTTGATGACACAGTACTGAACAACTACCGGCCCATCTCAAATCTGCCGTTCTTAGGCAAAGTCCTTGAAAAAGTTGTTTACCAACAACTCACTGACTTTCTCCTAATGAACAACTCTTTCGATGTTTTCCAGTCAGGTTTTAGACCACATCACAGCACTGAGACCGCTCTTATCAAGGTGACAAATGACATCCGCCTGAACACTGACGCAGGCAAAGTCTCTGTCTTAGTCCTACTAGATCTGAGCGCTGCTTTTGACACTGTCGATCATGAGATCCTTTTACAGAGACGAAAGGACTGGGTGGGCATCTCGGGGACTGCCCTACATTGGTTGAAGTCCTATCTAGAAGACAGGAAGTACTTTGTAGAAATCGGTAACTGTGTCTCAGACCACATGGCCTTGACTTGTGGGGTGCCCCAGGGGTCAATCCTGGGACCCCTCCTGTTCAATCTCTACATGCTGCCTTTAGGCCAGTTAATACAAAGTACTAATGTGTCCTACCACAATTATGCAGATGACACTCAGATCTATGTCTCACTGACAGCAGGTGAATATGGACCAGTGGATTCACTCTGTCACTGCATCCAACAGGTCAGTGTGTGGATGCAGAACAACTTTCTCCAGCTAAATTCAGAGCAGACTGAAGTCATCGTGTTTGGTCCACAGAAACAAAGAGAAAGTGTCAGCAGTCACCTCCAGTCTCTCTCTCTAAAACCTACAAATCAGGTTAGAAATCTCGGGGTAATAATGGACTCAGACTTGAACTTTGGCAGCCATATAAAATCAATAACATCAGCAGCCTTTTACCATCTAAAAAACATCGCCAAAATCAGAGGTATAGTGTCTAAACCTGACCTAGAGATACTTATCCATGCATTTGTCTCTAGTAGGTTAGATTACTGTAACGGTCTGCTCACCAGCCTCTTCAAACGAGCCATAACACAGCTGCAGTACATCCAGAATGCTGCTGCTCGGGTCCTGACCAGAACCAGAAAGTACGAACACAATAGTCCTGTGCTCAGGTCCCTACACTGGCTTCCTGTGGCTCAGAGAATAGACTTTAAAGCAGCTCTGCTTGTGTACAAATCTCTCCATGGCCTAGCACCAAAGTACATCTACAAAGTACATGTTAGTGCCATATGAACCATCTCGGACTCTGAGGACCTCAGGGGCTGGCCTTCTGCTGGTGCCTAGAGTCAGGACTAAACATGGAGAATCAGGGATTCAGTTTTATGCAGCTAAAATCTGGAACAGTCTTTCTGGGGATGTGAGACGGGCCTCTACTCTGACAATGTTCAAATCTAGGCTTAAAACAGCTCTATTGAACTGTGCATATGACTGAAAGTATCTTATCTGCATTCTTCTTTTTAAATTTATTTTATAATGATTAATGTTGATTCTGTTTTGTATTGTGATTTTAATGCATTTTTCTTGTTCTGTAAAGCACTTTGAATTGCCTTGTGTATGAATTGTGCTCTACAAATAAACTTGCCTTGCCTTGCCAGGAGTAATGTAGTCTCTTCTCCTAGTTCTAGTCAGTACACACGCTGCAGCATTTTGAACCAGCTGAGGAGTCTTTACTGTAGTGACTTTAGTGAGCATTACAATAGTCTAGTCTAGAGGTAACAAAAACATGGACTAGCTTTTCAGCATCGCTTTGAGACAAGATAGGCCTGAATTTAGCAATGTTACAAAGATGAAAAAAGGCTGTTCTTGAAATTTGTTTTGTGTGAGATCTGAAGGATAAATCCTGATCAAATAGAACCCCAAGATTTCTAACAGTTGTGCTTGGTGCCATGCTAATGCCATCTAGGGCAGTTAAATCATTAGAAAAGGTTTCTCTAAGGTGTTGGGAGCCCAACACAGTGACCTCTGTGTTGTCTGAGTTCAGACAATGAACATTTCTGGGCATCCAGGTCCCAGGGTCCTTTAGACGTCCCGTTTAGATAATTGGTGTCTCGCCTGGCTTTAGTGATACATACAACTGAGTATCATCAGTGTTAGACTGAAAAATAATGAAGTACTTCCTCATGATATCAGGAGGGTAAGTATATGTATGGAGAAGAGAATTGGACCAAGCACAGAGCCTTGAGGATCTCTGTAACTTACATATTGTGCACAGAAGACTTATTGTTCACGTGTATAAACTGGTGTCTATCAGATAAGTACGACTTAACCAATTTAGGGCAGTCTCTATAATTTCGGGTGATATCTTCATTCTCTGTAAAAGAACATTATGATCAGTGGTGTCGAAAGCAGCACTAAGATCTAACAAAACAAGTGCAGAGAGAAGTCCCTCATCTAAAGCTGAGAGTACATCATTATTTACCTTATCTTTCTCAGTGCTGTGATGAGCTCTGAATCCTGACTCAAAGTCCTCAAGCAGGCTGTTGTTTTAAAGGAAGTCACCTAGCTGATCAGCCACTACTTTCTCTTGGATCTTTGAAGTAAATGGAAGGTTTGAAATAGGCCTGTAGTTAGCTAATGTTACCGAATTTCAGGGTATTTTTTTTAAAGAAGAGGTTTGATTACAGCTACTTTAAAAGACTGTGGCATGTAGCCTGTTGATAGAGATATATCTATTGTCTCCAGCAAGGATGGACAAATTAGGCGAAAGACCTCCTAAAACAGCTTAGTTGGGATTGTGTCTAAAAAGCAGGTTGATGGTTTGGAGGAAGAGACAAGAGAATTTAGCTCCTGACGGCTAATTGTAGAGAAAAAGTCTAACTCAAGTCCAATAACATTTAATGGTATGGCAGGTTTGGGTGAAGACAGGGAGTTGCTAATCTTATCTCTAATTTTAAGAATTTTATCGTAAAAAGCTCATAATGTCCTCACAGCTGAGGTCTAGGGGAATCACTGGCTTGATAGAGCCAGTCAGAGCTCTGACTTTGTGTCAGCCTGGCTTCAGTGCTTAAAAGGTACCTAGGGTTGTTTTTGTTTTCTTTAATTAGTGAGGAGTAGTAGGCAGCTCGAGCATGTTGTAAGGCTGTCATGTAGTTATTATGACTTTCCTGCCAAAGTAGACATGACTCCTCCCTTTTATTGGAGTGCTACATTCTCTCTAATTTAAGGAATGTCTGTTTAAGTGCACAAGTTTCAGAAGTAAATCAAGGAGCCGACTCTGATTTTTTAATAGCTTTTTGTCTCAATGGGGCAATTGAGTCCAAAGTGGATCTTAGAAGACTGGCAAGGCTATAGGGCTATAGCTACTATCACAGTTATCTGAGTTTATGGCAGCAGGAATGGCCTCTTTAAATTTAGCCATGGCACCGTTGGACAGATTTTTACTCATCACAGTTTTATTTCAAAAGGCAAAATCCTCTAAGAAGATGTTAAAATTTATTAAGAAGAGATTGGATAACAAGGTATTTTTGGGAAAAGACTTTTAATTCATTAGCATTGCGCCGTATGCTAGAACAAGATCGAGAGTGAAATCAATGATGTACCAGCCTTTTACATCTGATTGTTGTTCTTTCAAGCCTCGACTGTTAGGAAAAAGGAACAAATAACATGCAAACTCACAACAAAAACTATTCACATATGTATACTTATTCCTCCAGAATATCTCTACTTATATATTAATGTGTGACAGCTACAAGCATACTGTATGTCTCCCACTCCTACTTCTATGCTTTTTAAAACTGTAGACAAATGCTTTTTCTTTTGTTGACCGTTTGGACTACCATAAGGGAAATAAGAGAAAAATGATTTCTGACTGGTTAACAGACTGGCCTGATGTTTTCACATCCTTCAAGGGTCAAAACTAAGGTCTAATATTAACAGTTCTGTGCTACTCATCACAAAATCTAATAAATAATCACATACTTGTGGATCTATCATGGTGGATATACTGTACAAATCTCTGAAAATTCTCTGCATGGCTGGATTAAAACACTTCTGGTATAACAGGTGTAAAAGGCATAATGTATTAACCATACAGCAATACAGTCTTAAAGCATTTATAGGTTAATTTTGTTGTAATTCCTAAAGAGTTGTAATTTTGGAGAAAAGAGGTTTTGGCTTTGCAGCTATGAGTTCTAATTGAGACAAAGATTGTGTTTTGTACACTAAACCCATTAATATTTTTTATTCTTGGTTCAATGTTTTATGTTAAGGCTGTGCCCGTTAATAAATGAAGTTTGCACTTTGTAATCAAAGTAAATTCAGCGGCAACACATCTGCAATCATTTTCCATGTGAGGCGCATTGTGAGAGTTGGCAAAGCATGGCAGCCATTAAACAACCGGTTATCAGAATCAGAATCAGAATCAGAAATACTTTATTAATCCCCAAGGGGAAATTTGGTAGTTTCAGTTGCCCTTTACACAGTAAAGCAGTCAGAAATAACAGTTAAAGACATCACGATTGACAGTTGCATTAATTTCACGAAAATTAAAGTAAAATTAGAATTAAATCAAATGAATAAAATAGAATAAATCAAAACAACTAAAATAAACAAAGAGCATGAAGATAAATTAAGCAGATTGCAACATGCAGAGCCCTTAAGCAATGTCAGTTGCACTGTCTTACAGTGCAATATGAGATGTGAAATTAGAGGGAGGAGTTATAAAGTTTGATGGCCACAGGCAGGAACGATTTCCTGTGGCGCTCTGTGGTGCATCGCGGGGGGATGAGTCTGGCACTGAATGTGCTCCTGTGATTGTCCAGCACGCTGTGGAGGGGGTGGAAGGTATTGTCCATGATGTCCTGCAGCCTGGACAGCATCCTCCTCTCCATCACCTCAGTCAGAGAGTCCAGCTGCACCCCCACAACATCACTGGCCTTACAGATCAGTTTTTTGAGCCTGTTAGTGTCCGCCACCTTGAGCCTGCTGCCCCAGCACACAACAGCGTACAGGATAGCACTGGCCACCACAGACTCATAGAACATCCTCAGCATCGTCCTGCAGATGTTAAAGGACCTCAGCCTTCTCAGGAGGTAGAGCCGGCTCAGGCCCTTCTTGTAGACGGCCTCAGTGTTCCTGGTCCAGTCCAGTTTGTAATCCAAATACACTCCCAAGTACTTGTACTCCTCCACGATGTCCACCTGGACCCCATGGATGGAAACAGGGGCCACGGGAGCCTTTGCCCTCCTCAGATCCACCACCAGCTCCCTGGTCTTTGTCACATTGAGCTGTAGGTGGTTCTGCTCACACCATGTGACAAAGTCCCCCACCACCGCCCTGTACTCCTCCTCATCACCCTTGCTGATACACCCCACAACAGCTGAGTCATCAGAAAATTTCTGAAGGTGGCAGGACTCGGTGTTGTGGCTGAAATCAGTGGTGTACAGGGTGAAGAGGAAGGGGGACAGGACTGTCCCCTGGGGGGCCCCTGTATTGCTGACCACCCTGTCAGACACACAGTGCTCCAGACGAACATACTGCGGTCTGCCAGTCAGGTAGTCAACAATCCAGGACACCAGAGGAGCCTCCATCCCCATCACTGTCAGTTTCCCCCCCAGTAAGGACGGCCTGATGGTGTCAAAGGCACTGGAGAAATCAAAAAACATGACTCTCACAGTGCTGTCAGACCTTATCATTTAGTACTGCTGACTCAATTTTAAAAAATACATTTTTGGATATGATATTTAAGTGTGAGTGGTTGAGGGTGTGATTAAAAACAGTCTAATCTATAAAGAGTGAAAGTGTAGTTAATCTGTCTTTATCTAAATATTCTCATTCCTCAGAACCATGTCCTCATGTCTGTGTTGAGGGCTTCGCGGGGCCCCTTACCTTCCTCCAGCACTGAGAAAAAGTTGTGATAAGTCCTTTGTTCCTAAGAATAGTGAAATTTTTTACACGTGGCAGCTTCATATGTATGCAGCACAGACAACTGATGCATGCACAAGCACAAGTGCACACACAAACACCCACACCTACACACATATACAGTGAACTTGCAGCTGTGTTCCAGATGGCTCAGCAGTCTTCCAATGCATCACATGGTTTCTATGACTTAACCAATGCACAGAGCCGGTAGCAAGCTGCACATTTTCCGTTTTACCACCTTCTCCCTGCTGCCGTGCTAACTCCCACTCCTCAGTGTCCTGTAGTTTCTGTCTTAGCCATTTACTGCACACTTTCAGCTCCACTATAACTTCCTCTGCCTTTCATTATCAACTCATCCAACATTTATGGCTGTTTTATTTTCATCTCTGAGCAATAAACCCCCTTCTTTTATTGCATGCCCTTTGAAATGAATGCTCTTCCTCATGATATAGTCATTTTCATTTGGAGGAAGATTGGAGCATGCCAACCACCCACTAGAAAAATTGCATTACCTTGCAGGAAATGCATTGAAATGCTGAGTCTGAATGCTGAAAATGTGAAATGTAATAGCTAAAACAAGTGCAAACAAAGCTGAAATGTGAAAATGTGACATAAGAAGTTGGAGACAGTGAAGCAAATCTGTCAACTGGAACATGTTGACTAAGAATGTTATAAGTGGTGAGAGACAGCTAAAAATGACTCAATGTGAAATAAAATTGCAGAAGCTGCTGAAATTTTTACCCACCCTGAAGGAGTTGCTATCAATGGTAAGAAGAGTTAAATGTGTAACGCCTAAATGACAATGAACGGAATAAATCAGTAGAATAAATGTTAAATATGTTCTGAAGTATGCATTCTAAAGAAAGAAATTGATCATTGTTACATTTCTGCTGATGTTTGTGTGCATATGCATTGATAAATACTTATATTCATTTTTCTATTCAAGTATTTCTGCATGTATTTTTTTATGATTTTATTCATCTATGTATTTATCAGAGTATGTGCGTATGTGAATGAATTGGTATATTTAATAATCGTTGTATATTTCTGTTGATTTGTGTCTATTTGTATGAAAAAATGCATTTATTTTTTTATGTATGTATGTGTGTATGTATGCATGCATCTCTAAAATAACTGAGAGATAAATTAAGCTGTTATAGCAAGAATGAAGTCTGTGGGTGTAAGTATACCAAATCTGTAGAGCTTGAAAGTTGAAGCAGTTTTCAGCAGAACTGCATTAATCTCCCATTCATTTCAATGCAAAAAAAATCAGCCAAAAGTATTTTTGTCTTTAAAAGTATTACATTTACACCTGTGAAAAATACACATTTGTGCTCAGTTATGTCACTGAAAATTTGAGCCTTAAAGGCTTTGATACACAATTAAGTATGTCTGTTCCAGCCAGGATCTGAACCCGGACCGTCAGACTGACAGTGAGCAACTTTACCACTGAGTAAAGTAAAAAGGCTGACTCAGCATTTCAACATAATTAGTTTAAGATCAATTGGGCAGAGACTTTTTTTTTTTTCTATATTTAAAGCGTCTGCTGTGTCTGGACAGCAAGTCGGCTGTCCAGACACAGGCACCTCTCCATCTCCCAGGTGGTCTCTTTCTCGAAGTTTGCATGGGTCCTCTCTGGTAAGGTTGTTTAGCTAAAAGAAAGTTTTATTTTGGTTTTAAGGTGCGTGTGACCCTACCCTGTGACCCTGAAAGGGATAAAGCAGGAGAGGTAATTAAATAGATGGCCTGGACTCAGTTCACACAGCTGCAACAGTTCCCAAGAATGTTTAAAAATGTTCACATTGTTAAGAATATTTGGTCTGAGCTCTCACTGACAGCAAGACTGCAAAAACTGACACTCATTGGTATGGTTTGTCAGAAAAAGATCCAACTGGTCCACATCAGCGCTGTGTATAATCTCTGGGAACTCTTACATTAAACTAGATTACAGATTGAAGGGAAATTTTAGTGCGTTGTGTTTATGTGTATATGTACGTGTGTTTCTGGGATGTTCTTAATCCACAGTGGGCAGGAACTGAGTCATCCAAACTTTTTTGACACAATCTGTTTCTTCTGTCTCTTTCCCATGCAGTGGCTGTGTACACTAAACAGGCCATGAGGGGGTGCTATAGTCTTCATTTTTACCAGTTCAGTCAGAGGCATATAAGGCATATGAGTTCTGAGATATTAGTGACCAAGTAAAAATGATAGCTAGTAGTTGACTATAAAGAAGCTCTGCCTTGTTTTCTTTTAGCAGGAGATAAGAGATCAAGGTCAGACACAGGAGAGCAGCTGACGTTGTCTTCGAGGATACTCCAACAGGGAGCCTGTTTATCTCAGAGGTCATGAACTGTGGACTGGGGACAATTTGTTGTTCATGATACCATCCTGCTGCCTACACTTCCTGGACTTTTTGTCATAAGATGCAGACCTCTCATCTTCTCTCACTCTGCAGT
Source organism: Scarus forsteni (assembly GCA_036419115.1). Taxonomy (NCBI): domain Eukaryota; kingdom Metazoa; phylum Chordata; class Actinopteri; order Labriformes; family Labridae; genus Scarus; species Scarus forsteni. The sequence continues at coordinate 2,094,031 of JAZDUH010000331.1, read as the reverse complement.
CCTGCCAGGAAATGAGGTGATTGACTCAATTTCAAACCAAGTCACTTCACAAAGACAAGAACTGTACACATGCTTCCTGTGGCGAACGTACAGGGGATAAAGTTCATCTTCAGTGTGAGTCAATTTTCCAACAGCCCATATACAAACACCTCAGTGGGCACATGTAAGCACATACATGCTCCCATTATGGTGCACATAAACACAAAGTCACACTAACCTTTCACCTTGAGCTCCGTTACTCATAGTTCATCTCTTGCACTTCTTGCTGCTTTATTGCATAACCTGAATCCTGTGGTTGCTATGAAAGCGGAAACATATACAAAACAATGTACAGAAAAGTCAGCGTGATTGTGTGTGCTTGTGAGTGTGTCTTAGGCATCTAAAGAGTCAGAGGGGAAACAATAAATGAGTGCTTTATCCAGGCAACAAGCTGTTTTCCTGTCAACACAGCTGTATCTGTGCATGTGTGTATGTGAAGATTATTTTTCATGACCATTTCGCTACAGTGATTTTCCAGGCAGGAAATGGTAAAGTGTCACTCTTTCAGTCATCCTCCATCACTCCTTTAGCCAGTATAGTCTGAAATTATGTCTAGCTAGATACTCTTTAGTGTTTCTCCTTTTTTGTCTTTACAGTCATTTCTTGTCTTTGAAGACATGTCGTCTAAAGATATGGATGGTCAGTAAAGGAGCAGAGTCTTCCTGTGTTTCTTTTCTCTGTACACTCTAGATCCTCTCACAAACCAAAAACATGCACATTAGTTTAACACGTGATTCACCATGTTCTTTAGGTATCAGTGTGAATGTGATTTGTTGACTGTCTCTCTATATGGAGGTGTGATCAGCTGGTGACTGGTTCAGGGTCTACCCTGCCTCTTGCCCAGTGTCAGCTTAGTAAGGCTCTGGGTTTAGTACTCATCCTGGTGAAAACTTGAATATAGCCATGTCTTTGATAATGTTTCAGTGAGGTTTGATGAAGGCTGCGCAAAGGTCCAGCAGGTAGTGTTCATGCAAGAGAGTTGCTGGTTTGTGCCTGGGTGCTGTACCGACCTATCAGGTCAAGTGTGTAAACACCTTAACCCCTGCTTCACCTCAGTGCAATGTGTAGTATATGAAGAACGGGGGGAATCATTCACTTCTTGATCCTCAATCACAGAAGGTTGACAATATATTTACTCTGCCATGAACTGTCACCACTGTGTGCATGCACGTTTGGATTTGTGTATGTGGAGCTCACAAAGTGAAGGACCATTCATTCATTCATTTAATATACCCCTTATCTGGGGGTGGGGTTGGGGGGCCAGAGCATGTTTTTGGTCTGTGGGAAGAAGCCCGAGTGAACCCACACATGCACAGGAAGAACATGCAAAACATGCTCAGTCCGGGAATCAAACTTGGGGACCTTCTTGCATGTGCACTACCTGCTGCGACACCGTGCCAGCCAGTGGTAGACCTATACACTATTACAGATGCAATAATCTGTAAGTCCACAGGCATGCTGGCGGGAGAAGTACTGCTACAGAGGTCTAAGCTGTCAAGATAATGTGCTACAGTGTAAAGCACTGATTTTATGAGAGGGAGAGATAAATTGGTCAGCATTTACACTTAGGAAAATTATTGTAAGACCATAAATACTGTTAGTAGAGTAGTCTCAGTCTGGAACAGAGTTCAACAGGTGGTTTCATGGACAAATTAAGAAAATGATTGACACTATTGCCCTGTGTCAATCAGTTAAAATATTGTTTTTGGGATGAATTTGCAACATTTTTAAAAGGAAAATGGCCAACACGTGTCGAACTACATTGAAGTCCCTCTTTGTAAACTGTGTGGAAATGTTTGATATCAAACAAAACATAAATTTCATATACTTAGGTGTTTTAACCTCTTACTGAGTCATGTAATGATGGTTGCACAGTTCGACAGACTGTCAACATCCTCTAAAATATCCCCATATGAACTGTTAATAGAGATGCAAGTAAAGCAGCCTTCACCACTTCCTGAACAAAAGGAGATCTGTATTGTTCCCTTTTCGTCTGTTTCCTGGGACCTCAAGTTTCTGTGGTTAAAACCTGCACATTATGGGCAGTACTGGTTACCATGACAATTATGGCACAATATTACTGAGTTCTTTTCCTGGCCAAATGACTTTTTAGTAAATCTCACCACAGTGAAGTACTTAATCTGAGTCTTTACCCTTGCCATGAATATTTTTTATTTAGACTTTTGTAGCTGCATTTTGCCCAGTGACCTGGGGCGTCAAATAAAAGGACTGTTTACATTCAACACTTCATAAGGTCAATCTGTTCAATGGCTTGTTAATAAGAGTTGCCAACAAATATTTGAAGATAACTGATTAATGATTCTTATTTGCTTTACTCAACTCTACATACGATTCTTCTCAGAATAACCATTGTGATTGCAGTTTACTTTTAATGCAAGAGGTATAGATGTCTTTTGCGCCCTCTAGTAGTTTCCTCCAGTAATGCCTATCACATACAGGCATATATATTTACTGTATATAAAAATGCTCATAATGCCCAAAGATTCAAACAAAAACACAAGGACAAATTGCAAGCATATCTCAAGCATTTAGCTATATTTGTCAATGTCCTTGTGTTATGCTCAACTAATTTATCTAACAGCATTTAGCTGGCAAACTGGTCCTTTTTAGCTAAAAGCTGGTGTATGAACCTGTCATGCCTTTGTTAAATCTGCTGCCCTAGCTTTATGGTGCTATAAGTGACAGGGCGATTCTCTCTGTTTAGAGTTGTACTTTATTACTCTGAACTACTATTCTACAGTGGCCAAATTACATATTATTGCTTTAAATCAAAATTGTAAGCCATAATTGTCCAATTAAAATGTATAGCAACCAGTGATAATAATGAATGGGTTCCTGTTTACAGAAAAATTGAAAAAATAAACTAAAATCAAATTAGAGTTTTTTAATGGAAATATTGTATAGAATACATCCATAATCAATAACCTTAATTTTAAGGATTTTACAATATGACACACTTTGAAAATTGATTACAAAAGCAGCAAGCTTAGGCCAACTGACCACGGGCTCAAACAAGATTGCAGAATGAAAACCAAAACTACCCCCACCCTTCCAACACACAGAAAACAAGTGATCACACCACTCTGGGAGAATGCGCCAGCATATCATGCTCAGGTCAAAGATAAGCCTCTGACGAAAGCTGAAGAGGAAAAGGGAAAGCCAATAGACACAGGGCTTCTGGTAAACAGATATTTAAAGAAATCATTAACTGACTTTTACACAGGGAATAGAGAGGCCCTTTGGATCCTAACTCAAAACAACACACTTGGCAACAAGGGAACCACAGAAACACGACTACACTATGAGGTAAGATTAAGTAGGTAACAATTCTGCCTTTATATATCACTGTTTACCTTAAGCCTATACTGATCAACTTAACACTGGTAAAAGGGTCTTTCTGCCACATGTGAAAGGGAAGATTTCAGAAAAAGAGTATGAGAGAAGTATCTGTGGCATTCCATTTCTTTAAACTTGCCTGGCTGGTTTTAGGGTCATTAAAATTCCTCCTTTCTTTTCTTCACTTCTCCTCTCCGAAACCACCTTTTCTGCCCCAAGCGACATGTTGGCTCATGTCCACCTGCTGGGCCTCACCTCCTCTCTTCCACCTTCACTCTCCCTTCCCTCTCTGTTACGTTATCTCCCTTCTGCACACCACACTTTTTCCCCCTCAGTGACTCAGGAAGACAAAAATTTCTCCAGAAGTTTCCTCTACATGTCTTTCTGACTGCCTTGTGTTCCCCTCTTTGTCATGCCCTCCACTCTATTTATCTTTTCAACAACCGGACGTGTTCATGACAAATTCCTTCTGATGGCACAGATCTAGACAGTATACCTCATCTTTGTCTCCTTTCACTCCCTTCTACCTTTTTTTCTCTTTTACTCACCTTCCTCTCCTCAGTATCTGTTTCATCTCTCTCTTTCCCCGTCTACCCAAGCAGGTATGGCCGTATTCTCTGGAGTGTCACCTCTGCTCAAATCTGAGCTGATGAAGCCAACAAAGTAAACATCAACCTGCCCTGACTCTGTACTTCTTGTCAAAGTATCCCCCTGCCAACAGTAACAACTACCACAAGAAGAAGAACCATGACCTGACTCAGATATGGCAAAGTCCAAGCACTTCTTAATGTTAGACACACAATGAGAAACAAGTACCAAAATAGCAGAACTTTCACATGCTGAAATGGAGAAAATATCTTTGGTGCCAAACGAAGACTCCATGACTTTTCTTACATATGTAGCCTACCTCTGTCAAGTTTCTAGAAAATGTCAGGTCAGACTGCCCCCAAAATCATAAAAAGTTTGACATAATACAGAGTAGAAGATGAGTCAAAGAACAAGAGATGATGGTTAGTTTGTCATGTTGAAGCAAGGGTTGCTTCAACATGACAAACTAGGCGGAGTTTCCTCAGAACTCCGCCTAGCTCCTCCCAACCCTTCCTCGAGCTCTCCAAAATGATGTGCCCCCCGCTCACATGAAGGAGCGCCGCGTATTCACAATCTATGACTGATTCAACTCAAAACCGGTCCTCAGCACAATGTTTTACTTTTTCACTTCGCCAAGTCATGTCTCACTCAGCAGTAAGAAAACACCAAAAAATTATCATAGTAAAATTAACAAAACAAACAAACAAACAAACATGGCAAGTTAGTTAGTATTCACAACCCAATGTTGACTCTGGCATTGTCCAAATTCTTTTTTGTTTTGGCCTTCTCTGTGACCATCTTTCTTCTCTTCCTCTGTTTAGTAGTAGGAGTGGTAATCGGGGTATAGGTAGTTTCTCTCCCATTCTCTACATAGCTTTCAAGTCTCTCATTTTGGCCAGGACAACATTCTGCCTCTCCAAACTGAACTCTGTCTCTAGCCGAATGGGGCGGTAATGCACCAAAATGATGGATGCAACTGCCGTAAAACCGAAGAAGAAGAAAAAGCCTCACGAGAGCTGCCTGGGTGGCAGTTGTCGAGAGACTAGAGCCCACAGTGGCAACAAACAAAGAAAAACAAACTGTTGATTTTAGATTTCTTGTACAGCTGTCTAAAAATGTAGGGGATACTGGAGCTTGGTTGGGCTTGTGGGACAACTTGCAGGATCCCTGCAAGGATCCCTCTGAGCTGGACTACGCGCATTGAACCAGGATCAGTGCACGCTGGAAAAATGCACACACAGAAGGTGGGCATAATGGTAGCAGCCATCAGCCTCATGAACAAAGTCCAGAATTAATTATTGTTATTATTATTGTTATTATCGTTATTATTATTATTATTGAACACAATCTGAACTACTACAATCCTGAATTTCCCTTTGGGATGAATAAAGTATTTTCATTTCATTTTCATTTCATAACAGTAGAACGGGATGTGATTTGTCTAAAAACGGAGAGAATCACAATGATTGGTTGGTGTTTTCCCTGTTTTACTCATGCTGTAGACAGTAGCTATTTTTCGCTCTTTTTAAGAACACATCATGCATTGACAACCTTTGGAACATAACAATGATTTTAACCAGAATAACAAAAAGTGTATCTAAATCAAATTACCAACCCTTGCTTTAGTGATCATCCCAGGTCTCTTTGCAACTGAGGAGAATGGTGTGAATGGCTCTTTTGAGGTCATGCCACAGCATCTCAATCAGGTTGAGGTCAGGACTCTGACTTGGCCACTCCAGAGGCCATATTTTCTTCTGTTGAAGCCATTCCATTGTTGATTTACTTCTATGCTTTGGGTCGTTGTCCTGTTGCATCAACCATCCTCTCTTGCGCTTCATTTGGCGGATAGATGGTCTTAAGTTTTCCCTCAAAATGTCTAAGTTAAGATGGGAATTCATTTTTCCATTGATTACAGCAATCCATCCAGGCCCTTAGGCAGCAAAGCAGCCCCAAACCATAATGCTCCCTCCACCATATTTCACAGTTGGGATGAGGTTTTAATATTGGTGTGGTGCGCCTTTTTTTCTCCATACATAGCATTGTGTGTTCCTTTACAACAACTCAAATTTGGTTTCATCTGTTCACAGAATATTTTGACTGTAGTGCTGTGGAACATCCAGGTGCTCTTTTGCAAACTCCAAATGTGCAGCAGTAGGAGTTTTTTGGACAGCAATGGCTTCCTTGGTGGTGTCCTCCCATGAAATCCATTCTTGTGTGATGTTTTACGTATGGTAGATTTGTCAACAATAATGTTAGCATGTGCCAAGGATTTCTGTAAGTCTTCAGCTGACACTCTAGGATTCTTCTTCACCTCATTGAGCATTCTGCGCTGTGCTTTCACAGTCATCTTTATCCTATAAAGAATTCAATGGACAGGCACGAACTTGTCCCAGAGAATTTGTAGTGCCATACAACTCCTCTGGAACATTACGCTGTCAAAATGCTGGCCTGCTCGTGGTGCCATCAGTCTCTAGAAGTAGCATGGGAGGTAGAGCCTTTAGTTAACATTTTGAGAGGGTTTAATCTGCATTTTGACCTGGGTCGTTTGACCCTGCAAGCAACGCTGTTTTAATCAGCTCGCCTCCGATTGGCTTCAGTGAGAATTTATGGATGATGTTGGTGTAATGTCCCCATGGCATAACATCACCCCCACCCCCTCTGTCTGTAACTTATGTGAGTCTTTGCCGCCTCAACAACGGATTCCATCCGCCTTTGTATCATCAGCACTGAGTCTTACATTTTTAAAGAGAGGCAAAAGTACAAAATACAGAAAACCGTGTCCATGGCCTCCATGCTCCATTCTAATGTTTACATGGAGGGGCTAAGGGGAGGGGACAGTAATAAAATTAAATAAAAGTCTTTCCTGACTGTATTTCAATGAAATAACATTAATTGTTTTTTGAATAACTTTTACAACTTTTAGCAGTTGGTAAAGTGCAGACTCATAATAATAATATTACCAAACAGAAAGTGATGTTGCAGGCTACGTTAAGGCTGTTAGTCCAGTCTCATTTTATGGCCACCCCAACAAGGCCCTATGGTTTTTTTTGTTTTCTTTTGGTTTAAAACAGAGGTTATAATGCATCCGAAGAAGTTTTTCAAACATCCTATCAGGTAGTCTGTTCCTTTTTGGGGAAAGCACCAGTCCACCTAAACTGAACAGGTGCTTCACTGGTGCACTGGATGGAGTTGGGGTGTTGTATTTCATGTCCATTTTTTGAGGTTTGGAAACTCATTCAGAATCTCAAGCTCATGCCCTGACCTTAAATAGTCAATTGCTTCTTTTTCTGCTGAGAAGCTTTCTGTGGGCTGATTCTCAAAATCAAAAAAGTCAATTTCAGCTGGGCTGGCTGCCAGCTGGGACACACTGGTACTGTCAGCTGCAGGAGTAGCTCTAAGACACTCTGTTGTCAGAAGCTCCTTCACATGCTCTCTCCTACACTCATCTCTCAGCCATCAAAGTTTGAACTTGGGACAAGTGATCGCTGCACAAAGTCTTACAAAAAGAAATCACGTTTCAGTAATGCAGTAAACCAAAAAGAAAGCAGGACAACCCCTTCCTCTGAACAATGGGTTAATATCTTTTGTCCAACATAATTAAATTCTGTACAGGTACCTCCTGTCTGCACCAGTCTGTTATGCTGCTCACTGAAGCACCTGATGTAAGTTTATACAGCAATGTTATATTCTTCCAAGTAAGACGGTTTTGATTTACTGTCTGGATAACTCCTAATTTGAAACTCATCCTCAGCCATGTTTAGCTCAGAAAACAGAGACTTGCCTTTTTCACTATGCCAATTGTAAGCAGCATTTTATTTCCCAAAAAACACTCTACAACAATTACGTGGGCAGTTTTACCAGCAGTTTGAGTGACGCCAATATCATGTAGCTGTTAAAATCCAGGTGCTTTAATTCCAATTTCTCCAACAAAGCCAAGATTTCAAACTGTTTCAATTAAAAATCCACCTGTTTCATTTTTTTGTAAGTCCGCCATAGCTGCTGTTTCTGTTGTTCTTTGGTGGGCATGTAACCTTTTTCTAAAAGAGTATACTGCCCAAGCGCATTTTCAAAACTTTTCACTTTTGATTCTGCAACAAAAACTCTGTTTTCAGCCGTTTTGGCCCTCTGTTGTAATTTGAATGCAAAGTCAACAGAAATAGGTCCCTGTTACAAACTGAATTGTGTTATATCACCACTGTGGAGGTAGACATCAATGAATGATTGGGTTTCACCCTGGTGCTTGTACAGTGGGACAAGGCCAACTTAACTGAATTCTTTAACAAATAAATACAAGCTGTCTTTTTGCTGATATCTTTTCTACCTGCCAATAAATGTACTATCATCATTTTGGTGTCTTTATTTACATTTTATGATCATATTAACTAGCCAAAGTCTTGTATGGACCTATTTGTCATATTTCTGAATAGATCATGCTTAATAAAAGTCTATTCCATGAAGTTTTGACAATGTATTATTTAATGTTTGATCCTGATTAGGCAACATGTTGACATGTTAGTCTAATAAAGCTGTTTTCTGAACTAAAGGTGTTGCTGGAGCTCTCTTTTTCGTAAGATTAGGGCTCCCAACTTCCCTGTTATGACAATAAACTCGTATAAGCTGGGTACGGCAATGAACAAAAAAGCTTATGGCAAATAATACCAGCCCTGCTGACCCAGAGAACACATGAACCCCCACATGAAGCTCACACTCCCTCAAGGGCTAATCTCCCATACTGCCCCCCTACCCTCTTCCAGCCTCAACAGCCAGAGCCAGAGCCTTTGATCAGTACTCATTGTCAAGACACACCGGGTGACCTGTGTGTGAGGGAGAGGGACAGAAGTTTGGTGGGGGTAGGAGGTCCCAACCTGAAGTGCCGGATATTGTTGTGCTACTTCCTGCCCTCTAAGCCTTGACCTGGGAAAACATAGCAGGAAAACCCTTTGTTTTGACCCTCAACCACTCCTGTGCTCTGTTCTATTCCCCCATTCTGCACTCTTTTTCTTCTTGACCTTTTTTTCCTTCTCCCCTTGAACCTCAACCACACATTAATGTCAAACTCTTGGACTCACTGGTCCACTCACTCAAATAGCCACATTCCATCTTGTTTTGTTGCTATTGCAGCAGATACCTGGATGGCATACTCAGATACCTGGACAGGAGTAGGCCATTTTCACCTCTTCGACTTCTTGTTCAGGTAAGATGTGACATCGGGAGATGACCTGTCTCTTTATAAGTTAATGCATTTTTATGATCAGAGCTTAGCCTATCTCAGTATTGTTTTGATACAATGCCAAAAGAAAAGAGATGAAAGAGAAGAGTGACAGATGATGCTTTGAACATACAGTGATGAAGAATGATTTTTAAAAGCTTAAACACTGTGGAAATATTTTTACTGTGTGGATGTGTTAATAAAAGCAAAAATCTCGAGACGTAAATGTTTTATTAGACTATATTTTGTTCCATGATTTATTACTTTAATGAGTGAAAATACTGCAGCATATAATAAATGAGATGTGTTGTGTTTTCACCCTGTTACAACCCTTGTTTTTTGCCCACATCTGATTAAAAAACCTTCATACATTATCTACATGTGACTCAGCTGTGAAAGTGAATGAGTGCAACAAAAGTAGTGTCTGCTCATTGATACACTGACGAGTGTGCAGACAACACTTGTATGGATTAATCTGCAAACCCATGCACACATGTTCAAGCACTTAAACTAGCTGGTATTTTAGGATTCCACTCTTCTTAGATGAGCATGCTTGTCATATCTCTTCTGGCTATTTTAAGCTACATGCTGTTGTCAGAGACAAATTTACAGGTAGCATGACTGGTTAGATCACAAAGACAGTGATGTGTGTGTATTGTATTTTTGAGTGAGAAAACAACAATAGTTTGTGTCTGCATGTGTGAAAAAAGACAGTGTTGGGAACGTTGCTGAGGTGTGTTAATATGGGAAATCTCAATTGCTTGTGAGAAATTACTTATGACACCTAAAATGGCCTAAAACTGTAGCAGGAGAAAACAGGTATCTCAGAAGGGATGAGCATCAACACAGAGAATTCAGACCTAGACCCGTTAAATCCCATTAAACCACTTTAGCTGGTTGCAACTACTCACTGCATATTTTAAATGTACACATCTAAATAAAGATACCCTTTGAACATTTCTCTCAGAGGTTTCCTGTCCCATTTTAAGTGTGCAATTGCAACTAAATACAGAAAGCTTGTTTACAGATTGTGAAAAACAATCTAATGAAAATAAAGGTATGCTGACATTTCAAAACAGTTTGCAGAAAATACTTATTTTTTCTATTATCTTTAGGTAAAATACTTGTATCTGCCTACATACATGCTGCAATAGTTTACTATTAATCCTAACAACTCTTTTTCACAAAGTTGCTTGTGTTTGACAATTATTAATTGCAACTGCTTTAAAGGTACTGTGTGTATTATTAAATGCTATCTAAAATAACAGACTTGGTAAAAATGGAATAGATTACTTAAAATTATATTTTAAATTAGTTTCTAATCAGCCTTAAATAATTAATGCTTTGTTTTCATTACCTTAGAATAAGTCATTTATATCTACATAGGAGCGGGTCCTCTCTTATGGTGGCTTCCATCTTGTGTCGCCATCTTTTCTACCTTAACTCAGAATGGACAAACTAAAAGCTTTCGCGTTTTTTTTGTTGACGCCTACCGAAAATGCACAGTTGTGAAATAGACAGAAAAAGAGAGTGATTACCAAGCAGCTGTGCTACAAACAAACATGGAGGACCACACGTACAATTTGCCATCAGTGGAGCGTATAGGGAGACAACGTCGTGCTAAAACTCCACGATTTATTCATTTTCTGTGGCAGTAAGACAAAACATAGGCTGATAACTAAGCTAAAAACACTTTTTGTCCTTGGAAGGCCACCGTAGCTCCAGAGGTTCTCCGACAGGGAGGGGGGAGCGCCGGAGTGCTGCTATCTCAAACCTCACCTTTAGATGCCACTAAAAACTACACACTCTACCTTTAAATATCATTAGTTAATGTAGATGTAGATATTGTTTATAATTCAAGAAATATAATGAGGTAGGATGATTAAATTGAATCTATGACCTAAATGATTCGTATCAGTTTTAAGCCATATTGGGTTTGAGCACAAAAGTATGTAACAACTTAAGCATATGGGGCCTGTTCTTAATAAAATTGAGCAGCTTTCAGTGTTCACTTTTATGCTATCATATAGAGTTTAGTTAAAATTAATTATATAATATGTAAATTATTTTCATCAAGGGTATCATATTTCCAATCCTCACACATCTAAGAAAGTTCATATAACCACTGGACTTTATGGTTTTTCATACATAACTAGAAATAATTAAGTGTTTTTGGCAGAGCTCAAAGAAGGAAAAAAGGCCAAACATCATAGACTGAGTTGCTGACTCACTAAACAAGGCATCTGCAATGGGTGTTGTATATAACACATATCTGGAACTTAAGTCATGTAAAAGGTACACTCTGCACACTCACAATGCATTTTTGTTATATTAGTAATGCTCGAAGTGGAGAAATCAATTGGTGGTGAAAGGCCTGACTTCACCTGAAAGGAGAGAAATATCACTCTATATACACAACTGTGAATTATACCAAGGGTGGAAAGAGTACACAAATATTGTTCTCAAGTAAAAGCACAGACACTTTGATATTAAAAAAAAAAAACTCAAAATACTCAAAAATCAAAATACTGCAAATTTTAACTTATTTTTCTTATACAGTTAGTCAATCAGTCATTATTGTTTTTATTAAAGTAGGTACATATCAATTTGACATAACAATTATGAACTCTCTGAGTCTTTGTAACATTAGCACACTGCAACTGACCAGTTAAACAAAATTGCCAAGTGTGAATACAGGTACTCACTGATGCTTGATTGTAAATGTAACTTTTGAATATAACGGCATCAATAAGATGTCAATTATAAGTGTGGTAACAATTCCAGACATCCTATTTCTGGTCCATTAGGTTTCAACGTAACCTGACACACCAAATTGATTGTTTCACACATCCAAGGAATATACATTAAAGTCCATCTGTGCAACAGCCTACAGAAAATGACTGATTACAGTACCTTCAGTAAATTTAACATGATAGTACAGAAACATAACTGTTTATGTTAACATGAAAGTAATATTATTCCAGGCTAAAATGAATATAACCATACAGGAAATCTCCCTTTGTTGTTTATGGCACCTGTGGGCTACACTGCAGTCATATACCAATTAGATTAATATAACGTATTTCCATGTGTTCATGTAGTAGAATGTAGTTTTTGGTGGAAAACAGGTGTGTCAAGGCTTAGAGCCTGTGTTAACTGATCTGCCTCCAGTTGTGTGTCATGTACAGACATGAGAGTATGTGGGTTTCAAAGAGTGGGGGCTACAACTCAGCACCTTTACCCTGCCACTCTCTAAGAGCCACCTAATGCCCCCTCATGCTTTTGTAGTTTGAAGAATTAGTAACTATCCAATTAATTCAGGGCTGAATGTAGCATGGATTTAACATGCATGTGTAAGTGTTTCTAGTTCCTCTGCTCTGACCTTTCACCTGCTTTTTTTTTTTTTATCAAAGCAGGCACACAGAAGTATAACCTTATAGACTGATGAGGCATCAGAATTGGCCCTTACAATCAAGTTTAGTATAATCTTGTAAGTGAATGTATCTGAATTAATAAAAGCTTTAAAAATACTCCCCAGATTATGGCACATTTTGTTAATGCATTTGATCTAAAATGATACATAGAAGTTTTGTGTTTCTTCATGTACTCGTGCTTTATAATGACACTCCTTCCCTGATGACTCAAAGGATCACCAAAGTGCTTGTTGTTCCATGTGTGGAGATCACTCACTGACTTTTGTAAGAAAAGAAGCAGGCTGGAGTTGGCAGGCAGGTATCTTTTTCATAGGGCGTCCTCTGAGACAAGTCAAAACTTGAACAATAGGACGCCGTTATGCATGTCAGCTGCAAAGGAATGCCAGAGATCCGTTGGTATGCAACCAGGCAATTACTCTCATATACGTCAGTCTTCAGCTTCAAGGCCTGTAATTTCCCAATTACTAACCTCATTGGATCTGCTTTGACGGCATCAGTGTTTACCTCTAAAATGGTGGAGCATGTTTCTGTCAGTCTCTTGATGTTGAACTGCAGCTTGATAGCTGCTGAGATAGATTCCCCAAAGAAGTGTTTGGTTTGTGGATTGTTACAGAGTTTGTTTGTCAATGTCCAAGGAACATTCTCAAGAGTTCACAACGTACAAACTTAGTCAATTAGGTTTAATGGGTTTATGCCATAGCAAGAATTGTTAAAAGGTACACATACTTGATAGGGTTAGGAGATTATATAGATAAATAATTCCAGACATATCATATTCAGGTCAGTGTTTCCTCTATAGTGGCTCCTATAGGGATCATATCAGGAAAATGAAAGATACTTGAATTTTCTGTTATTCCACTTTGAATAAATTTAGTGAGTGTCTTTCTGGTAGCCCTGAGATAGACAAACATTACTTTAAGTAAGTATGTACTCCTGACTGGTCATTGGTTGCAAGTATACAGAGCATTTTTAAAGAGAATATTAACGTTTAGCTGTCACAGCAGATTTCTCTATTAAGTCTTTTGAGTATCTCACGGGTATTTATTTGTTAGAGATACTACATAAAGTGATAAGTCTTGCAAGTTATGTAACATACAAGAATCTCTGAGTTGTTGAGGTTGATAGTATGACGTATACAGCTAAGTAGCATTTAATTTTTTACAGATCAGCTCTTACAACAAATCCTGTTGAGAAACTTGAAACTGTTTGGCTTAGCAAGCCTGCTAGCAAACAGTGAAACTTATGCTGGAGGGCAGTGCTGTACGGCAGGTTCCTGAATTTGAAAAAATACTTCTGGTAAAACAGGGAGGAGAGGGGAGCTGACTCAACAGAAAGTCAGTAAACATTACACTCCCTTATGGAAATTTGACTGATCAGCTGCACAGGACAGGGTCAGGCTTCTGTATCACTAATAAACCAGTAAATAGCACATAATTATGAGAATGACTCATTTCCTCACATCTGCTTGTGGTAACATTATAATGGTCTCAGCAAGTTTCACATTATTTCTCACGTGAAATCATTTGAGTTAAAGGAATGTTTGACTGGAGGAGCTGTAGTAAGCTTCATTTCAAAACTTTAATTTAACCCATGGGGTAGTTATGTATTTGTAATATAAATTAACTGTAACAATACTGTTTTTATAGTTTCTAATAAAGTCAGTGATATCAATAACAGTAATATGGTTAGTTACTGGTCAAAGCAAACTAGTTGCTTAGTTTGTTTTAGGCTGCCATTATTATTTTAGCATGCAGTTAGTAGTCAAAAAGTTCAATGAAGCTTGGAGAATAGGAAGGAAAGAGAAAGTTGTACTTTCAACAAATTAAAGTATTACCTTGTTGAATGGCGAGCCATGAAAATGCACAACTGTTGTCTCTTGTAACCTTTGTTTGAAAACTGTTGTGAATGACTTTTATAAATATAAATGTGCTAAGTAAAAAATAAGTTACTTTCTGTCTTAATAAATAGTTAAATTGATTACTTTACTTTACAAGTGATAATGGGTTATTCATTATTTATAACTGGTTAATTTAGAAATGTTTGCAATGTGTGCATTGTGGGCTTCTTCCACAAGGCAAAAACCAAGGTCTTTGTGGTCTGTTTTGTTCCGTTTATGGAAACCCTGACGCATTATTTACAAGTTTAAGTATATACCCTTGTATTTTACTTACATGTGAGTTATTTTAAAAATTTGACAGACCATCTTAAAGTGTAGACTTATTCTTCTGGTGTTAACTAAATCCCTCTAGCATTCAAATGCCTTGCTGTTTTATCGACGTGGTGAATCTACCTGTCTTCTGATCTCAGTGACAAGTTTCGTGTTAAAGTCCGTCCCCGAAACATAGCCGTGCACTTTTTCCACCAGACGTCTCTCTTCCTCTCGTCTCCTTCCTCCCTCCCTATTTGAGGCTAAGTCCCGCCTCTGACCAGGTTACGGGGCGGGGCCTGTCTGTGCAGAGCCTGGAGGCAGGCAGAGCGTCTCCCACCACAGCTGTGTTTCACTCTTTGTTGGTTCCTGCTCTACAGCGCCTTCTGACCGGCAGCAGCGTACAAACATAGGACGGACGGAGAGTATGAAGTACATATAGAGCATGAGAGCGGCCGGGCAGCAAGACACGAGTATCTGTCGGACAACTGTCTAGTACCTAAACGGATACTATTATCTCCAGACTGGACGAGGATCGCGGCTGATGTACGGACTGGATTTTAACCATCAAAGAGTGTTGATATCGGGGGGTGAGGGCCCTACTCTATCACGCAGGTAGTGTTTTTTGTCGTCTTGGTATTTGAAAAACACAGCGGGGTTTCCCGTCGTTTTAGAAAGCCTCATGAGTGTAGGCTATAACACAGGAGCCTGTCTGTAGATCCACTGCGGTGCTTCAGGCTTTCTTTAAAAAAATAAGCTCATCAGCTCCGTGTCTCGTGTCGCTCGAGCCTGCAATAGCAGACGTGACAGTGTGCGCGATGAAAGCTGCTGAAGCAGCGTGTTGAAATAAAACTCCGGGGTGCCCCGGTTATCTTTTGTCGCTGCTCCGCCGCAGTGCCTGTTGTAAGTGTGTGTGTGTGTGTGTGTGTGTGTGTGTGTGTCGGCTGTAGCCTACGTGCAAAC
The DNA here is from genome assembly GCA_036419115.1 of Scarus forsteni. NCBI lineage: Eukaryota > Metazoa > Chordata > Actinopteri > Labriformes > Labridae > Scarus > Scarus forsteni. The sequence continues at coordinate 2,078,295 of JAZDUH010000331.1, read as the reverse complement.
TTGCTCGGGCAGCGATGTTTGAGCAGCACGTAGACGGCAGGGGCCGCGTATCGGACTTTAGTGATCAAAATATATGGTCCCGAGAGGAGAGAGGTTTTGTTACAGTGATGATTTTATCGCTCCTGCTGGAGACCAAGCTGTAATTGCAAGCGTTACGTTAGGAGAGCACAGAGACAGCAGAATAAAGGAAAAGATCATGTCCGACCTTTTTATCCGTATTATTCCCTGATTAATCTGAAGCTGGTGACTATGAGCTCAAGTAGGATTAGGTAATATTCTTTCCGCTTCAATTATTGGCCGCAAAAGTGCGTGAACCCTTTTCTCTCCTCTGCACCAGAGCTATAACTGCAGGCTACTCCTGTGTTGGCTTATCCCGTAAAGTGTTAGCTCATTGTTTTTGTGGCTGTCTCGTCGTTCTTCCTGTTCTGATCTGAGGGGTCACTTTGGATCTGTCTGTAATGGTTGTCAATGGAGTTAAACAGGTTTCATTTCATTGTACAGTGAGCCTTGAGTTTCCTTTCTAGGAAAGAAGGCAGTTTTCACGGTTATAGGTTATACTCCCATAGATAATTAGTCAGCATTTTATGGTCACAGTGAATTTTGTAACCAGGAATGTTGGATCAAATGTGCAATCTTTAATGACTACTTTCTTTTTCTGTTTCCCTTTTAGGACTTGGGGGGTTTAAAAGGGGTATCATGAATAAAACTTTGCACATTCTCCAGAAGACCGCAGACGGTGTGCCAACTGGGATCTCCCTGGATGTAAGTTTGAATATGGACGAAGGGGAAGACTTCACTGAACAACAGATTGTGGGGCTTCCTGACAAAATTCCTCTGGTTAAACCATATTTTAAAAAGAAGCAGAGAAAACTGGACCCAAAATGCCTCCAGCGTGCGTTAGAGGATCCAATACTGACCACCTTGCTCAGCACAGACACACTGGTCTCAGGAGACTGCGTGTTTGTGCCCCGGAACCAGGCTGGCCGGACTCCTGGTAACCTTTGTGCAGCAGCTGTGGTGAAACAGAACTGTATGACCCAGGTTTGTCTCAAAGACCCCGGAGCTGCTGATGATGCCACTGCTGGGGCTGGAGTACAGGGTTTGATGACCCGAGACGGTGATGTGGATATAGCTGATACTACTGCTGAGCTGGAGGAGACCGAACGGCGAGGGGAGAGACCCAAGATTACTGATCAGACCCCTGACAGCCACTGCTTTCAGCAGAAACCTGGCCTTAGGGCGGCTGGGAGCACAGTCACAATAACTCCTCCCACCAGGGATTTACCTTCCAAAGCAACACCCCAGGCCCTGCACCATGAAGGGGTCACCAAAAGCAATGACCTTTTAACCTCTTCTGTTGAAAACCTTCCAGTGAAAGACTGCTCTGGCCTCCAGGACTCACATCCCCTCCCCCTGGGGCCCGACAAAGGAGTGCTATTTCAGGATAAAAGTGAAGAGGCCTCCTTGGACCTGGTTTTTGAGCTGCTCACCCAACTTCAGTATCATACACACCAGTCAGATTCTGTGGATATTTGTGTGGATTTCCTTCAGGGACAATGTGTTTATGGCAACGACTGTGCCCACCACCACACTGTCCTGCCCTACCACTGGCAGATCCGCAGAAACAGCAGTCAGACGTGGCAGAGCATAGCAGATGATTCCCAGGAACAGCTGGAAAGACTTTACTGCAACCCAGACAATGAGCAAGTCAGACTGAAGTATCAGTAAGTATTCCTCAACCGTGCTTTAATTCAGCCTGCATGCTCACTTTTTTATGCTGTGTACAATGCACAGCTTTATGGATGCATGTAGTGCTGCTGTTCAGGAGAGTAGAAGAGGTTTTCTACTGGGGACTTGAGCATTCAGTAGAGAGTCTTCTCTCTTTCCTTTTAGTTAATTCAAAACAGGAACAGAAAATGTCATTTACCTCTGAAAGTGACTATAACCATACCTTCATGTTATTTGAAGACTTTCTGAAACTCTTCCAAAATCCTGTTACTTTAATAGAGTTTGAGAATTAAGTGTGCTTCACCCAGACTACTCTCCATACTTGAATGTTATGGGTATGAGCAATGTAACAATATAGTAAATGGATGGGTGCCATGTCACAAGTTCCTATGAATTAACAAATATTTGACACTTGTGACATGGCAACAATGGCGAGAAAGCTGATCGGCTGCTTTCTAATGATAAGCACTTCTTGTTCAGTGTATTTGAAACTGTACACGCCTGCTTGAAAGCTTCCTCTTTGGTCTCACCAACAGTGACATACTGAAAGCTCTGACCTAACAGCTGCCCTAAACATGCCAGTCTCACAGATAGTTACCCAAAAATGCACTTATGGGACCTATTTTTCCTTTTAATGCATAGGTGATAGTTTTTTATCAGTCAATTTTTGTATTTTTTTTCTAACATTTAATTTATCTGGAACAAATTAAATCAGTCATTCTGCTATTTGAAAGACACAGCACCCTATTAGTCATCTCAAATATGTTTTTTCTTGTCTTCTCTCGTCAAAACTCCCCCTCTTACTAGCCCAAGCTCTGTACACATCAGACTTTACAGCACTCATGGCAGCAAGCTGTGAACTTCCATGACCCTCAGTTGCCTTATGCGGTCACTGACACAGACGCACTTGGCAGCTTCTCTCCCTCCCTCAGTCATAGACATGCACACTACTGTGTACACACGCGCACTCACTCAGCTTGGCACGCAGGCTCTCTCACGAACTGGCTCTACAGAGGAGCTCAGTGGCTTGCAGTGCTCTCACGCACGCCTTTTAGCAGACAGAGATAAACCTCTCTTTCACTCTCTCACACACCCACATAGATATGAACACATGCAAGCATTTGGCAAGCCCCAGTGGGGTGACATAAAGGAGCATGCACTGCTTCCTGTGTAACTGTGCTGTCACACACTTGTACTCGCACACATTAAGTACATATTTATTGGCTCTTTTGTCATATTTTGAAACAAAAGCTTAGACAAATCAAGTCTTTTAGCTATGACTTCAGTAAACTGTCTCAAGATAATACCAGCAGCCTGGTCTGTGTTCCTGTTGCTAGGCACATATTTCTTTGAGTAACTTTTCTGCCTCAACTATTTAAGATAATTTTTTGGGATGTGCCCCAATCTAAAGCTTGTATAAGCACAAAGTGACTGCTAGAATGTCTTTTTAGTATTGCACTACAGTCAGATAAATGCAAATATAATACTGTTTCTTTAAAGGATCAATTTGAAATATTATTGTATCTTTGTGTACAATTTTAGTTGACTGTCAGTTTTTAGAAAAGCAGTTTAGAGTGAAGCAAACTACATTAAACCATTTAATTCCCAAGTGTAGCATCTATTGGTTCACTCTATAGACTGTTCTATAGCTAAAAACTCTTGTAAGTACAAACAATAGAATAAATTGTTGAATTCTAACTTTTTGTAAGTGACATGCTGGACAGCAAAATAAACAGATTTTGGCACTGAAATAATAACTATTTCCCTATTATCAGGAAAAACACACTTTTAGAAGAATTTAATAAATTGTACACATATTAAAATATTAACACAATGTGTTAGTGACTAATGTGAGCTCACAATGTGGTAACGTAATCAGCTAATTTGCAAGCTATTTTATTGACTTTATCGTTTGAATAGGGTCATAGTGCATCCTTTGTAAAAACAGCCTCTGACACGATATAATGTCTCTCTTTACTTTCTAACATCAGTCATGTTCACGCCTCTAGTCTCATCACCAGGTCAAAGTGTGCACTTTGAGTAACCATGAGTGTTTGTCTTTGGTTATTGCAGTACACATCCACTCACACACAGGTTTGCGTGTGTACTCAAAGATTTGCTTGACTTGGTGACTCATGTTTTCAACTGAAACTCCATTCAAAGTGCATATTGCCACACAAACAGGATATGCACCTGGCGGTATCAACCCAAATTCTTCAGAAACCTTTTTTTTTGACTGTGCTGTGCTCTCTTACAGCTGGACAGGTCCCACTCCAGTAGAATCTGGACATGCAGCAGCCGCGGGCCAGAACATAGCCTGTAGTATATTGTTGCATCATTGATTCAGTACATTTCTATGTATTGAGTGCTATAATTTACTTAAAAATGTTCTGTAAACATTTAAACAATTTGTAATTTTTGTTATTTGTATATTATGATGTTAAATTAAATCTCAATATTCCACAGAATTTTTATAGATTCAGATTGAGGTACATAACCAAAAAAGTATTCTATAAGCTCCTGACTGTGCGACTTTGAAAAAAAGAAAAACTGAATCCTTTGGTCACACATTTTTCATACTTCAGGCATCATGCCTTTTTTTTGTCTATTTCCTATTACTTAAGTCAAATCAACTTGTCTTTTCAATCAGAATAGTCAAATTTACCTTTTCTGAAGTACATACAGTCCTGCTCAGTATTATTGGCACCCCTTCATTATTTTCATTACTTTAACAATATCTTCAGAAATAAATTGAAATGAATGAAATGTACCAAATTCATGTCATCAGGATCTTTAAATTGAAGGTCCAAAATACTTGAACAAAAAAATAGTTTTACAAGTTACAACTTGTAATTTCAAAGAGGGAACTGAAAAAAAGCATGTGCAGCAATCATGGCACCCCTCTTCAGTATTTTGTTGTACACCCTTTGGCACTGATCACAGCCTCCAAACGTTTCTTCTAGCCATCTATAAGCTTCTTGCACTTCTCAGCTTGTATTTTCTCCCACTCTTCTTTTGCAAATTGTTCAAGCTCTTGAACATTTGCTGGTTTCTTTTCCCCAATGGCAGATTTCAGCTGAAACCAAAGATTTTCAATCGGATTGAGATCAGGACTTATTGCTGGCAATTTTAGAACAGTCCTTTTTTCCCTTTTCAACCATTCCTGCGTGCTTTTGGATGTGTGCTTTGGGTAATTGTCTTGCTGGAGGGCCCACGATCTTCAACTCAAACCAAGTGTTCTTACACTGGGTAGGACATTACTCTCTAAAATTTCTTGATAGTTCTCAGATTTCATGATTCCTGTGATACGGTCAAGGCCTCCAGTACCCGATGCAGCAAAGCAGCCCCAAACCATTATGGAACCTCCACCATGCTTAATTGTTGGTAGGGTGTTCTTTTCATTGGAGGCTTCATTGCATCACCTGTAAACAAACTGTTGGTGTGCACTGACAAACAGCTCTATTTTTGTTTTGTCTGTCCACAGAACATTTTCCCAGAAGGATTGTGGTTTGTCCAGGTACTCTAAGGCAGATGTTAGTCATTCCTTTTTATATTTTTTCTTCAGCAATGGTGTCTGCCTTGGCCTTCGCCCATAAAGCCCTGTTTGGTTTAGTGTGCGTTGTATGGTACTGGTTGAGACCATGACCCCAGACTGTTCCAGGTTGGTATTCAGCCCTTGGAAGTAAGATGTCGTGCTTTTCCCACCATTCTCACCAACCTTCAAAGACTTCTGTTATCAATTTTTCTCTTCCCTCCACGTCCAGGGAGGTTCTTGACAGTTCCATGCTTGGCAAACTTCTTTATAACATTACGCACTGTTGATACTGGAATACCAGGGTGTTTGGAGATGGCCTTATACCCTTTGAAGGTCTTGTGTTTGCTTATTATCACACCTCTGATGTCCTCTGACAGCTCCTTTGTTTTCACCATTGTGACAAAGAAACAGGGAACAACAGGGGGCTTTTTAAAACAGAAGCCATCATTCATTGGCTAATTCATGTCACATGAGCCCCGATAATTTCATCCTAAATCAGCACTATTAATTCAAAGTTCAGGTAAAACAGAAATATCCATCTCTTTAAACAGCTTTTAAACATGTCATGTACCAACCTTCGTAAGAAACTCACTTTACAAATTCAGCACATCCTAGTTTGGGCCGGAAATGCATCACAAAGCTCGTGTGCCTTGTGAAACCAATAAGCTGTTGTCCTGTTGGTCTTGGTGTGAATATTTTTGATCAAAGGCCTGAAGCAAACACTTTATTTAAGAGGAGGACAGAGCAGCAGATGGTTGGATGATTAGGATGATTAGTTGACATCCCGAAGGTGAGCACAGAGATTAAGCACAGGTGATCAGATTGGTGATATGGTGCACTAAACGGTATGTTTTAATGCATGGCCAAGATGTTTCATAAAAAATGTGTCTTTTTGGGTTGTTTTACCCCAGTGTTAAAAACAAGTTCAATGTTTTTACATGTACTTGGATGGAAAACTCAATTTTTACTCAATTCCTTGAACTTCATCTCTAAAAGTGATGCCAGTTTGGCTTAGTGTTTTAGCTCAAGCTAACAAAATGACATGCTCTTGTATGTTTTTTTAAGGATTTCTGATAGAATTGTTTTATTCACCTCAGGCTTTCACTTTATTAATAGTTGGTTGTCCTGCAGACAGCAGACACTTGGTACATGTAGTAACGGCCTTAGGTCAGTAAAAGCTGAGCAGGCAATCAGTTTAGAGGAGACAAACAGGAACATATGCCAGTTTGGTTCACAGTGTTCTGGTTCTCTGTCCCGTCATTTAGCTCAAAGCCTTTTGTTGCCCTGTGTGTGAGAGCCCTTTTATGTCTTTGTTTAGAGATACAGTTCAGGCAGCCTTTTCACGATGAACTCAAGTACTCACACACGTGAGCTGATGCCAGCAGCATGGTTACCACAGCCAAATGATAACATCTAAAGAGTAGCAGATGACATAAAAGCTCCTCTGTCAGTGTGTCTGGTAACTAAGACCTGTTATTCCTTCTGCTGCTTGTATGTGTTTTTGGAAGGAAAGGGATGTGATGTGTTTTCTTGTGTTACTGCATCTGATTATATCCTACATAGCCTATTAATGCTCATATGAGTAAGTGTTTCAAGCTGAGCTGTTCCCATGTGTGTATGATCCATAGTGCAGGTTAATCCCATCCATATGATAAGCAGGATTGGCAGTCTGGCTAATCTGCCGAGTCATGAACTGGGCAGGAAGAAGGAATGTCACAGTCATCGCTTCTATAAAGTTTCACAGTGATTGTCCTCTTCAGTGTGCCAGCTTGTTATTTACAGGAAAAACAAACCACACAAAGTCTCTGATAAACAAACCAGGATTCTGTGATATCACACTTATCTTTGTGTAACCATGACATTTTTTATTTATTGTGAGGAAGTATGTGTGTGTGTGTGAGAGAGAGAGAGGGCAAATGGAGAAGGAGCCTTCTGTCAGCCAGGTGATAAAATCCCTGCTTGTCATTAACTGACATAAAGAGTCACGGAGCACCAAGGGCAGAGCGACCTGACACCAAGGTGTATTTGTGTGTGTGTTTGTGTGAGTGAGTATGTGAGGGTGTGTTTGTATTGTGGGTGAGATCCCATGCTACCTCATTGTGTCCCGAATCAGAGAAAATCAATGTTAGTTGTGTCTCTCCGAGCTTGTTTGCGTGTGGTGATTTTGTGTGTTAAAAGAGGCGGTGTCAAGATAATCAGACTGAATGGATTCTGCATGCGTGTGTGTCTATGTGACTATAACGTGTCAGACAGCCCATGTCATGAATCAGTGGGGCGAGGTCTGGGTCGCTCCGTCTCTTATTACTCAGAGTCTGCCTTCGTCATTTTTTTCCCCTCTTTTTTGTGCAATCACTTTCTCACTGGATTTATATTTTCTGCTCTTAGCTGTCATTTTCTTTGCTTTTTCTTCACCTTTCCCTTTTTTGTTACTCAAATGTCATTTCAGAGCTAAAGAGGTCAGTGGGCGAATTTCAAAAAGTAAAATCAATAATGTTTAGCATAGAACATGAGAACATAAAGTTTATGCTCAGCCTACTGAATTATTGCTGCTAATAAGGTCCGAATTTAAGCATATCACCAGGCAAACACTGTGATTTCAAAACAGTTTTGAAGACAAGAAATAGCTTGAAGCTGGAATGAATATGTACCTGACTATGTTGTTTGTTGTGCAGTGCAGTGAGGACACAAGGGCCAATCAGCCATTCCCTACGAGTTAGATGGATTTCTGACATGTATTTAATCTTAGACTTGCACTCCCCCTCCATATTTGGGGCTCTCTTTTCAAAGTTCACTGCACAAAATAAAAGTGTGAGAAACAAATAGTGTTATAGAGCCAAAAGTATTAATTAACCCTGACTTTTGTAACAGTTGTTAACCTTGACATTATTCAGTTTTCTGTTTTCTGGCTGTTCTTTTTTCAAGCATATTGTATGTTAATCTTTATTGAACTATATTTATCAAAAATTATACACTGAAAAGGAGGTATATTGTTGTGCACAGTCCTCCTATCTCCTGTTTTTATGATTTTTCTATTTTTTTTCACACATCAGTGATATTGGTCAGCTTTTATTTTAGTCAGCGGCTTTTTTAATAGTTGGAGATAGGAGGTATGTATCCACCAGAAGGTATGTTCTGTATGTAGCCCTATAGCCATATAAAAGGGCCTAAAGGGGTTAAAAGATATTTACACCAATCAGTCCAGTTCAGTTCACTTCAGTGTGGAACCCAATTACAGGTGAAACACTGTCAAATAAGGAGAATGGTTCCACTTTTTGTCACCACCTTTGGGTGGAGCTAAAAACACTGCCAGCTGTTTATTTGTCAAAAGAATTGTCATTTTATATGCAGCAGCAACTAAAATGAAAACATATATTGGATTGTATTTTCATTATCCGTGGATTTAGAGTGAGCGTCTTGTTGACTTTCTTTTGCTGTAAATTATGTCCGCAGGAAACAATGCTCCATGGATAACTAAAATACTGGAGGTCCCCTTTGTTGCTCATGTCTATAGTGAAGTGCTCTTTATTAGAATGCGGCACAATGTCAAATTGCTGTGATCTCACGCTGGTATTTAGCTGATGTGAACCTCTCCCTCAAGCTTACATCCCTGCCCTCAGTGTGAAACATATATATGAACACTTTTTGTTACAATGTCTTAATGTGTCTGTTCTGTACTCAAACATTTACCCTTCAGTATCTCCACTTGTTTCTTTTACTTTTTAAATGAGGCTATAAGCCCCACTATATAAGATTCCAGCTTTCAGCTCTCTAGGGGCCTCTATGGATGTTGAGTGTAACTGCACTGTTGTAAAACAGAGTGCCTCACACCAACTTGCATATGTTGACAATACAGAGGGAGGAGAAGTGAGCCGACAGGACGTCCCAAGGGACAAATAAACCATGTGGACTGTAAGGTACAGTCTAATCATAATTCTTTATGAATAAAGCGTCATGTACTCACAAATCGAACAATAACAGGGCCAAGTCGGCATTGGTTGGACATCCCTCCTCGTCTTTCAGCTCACGCCACATAGTGATAGCCGGGCCAATGTTTATCCCTGTCTGGGTATTTAGCTTGTTGCTCTCCTGCTTTCTTTCTTTTTTGTCTCCTCCGAGAAAACTTTTCTTTTCTTTGGTTTTTTCGCTGCTTAACAATACTACATTTAACTTCTTCTTGTTGTTGTTTAACAGCGGGTGTCATCCAACGTCAGAGGAGCATTACCGTCTGACTCTAGAAATATTATATCAGGGTGGAAAACTACATATTGGTTTTGAGGCCTTAGTAAAATAGAGAAAAAACACTGAACTTGAACCTACTGACCAGCAGGAAAAGAAAAGAGGCACACACCAACAGGAACAATCTGGGATGTTGAGTAGAAAACAGCTCACCTCTTTCTGTTCTTTGTGTTTAAGCAGTTTGTTTCCAGTTATTCACATCCATAAGACCAATAACAAATTACAATGTACATGTTGTACAATTCTAAGAGACAACCAAAGAGTCTTTATCATGAGAAAAAAAACTACACATGACATCAAGGTATGTGTGTTTTGTGTGACAGCCACCTTCGTCAGCAGATTTGGTTGACTGAATGACTTATCAAGGCATGACTGGATGAAGACTGTGCGTGTGCTCATCTGTCAAAAAAAATCTGCATGCCTCTGTGTGTGTCTGTGTGTATGTGTGTGTAAGTGGAAGATAGAGGGAGGGCTAATGTTTTTTTTCTGTCCTGTGACGTTACTGATAGCATGACTGATGCTGGTATGCGGGTTCTTGTTGGTGCGGCCGTGAGAAAATTTTAAGGTGTGTGCACACAAGGCAGTGTGTGGGGGATCAACAAGCATTTTGATGAAGGATTGAGTTTTGTCAACCTTTCTTTATCCAAGGAATGGTTTTGCTTAAAATGTTTACTTTATTATTCTCAGCAACACCTTGCTTACACATGGAGCATTGATGCCAACTTTACATTGGAGTCGTACAAAAGGAGCAGGTTCCAGAGCTACGCGCTTTGCTGCTTTAGTAGTAGGCTTAACAGTTTTGCATTAAGAGTAAAATACATTGCCTCAAAATTGTTCTTTCAAAATGCAAATAAAGATCAGTTTGTATGCTTTACAAACTAAGAGCAACCCAACATTTCAAGTGCATTCTTGAAAGTTGTGGCACAGCCAAAGTGGGTGTACCTCGCTCTCTCTCTCCAAACTTTTGACTGGCCTATTTGTCAAAAGCCCAAAATCTCTGTGCACTTAATTTAACCAGTGGAATGTTATTTTTAGAAGAGCAGAAACTAGTCTGGTCAAGACTGAAAGAAAGACCTTAGTGAGTGATATCTCTGGAGACGTGTCTTCATCTGAGTGTGTGAGACAGAGTGTGTAAAATGTGTGTGAAAGTGAGCTAATCAGAGAGGACAGGAGGCTGCCTGTAAATACAACAGAGTGCACTTGATGTCCTCATAATCAACCCTGAAAATGTGTTGTTGTTTGCATCATGGCCCAGAAGTCAGAAGCTTCTGTCATCATTGCACAATGTTGCAGGCAGAAACTGTTCAGTACTGACAGACCATAACAGTCAACAAGAGAGAGCAGAGAGGGGGACAGATGGTCATGCAGGTGCAGTGGGGTACTTTCTTTTTCAGAGAGACAGTGTAGAGAACAGAGATGTGTGGACAGACAGAAAGAAGAGCGAAACAGGAAGCAAGGACAAAGCAAAGTTAAAAAACTACAACACAGTCAGCAGATAAAATTGGCTGACTGAAGGTGAATTATAGGATATACTGACTGAACAGTTAATTTGTCTCTGTTAAAGCTTCTTGCTTTTGACACCCCCACGTCACAGCCCTACATGTGAGACCTGCTTCAGCTCTGTCTTCTATTTTTACTGTTGTATGTACTGTTGGTATCAAGCATGTTTGAATATTCAAGCATGTCACATTACGCTTTATGGAAAAATTAGTCCAAAACCTAGTAGTGGTTTAATGTGTAGTAATAGGTGTAGTTACCTGTTACTGATGTGGAACTAGTACCAACACATCTGATACCTACACAACTGCATCACAATGAAGCTTCTGCTCAGAATATTTACACAGCAACAGTGCCACACACTAACTTACACAGATCCTATTGTTTTGACAGCAGTTGTAGTCAAGTAATATCACACATGATTCAGTACAGAAGCTGGCAGTAGAATCCAGATTTCATAATGTAGCATGTTTTAAGTTCTGAATTCCTCCAAAGATCTCAGATGACATACAATTTAAGTAACTGGATCCATTAAACCAAGTCCTTGTCATTATTGTTTTTCCAAGAAAATAACGTGGTTTTTGGGAAATTACAAAACTCAAAACCAGTGAAGTTGGCACGTTGTGTAAATTGTTAATAAAAACAGAATACAATGATTTGCAAATCCTTTTCAACTTATATTCAATTGAATTCACTGCAAAGACAAGATATTTAATGTTCAAACTGAGAAACTTTATTTTCTTTTGCAAATAATCATCAACTTAGAATTTAATGGCAGCAACACAATGCAAAAAAGTCGGCACAGGGGCATTTTTACCACTGTGTTACATCGCCTTTCCTTTTAACAACACACAGTAAACGTTTGGGAACTGAGGAGATCAATTTTTGAAGCTTTTCAGGTGGAATTCTTTCCCATTCTTGCTTGATGTAAAGCTGAAGTTGTTCAACAGTCCGGGGTCTCCGTTGTTGTATTTTATGCTTCATAATGCGAAACATATTTTCAATGGGGGACAGGTCTGGACTACAGGCAGGCCAGTCTAGTACCTGCACTCTTTTACTACGAAGCCACGCTGTTGTAACACGTGCAGAATGTGGCTTGGCATTGTCTTGCTGAAATAAGCAGGGGTGTCCATGAAAAAGACGTTGCTTGGATGGCAACATATGTTGCTCCAAAACCTGTATGTACCTTTCAGCATTAATGGTGCCTTCACAGATGTGTAAGTTACCCATGCCTTGGGCACTAATACACCCCCATACCATCACAGATGCTGGCTTTTGAACTTTGCGCCTATAACAGTCTGGCTTGTTCTTTTCCTCTTTGGTCCGGAGGACATGACGACCACATTTTCCAAAAAAAATTTGAAATGTGGACTCGTCAGACCACAGAACACTTTTCCACTTTGCATCAGTCCATCTTAGATGAGCTTGGGCCCAGAGAAGCCGGCGGTGTTTCTGGGTGTTGTTGATAAATGACTTTCGCTTTGCATAGTAGAGTTTTAACTTGCACTTACAGATGTAGACGAACTGTAGTTACTGAGAGTGGTTTTCTGAAGTGTTCCTGAGCCCATGTGGTGATATCCTTTGCACAGTGATGCCGGTTTTTGATGCAGTACCGCCTGAGGGATCGAAGATCACAGGCATTCAATGTTGGTTTTCGGCCTTGCCGCTTCCGTGCAGTAATTTCTCCAGATGCTCTGAACCTTTTGATGATATTACGGACCGTAGATGATGAAATCCCTAAATTCTTTGCAATAGCTGGTTGAGAAATGTTGTTCTTAAACTGTTTGACAATTTGCTCACGCATTTGTTCACAAAGTGGTGACCCTCGCCCCATCCTTGTTTGTGAATGACTGAGCATTTCAGGGAAGCTGCTTTTATACCCAATCATGGCACCCACCTGTTCCCAATCAGCCTGTTCACCTGTGGGATGTTCCAAATAAGTGTTTGATGAGCATTCTTCAACTTTCTCAGTCTTTTTTACCACTTGTGCCAGCTTTTTTGAAACATGTTGCAGGCACTGGTCACTGGTCACTGGTTTTGGGTATTGTAATTTAAGGCAGTTATCAATGTCCACATTGTGCATACCATGATACACATCACACTGCCGTCTTTGTTGAGGCTTATGTATCCAAATGTAAAGTTACTGGAAATTTTTAGCCCTCAGCACATGCAGCTTTTAGTGCTTATTTTTACTATTGTTTACTAAATACAAAGCATATAAAGCATATGTTTAGCACAGGCATCAGAGAAAACAATTAATACCCAACCCTGATCATGTGTTGCATATCTGCCTGGTCTTATTCCTCTGGTAATCTGAAATCAGTGACGCAGCAGAGTGTCTGATAAATTTAGGAACATTCTGCTCTGTCAATTTGTGTATCACTTCCCTTTACTCACAGAAACAGTGACACCATTACTGAGTGGAAGCACAGACTGACAGGAAAGTGTATAAAATAAGTATTGTATCAGTGTGTGCATGCTTTGTGAAGTGACTCAGCAGCTTCTCATAATACCAATGCACCAGTAGAAAGAAATGCAAAATTTGCCTGTAACCCCAATGATCAGTAACTGCACTCACAGTCGATGAAGCCTAATACTTTTTACGATGTTCTCATTAAAAAATGTGGTTTCACTTCTCCAGGCTGTTGAACTAATAACTCTTAAGGTTGACACACTCCTGCTTATCTTTTCTTTTCGCTTTGTAGACCAAAAAAAAAAAAAAAAACATGAAAAGGTAGCATGCAATTTAACTGCTTTCTTTATAGACTAAAAGATGGGGTATACACATTACAATGCAGAGTACAACCCCAGCTTTACAAAAACACACATTTGCGGATGAACATGCATTCACCAATGCCTGACCTTTGACAACACATCCAAGTACTTTCCTCACAAAAATCAATGAGCTCATTAACTTGCCAGTCAGGCTGCATGTTTGCATCACCAGTGTAACGTTTTCCTGTCTCTGTGTTTTTGATGTGTATGCATTTGTGTATGGCTGTGTGTGCATGCATGTGTCTGCCTCGCTGTCTGTCTGCTGTCTATGGAATTGCGTGCCAGCATTTGATGCCCACATTTATGTGAGTGGTATGTCTGACCCAGAAAGGATTTGCCAGAGGCCCAGTGGAGCGCTAATGTAGAGGGACTGATGCACACAGACACACAGGCACAGACACACACGTGACAGGGTTTTGACACAAGCTTGTCGAGACAGCAAGGGGTAGAGGGAGTTCATATTGCACATGATAAGATATCGGCACAGCTGCTATTTTTATATATCAAACACTAAGACTATAGGGTGTTTCCAGAGTGAAGATTAAGTTTGTTCTAAAAACAGTTGTAGGCAGTTAAAGCATGAAGGGAGAAGAAAGTTTGGAAAATCACACACCATCAGAGAGCCGGCGTTTCATTTCTGCAAATCAGTGTCCAATACCCCCAGCTGCTGATACTTCATTCAGAGGTCAATAGTGCCTCAACATTTCACACTACGTCTTGGCTCAGCTTGCTTTCACCTCAGTGGAGGTGATAAGAAAAACAATGCCAGTTACTTGGCACAGTCTCATATGGCAGAACCAAAACAATTAAGTAAAGGTGAGCTGAATTGTGTTAAGAAAAGACCCAAAGGGTTAACCAAAATTTGTAGCTGCTCTAAAAAATACCTTCAAAGTCTTTTTTTTTTCTTGTTGAAATTCTACTAAATCTTTGAGATTTAGCGTCTTGATTAGCTCTCTCTGAAGCAGGATTAATATGTGGGTCATTATGGAGACATCTGTGTTTGCACTGGCCTAAACATGATATTTAGATCATAGATGTCGTGTTTATTTCTACACTTTGTATGTTTATGTGTGGCATATAAGTCAAGTAGCCAATGCTGTCATGCAGTGTGACTCATACTGTGAGTGAGCGATTAGAGGTTTGGTCGTCGTGCTCCAGAGCTCTTGGTTTAGTTTTTGCCTAATCAGTTGCCGAATTACCAGACATGTGGCTGCAGATGGAAATCTGAACAGTGACCATTTAACAATCAGGTCACTGTGCCCCAGCCTCATATGTTTTAGCCTGCCATGTGAGTAGGCAATACATTTTTACATCCATCATGTTATTATAACTTGTTTTTAACTTGTGTTTCAGGGGGCGAGTGTTTTCCTTAGACTTTGGGGCGATGCGAGTTTGTGACCTCGAGTTTGACCGAGTCCGGCGACTGTCCTCCCCTGCCAGCCCTCTGCCTGTCACCACAATGAACCAAAACCCAAACCCTAGCTGTCACACAGTGTGGAAGTACTACTGCAGAGACAACTTTGGCTGGAGGGAATACTCTGAGGTGAGCAATTGGGTGCATGTTTGTATGTTTGTTGACATGCCCTGTGAACATGAGGTCAGACGCATTAACACAAATCAATTGTCTAGCCACTGTGATGATACTGATTTACACACACCTAAACGGCCCTTTGTGACACAACTGTCCTCTGTCTACTACAATTTACTTCACCAAATCAGTAGAGATTAGCTGTTTTATGTGTCTTTTATGTGTGCATTGAAGATTCTTTGTGTCAGGTTGGCTATCACCTGTTTTTAATAATCTGAAAACTGCATCATGCTTTACTGATTTTTCACTCTAAAATCATCCTCCTCAATCAGCCAATGAATGATTACACAGATTTTCCAACTGTGCAAAATGATAAACAAGACTAAACCCTTCATTTCTTTGTCTCCCTCCTCCTCCTCCTCTTTCTCATTTTTTTTATTCCTCTTCCTCACAACAGCCAGTGGTAAAGCTCATAGAGGAGGCGAGTTCAAGGGGCCTGAAGGAGGTGCGATTTATAACACTCCAGAACCAGTACATCCTTAACATCAGGGAGGGCTTCCAGCAGAACGCCGTCTTTGGGTTCAGACGTCAGATCAAAAAGCGGCCCATGTTCATGTCCTCTGTTATGCTTACACCCTTCTTACAGTAAGTAAAGAAATTTAAACTTAATTTTAAGGTATCATATGCTGTCGAAATAAGGACACCCCACTCAGATCCAACAAACTAATTGTGAATACATGTTTTTGTGATGGGAAACACTAATGCCAAAATGAAGAAGCCTTGTTATTGGACTGTTTTTAGACATATGCTTTGATTAAGAAGGCATGCATGGTAAAATGTGTTGACTGGGTGGAGGAGTTTCAAATTTGGCAAGAAAAGGGGCCACAGGTGGGATCTGCCCACTTGAAGGACTACTGCACATGAGGCGGGTAAGCACAACCACAGGGCAACCAGCAAGGAGTAGTTTTAATTATTTGGAGGCCCAAAAGACAGACATATATGAGGCCCTTTCCCAATAACAATAGTGTAGCAAATAAACAAAATATTGGGAAGCATGTACTTTTTTAGGAAACACTGTTTCCAGTAATTGCTCAGTAACTCTCAGAAAAGCATCATAACTCAAACTTGCCATGACAAACTAGCCCAACATGACACCTTATCATCATATAACTAATTAAAAAAGATTATGCATGCAATTTAAAAATCATTTTCCAGACCCCCAAACCCTTCTGACATTTTAATTCAAGACTATGTTTTTACAGAAAAGGAAGGCTAGTGCAAAAATCCCAAGGCAAACAGATCTATATATTACAACATATAAATCATGCCAGATTTATATGTTGGGGGGGCACTAGAGGTAGAGTTTGAGTGAAGCTGGGCGGCATAAAGTATGCCACAAAAAAGGGTCCCAAGGATTAAAAAAAAAAAAAGGAAAAAATAAAAATTGTCCAGTTTTCCCTATAGTTATTATTAAGACTTTTCCCACCAGCATTTTTGATAAAAGTTGCCAGCCAGCGCCAGCATTTTTGTGGAAACATTTTTTCTGTTTGTTTAAAACCTCGCCCACCCTTATCAGCCAATGTGTTGCTTTGGTTAGCTTTGCTGATTAAGCAGAGTTGTCTGAAATTATAAAGAGAAAAATGCAACACATTTACCTGAGAGGGAACAGTTTCAGTCATAATAAGTGTTGAACTGAAAAAATGTTTAACAGTATTTTCTCTGTAAAGTCCAAATGCATCAGTTTCCAGCCTTCACAACGCCTGTATATGATCAGGGAGGAAAAAATGAAATTATCATGTGACCCCTTATCTTATACCTGATTAAAGAAAACTGTGATGTTGGAACTGTTCTAGCATTACAACCATCCCCGGTCTCCCCTAAATCAATATAAATTAATCAGTTGTGGGCCTGTAGTAATTTGACTGACTTGTGTTTGATTCTTTTCTTTCATTAAAAAACTTGAGGGAAATACTTCTGTCTGTGTAGTTATGGACGGAGTCAGACCTGTCGACACAGACCTGAAGGTGTGTGCTTATCAGGACGCATGACTGTGCTGTTACGGAGCAGATTGTGGTGTCTGCTGGTTTGTTTATGAATTATATTGAACTCCGTTTGCTCTCCCGTCCATCTCTGTCTGTTTTATCACAGCCTTCCTCAACATTTCTGTTGTTTTGGGAGCTCAGAGGGGCGTAGGTGTGTATGCCTGTAGTCCTGAACAGATGGGAGAGGCTAACGAGAGGTTTACGTTGTGTTGTAACTACACGTAAATATAAGTGTAGCTGTCCATTTCATAAACTTGTATTGATGTTATCCATTGATACATTTTATTTAATACACATAAATAACGAGATCTTACCACTGAATCCCAAGCAGGTAGGCTTTTCCTCGCAGGTTGTCTGAAAACCTTTTTTTTTTTTTTTTTACAGTAAATCCAAAGATATTTAGGTAATTATCTGATAAATTCTTCCCCACTTCTCCACATAGGAGTGCCAACTAGCAGAGTTCAATAAAAACACGGAATAACGGAAAAACCCGTCAATGGCAGTGAAGCATTCTGTCCAATCAGAGGAAATGGCTTTAGCATGAATTGGTTCTTCAGAACATAATGGCAAATGCCCCTTTTGATTGAAAAGGTTGAAGACCCTTGTCATAAGTGATAAAAAGATTATATGAAAGTCCGGGGCAAGCATGGCACGTGTAACAACTTCCAAAAATGTTAGTTTGAGAAACATGCAGGGGATGCACCAACACTAAAGTTTGATGTGAAGTAGGGGGCAACTATATATCATCATGTGGGCCATGAGTTCGAGACCCTTGGTTTAGGAGGACGATGAAAATGTTGCTTCTAATGTACAGATACACACACAGCTGTACATGGTGGACACTGCTGCCCCTCATTCCTTTTGTGTGATGGTGTCTGCTTTGCTCTGTTTGTGTCAGAGAAATCATCTCTGTTGTGCTGCTGTTACAAGCCCATCACTGTGGCATGACAATTGAGCAGTCACTTAGTTATGAGCAGAATAGTCATATGGTACTGCTACATAACATTTTTTTTTTAATTTAAAGATGGTTTTCATCAATACCAGTGTATTGTAACAACCCTATATGATGGTTACTGAATTTCTGGCAAAAATGAACTATAAAACAGCACCAAAGTGTTTGTTTACTGTACTGAACACATACTGTATTTCAATCCTTCACATTTCTGCTCGCAAGCCCTTTTGTTTAAGTACTACTTTTGAATACTGCACTGCCTTGTGCCCTTCTTGTTTGAGTGAAGTTAAATTAAAACAAAGGGCCTTGTTCACATAAAAAGAAAAGCACTGTAAACAAGTTTAGACTCACTCTTATAAGGGAACAATTTAAGTTTAAAATAAGGAAGCCATATTGACTGTTAAGAGACAGTCCCTGGTTTTACATAAGTGCCTCAAAACACATGCACAGCATATGCATTGACCACACGCGCACACATAGTCCTGGCTTTTCAGTATGTGATACACCCTCTCCCTGTGGCTCTTTGTGTTCTGAAAGCATCCTGAGTCTCTGTTTGGAGACAGGCAGGCACACAGAGGTCGGTACACAATGCTAATGTCCCGGTCAGGCCTGAATACTGAAAAGCCTCTGAGCACCACATTCACCTTTAATCCATTGCAGTACTGTTGCACACTGGCAGCCTGAGCTGAACTTGAAACCCATATTAACACTTCTAAATTTTGGCAATCAAACAGAGTCACCAGGACACAGAGCTTCTGCTGTGCTGAATAAAGTAGGTCTGAACCAGACAGATGGAAAATGAGATAATGAGGTGAATGGGAACACATAAAATTGTAGACAAAATATACAAGGAGAGTAAATCAAGAAAAAAAATACAGAATGAGAAGTATTTAATCAGCCATAATTGTGGAAATATCACCAGAAGTCATTTCAGTTGTTCTTAGACTTGACCTTATTATGAATCATTTAGGATTTCTCCTTTTTATCAGGAGACTATCAGAGAATTTCACTGATGTTCATCTCTGGTTCTGCCATTTTCCTTCATAGTATTGAAATGGAGCTAACTTTCAAGTGTTACCAGATTGTAAACAAGTGCAGTCATCTCACCCCATTTGCAGAATTTTTCACTTCCTGTGCTGAGCAGGCTGCTGTCACTGTGTCCTGCCAGAGTGTCCCGCACAGAACGAACACTAGCACGAGCTGTTCCTACCAGGCTTGACAAGTTAAGAGAAGGACAAAATGGAGAGTAGGAGAGGGGGGAAAGAGGGAGAAAATTAGATGGAGAAAGCAGGAGATGGAGGAGGAACAGGCAAGAAAGAGACAAAAGAGATAGAGAGAACAGTGAAAAAGAAGTGAGAGAGCAGGTTTAAATGGTTTCCAGACTGGGTGCACAGCAGATTAAAGCTGGTGAGTGAAGGAGTGTGAAATGTGACTGTGGGGAGCAGGAATTTAGAGCAAGGCATTTGTTCTTGTTTTTTTTTTTTTTGTGGTAGGCATGCCAGTGTTTAAGTTAATCCCAAAAATCTGAATTGAAGGTGAAACACAAAGTGTCACTACTTATTTTCGGGTCAGATGTAGTTTCTGTTTTCTTCTTTAGGGTAAAGAGTGACAGCCAAAGCAGTGTCATCCTAGCTGACCAAAACAAGGATGTGTGTGTTTTTGTCAGGAACAATCTGTGCCAGGCTCAGAGGTTGAGGTCATTAGCTTGATTGGCACCCTCCAGTGCTCCCTCTCCACCCCTTTCCCTCTCCGTTTGTCATCTCTCCTTCCTGATGGTGTTATTTTCAGCCCTCTCCTCCCTGTCCTCCATTGTTATCCTCTTTAATCGCTCCCCTTTCACTCTTTCTCCCTGCAACTCTCACTCCTCTTCTTGTGTCGTATTTCATTTTATACGTTTTTCTGCAGCCGGCTGTCTGTGTTCTCTTTAAAGCTCACAGAGAATAGGGAACATCAATTGCAAGAGGAGATTGAGACTGGAGAGACAAGATAACAAAGAAAGAGACGGAGAAATTCTGTGACACTGACTGAATTGCACTGATCACAGTCTCCTGACAGCACATTTACAAGCACAATCTCTTAACTGATGGGGCTAACAGCATTTACACTTTGAGGGGGATAACTTGACAGCCAAACTACTGGTATTGACTCAAATGCCAGACGCTAAAGTTTTTTTTTGTCACTTTCATGACAGCTTTGCAATTGGAATTTTATTCTTCCCAGTCGCTTGATCTTGTTCCCAAGATCTTGATCTTGTTTCGCTTGCTCTGCCTCGCTGTCATCATGTTGGGAGTCTGAGTTTCATTTTTATGTGGTCTCGATTTTTGTTTAGTTATTGATGGCTGACTGATGCTGCTGTTTGTATTGTTGACAGCCAGTTTGAATGGATTTTTGAAGGTCAGAGTTTCAGTTCACTGCAGCAGACAGAGCATATGTTTGAAGATAGGGTGCAGCTCTAATAGAAAAAGCAAGGGAATTATGCAGTAGAGAGATTAATTTAAGTTGAATCCTGTGACGGTTGTCTCTTGCTTGATGCTTTGAATACATAAAAAAGACCTGGTTACCTGCCTTTTGGCTTTAAGTAAGTTTAACATGCTAAGCAAATGAGAAGAGCAAACTTTGGATTCAGAAAGAAACTGTATGGGTTAAACATGTTAGCTGCAGCAGAAAAACTTGACCCAAAGCTGATCAAACATGGCCATGATTTTATTTTTCAAGCTTGATAATTATTGGAGTTATATCAATATTTTACCTCTGTAAAGAAGAATGAGATTTTGAGATCCAAAAAGGTTTTTTTTTATCAAGAAAATACAAATTATCTTGGGCAATTCAGTGTTGCCATAGAAAATAAGAATTTATTATACTTTTTTTATATAAATACTACAAATCTGTATGTGTTTTGAATGTCAGCTGACACACTGACCAGTTGCCCACTATTTTGAGTAGGCCATTAGCAGGCACAGTAACATTGAACCTAATTAACCATGAGTGCATATCAGAACTAATACTAACAAGGACACCCAGATACATCATCTCCCACAGAAGAGTTGATCAATGCTGTACACTTCTTTTTTTGTTGTTTTTCTTGAATTTTCTGGGTGTATTTATTTGATCAGTTGGCAGTCATAAAACTGTGCCATCTACTCAAACTTTCATATGTCAGTACTACTTGTCCCCTGTCTCTGTCCCAAATGCATGTACTGAAATTGGGAAAAGGGCATTTAGGTACTCTGCACCCTCAGACTGGAATCTCTTGTAGAATGACTTAAAACTCAAGGAAAACTGGTGTCTCTAATGTTTTTAAATTGAAAATGAAAGACATGGAAGCAGATTCTATAAGGTGCCGATGATTTTAGCTCGGCTGTTAATCAAATGATCCAAAAATATGGCTCATAGCTGTCTCTGTTTTTTAATCCATAATGATGTGCTTGTAAATTGTTTTTATCTCTTGTATTCTTTCTGTAACTTTGCGTTTTCTTGCTGCTACCTGTCTTGGCCAGGTCTCCCTTGAAAAAGAGGTTCTTAATCTCAATGGGACTAGTCTGGTTAAATAAAGGTTAAATTAAAAAATAATATTTTCAATGAAGGATCTGTTTCTCAACAATCTAAATGCTTTTTTCCCTCTCTTTAGGACTCTGAGTGGCCTCTCTTCATCTCCCCTCACCTGTTCCTCCTCTTCCTCTTCCTCATCCATGGATCTCTCCACACCACAACCTCTATCGCCGACAACCACAAACCCACCAAGCCTTTTTCCAGAAACATGGTTGCCAATGACGATGAGCCAGGACTTTCTGCAGGTGCCAGTTTCACGTGAAGACCGGAGCTACCGGACAGTGTACAGCTTGTTCCACAAGACAGTGTCAGAGACCAAGTTTAGGATCATCAAAATCCAGCGTGTGCAGAATCCGTTCCTGTGGGAAAAGTACAAGAGGTAGATCCCAAACACTTAATATTTCCTCATTACTGAAAATTTGGTCTGTTTATATGACCTGGAAATCAAGGTTCATGACCAGTAATCATAACCAGTTCCCATGACGCAGGGTTTAAAATGCTTTTGAGCATCTCTGTCAAGATTAGATTGTCAGTGTTGATTAGCTTGCTTGTATTTTACTCCCTTTATGTGCGAACTTGGAGTGTCGCAGTGATAGATGTCTTATTGAAAGTGACCTTGCCGGAAGCTGAAATTAAGACATCACAGTCTGACATGGTTTTTATTCTCTCTGTTGATATCTCTCTCTCATTTGTCTGGGGGTAGTTTGGTTGATTAAGCCAAAAAAAATGACAGCACATGTAGATATATAGTTTCCTACGCCGGGAGGTTATGTTATTGCAGGCATTTGTTTGTTTTTTTGTTAGTTAGTTAGTTAGCTAGCTAGTAAGTTAGTGCATTTGTTTGTTTGTTTCTCTGTTAGCAAGATAACTCAAAAAAAGTTATGGATGGATTTTGATGAAATTTTCAGGAAATGTCCGAATAGGGGCAAGGAGCAAATTATTAGATTTTGGGACTGATCTGGATCACCGTCTGGATCTGCCATGACGAAAAAATTAGATTTTTCTGAATAACTACTGAACTAAAATAGATATCTTGATAAATCCAATGGCTAATGGTATGTTTTCATGGTCAGGAATCTAAATATTCTGATAAAATAAACGTAGGAATAATATTTATGGTGAAAATCACAATGTGGGTGAGGACTGTGGCGCTGGCGGGGTCTACGCTCTCTGAGTGCTTTTCTAGTTGGATCTGTCTTTATGATTTTTACAGGAAAAATATTTGTTCAGACTGTACAAAATAATATAAAAAATGTAATTGTGCTAGAATGCAGCTTGGATGACCCAGGCGACCACTCTCCATGCAACGTCAGTGTACAGCTGTGATCAGGCTGGTCAGGTCGTGTTGCTTCATCGCCAGATTTCAAAAATTTGAGGTTTTTAGGTGACATCGGTGTGGCTGTGCTGCAACCCCCAATCAGCGTGTGTAGGTGTGTGACGGCACCCGCAACAACTGTTTCTGTTGTGGATCGCAGAGTCACAATCTAAATGTTGGTGGTAACAAAATGAGCTAATTTATGGACAGGCAAACATGCCTCGGAAGGGTGACGTGATTTCAGTCGCCCAAGTGACGTTTGCTGTGAATGCACCATTACTCTAATTGTTTTCCTTTTTTTAACCACACGTTGAACATCCCTTTTCAGCAGCAGAATATTTTCTATAAAAGTTTTGTCCAGATTTAAGTTTTTGAAGTTGAAAATAATTCAGGTTCTGCTGTTTGTTTGTTTTTTTGCTTGAAAACATATCTGACAAACAAGTACAGAGCCACTTGAGAACAATGTGAGATGAGAGAAAAAAGAAAGTAGAGTAAATGGGAGTAGTCGTGTGAGACTTCATGAGAAGTCCACAGTGTTATGTGAATGTGGCAAAACCAGAGAAGTTTGGTCATGATGATGTTCCTCTTGCTAACAAAGTGGGCTAGCTACTGCGGTTAAAGAAGGGCAGGTCCTATCAGCTGTGACAGTTAAACTCTCCAGCACTGACTGATACCACAAGGTTTCACAATGACTGACAGTGTATTTGTGTGGGACTGATTCTGAAAGCGATACCTCCTCTGAATGCAAAGTTTCCTTTTCCCACACTCGATCAAGCCATAACTCCTTGTGTTAATGTTTTATTGTTGGAAAGAAGTAAAGCAGCTACATCCTTAAACTGTGGCTTCAGTTGCATTGTAGTGAATTGATGTGTGGTAAGTGTGTGAGTGCATGCTTGGATGCGTGCAGTGTCAGTCTGTGTCAGGTCACAGGCTGCCGGGTCATAAAGAGGTCATGCTCAGGTCACAGTCACTCTTGCTCCTTTCGCCTCGTCATGCCTGATTGATCCGCTCACATCAAACAAGCTGTGTGTCTGTGAGTGTGCATGTTTGTGCATGCATGTGTACATGTGTCTGGTGCTCAAGAAACGGATTAGGCCAAATGTTCTTACCAGGCTTCAAGGCAAACAGGGATGTGGCCACAACTTTTAAAATCAAGTAGGAGGACTGCTCACAGTGTTTAACTTATCAGAAGATGCATCTGTCCATCGTAATTTTTTCAGAAAGGATGAAGAATTATTTTAGATATATCATACATTTGAAAACCAATCTTTTGTTATTCTGTCATATTTTGTGTGATTCTGTAAAGCTTATATTAAGGGTTGACTTTGTGACTAAAGACTCTCTTTCTGTCTCCACCTGCTCCTACAGGAAGAAGGAGTACATGTCGCGGCGTATGTCAGAGATGGATCGGCTGCTGAGTGAACGCCACCTCTTCCATGGCACCTCAGCTGATGTGGTGGAGGGCATTTGCAAGCACAACTTTGACCCGCGGGTCTGTGGCAAACATGCCACCATGTTTGGCCAGGGTTCTTACTTTGCCCGCAAGGCTGTCTACTCCCACAACTTCTCCAAACGCTCACCCAAAGGAGTCCACTGCATGTTTCTGGCCAAAGTCCTTACTGGCAGGTGCGTCTAGAACATTTTGTGTTCCTTTTTCTTAATTTCTTACTGATTTTAACTTCTCATAGGGGTTGTTGATGTCAACATTGTTTTATTTGTGCAGCTCTTAAATTTACTGTTATTTTTTTAAATCGGCATTCACTCAAGACTCAAGATGAGACATTTTAGTTCTGAGATATGTGTGCTCGTTAGTCTTGTGTTTGTGTTGTCTGCTGGTATTATGAGGGCCCTTGCATTCGTACTTGCCTGCAAGTGACCTGTTTTTGGAGGTTACCACTAAAGAGAACACTGAGACATCAGGCTGTATAGAACTGCCAGTTGTTTGGGATGTAAATAGACATGGCACCAATTAAGCTAATTCCAAGAGTTAAACTAGTAAAACAAATCAGGCATAACATTGTGACCTCTGGCAGGTAAAGTGAGTTAAACTGATTTCCTCTTCTTCCTGGCACCTGTTAGTGGTCGAGACATAGGCGGCAAGTGCACATTTTGTCCTCAAACTTGATGTGTTAGAAGTAAGAAGAATGGGCAAGCATAAGGATATGAGTGAGTTTTACAAATGCCAAATATTAGCGGCTTGAGCGACTCAAAAACTGCAGCTTTTGTGAGGTGTTCCTGGTCTGTGGTGGTCAGTACCTATCAAAGGTGGTCCAAGGAAGGAATAGCGGTGTGATATGATATGATTCAACTAAGCACTAACTAAGAAGCCTGTATTGCTCAAATGACTAATTATGTTCATGTTGGTTATGATGGAAAGGTGTCAGAATGCACAGACCATTGGGTTTGTGGAGTATGGGGCTGTATTTGGGTAGACCAGTCAGGGTAGCAGGCGGTCATAATGTTACGCCTGATCGGTGTAAATGACAATACAACATCATTAACAGAAATGCATGGACAACTAGAGACCAGTTTAAAACATTACACTCTTACTTAACTTCTCACTTCAAATCTTATCTGTCTAAAATTGAGGAGTGGCCAGGCATAGTGCTGCCATGTTGCTGTCCTCAGGATACAGAACTTGGCTGCAATTTAAACCCCCTTTTACTATTTTGAGGGCCCATTAGAGAGATTGGCACACTTCTGCATGATCAAAACACACCTTACTGAGCTTGTTTCACTCACAAAGGATGCACAGCAGGACACTACTACTATTAAACATCAGAGAATTTATTTAAAAAAACATTTCCAAAGTTTAAAACTGAATGGAGGGCTGACAGACAGTGTAGCCTTTTGCAGCACTCTTCAGTGCACCATTTCTGTGTGCTCCAATGTGCATAAAATCCCAGAAACAAGAAGAAATTAGGTCAGATTTGAAGATTGACTTCAAAATGTGGAGCTACATTTCTAGTGTTTGTATACACACTTAGTCCTTTCTCTGATAAATATTCTCACAGATAATAATACTGGCTGTTCAGTGTGTATTATGCACACTCTGGAGAAATCAGCCGTGGTTACCAGCTGGAAATTGAAAAGATAAATTGTTTAAAGCCAACTTGTATTGGATGTAGTACAGTAAACAGGTCTATCGTTAATATATAAAAGTCTGGTCCTGTTGGTTTTAATGGGAGATTCCAATAATTATTGAGATTGCATTTTTATGTTATGAAGTGTCTGACTAATCTTTTTAATTGTTTCTTATGCTCTGCATGTTAAAGTGAAAAAAAGTGCTTGGATCTGAGAATTATCATATATTATGTATCATAAGTGTTCTTTGTACTTTGAGTATAGAAGTACAATGAAATGTGAAGAATTAAATTATCTAAAATCCAAAATTCAGACCAAACAACTAAACCAGCTGTGTATATAGTAAAACTCAAGCTCCCACCATGCACTTCTTTAAATGAAATGAGAGAAAGCACTCTAATACAGCCAAAGCACACCCATGTACAGTCCTGATCAAAATCTTAAGACCAGTTGAAAAATTGCTAGAATATGCATTTTGCACATTTGGACCTTAATGAGGTTTTAAATAGAGCTACAATATGCAAAAGCAAGAAGCGGGAGTTTGACAAAAAACATTTGGAACTTGTAATATATAAAAAAAAACTGAAATAGGCTGTTTATCAGCTGATCAAATGTTTAAAAAAGGCTATTAAAGCCAAAGCCAATCTGCTCAAATTTTTCATTTTCTGTCAGGCGTTCACGCGGTCATGCCCTCCTGATGGCTAAAGCTAAGAAGCTTTCTCTTCTTGAACATTGTTGGATCATCGAGCTGCATAAGCAAGGCCTCTCGCAGCGTGCCATTGCTGCTGAGGTTGGACGCAGTAATACAGTCATTCTAAATTTTTGCAAGATCCTGAGCATTATGGAACAAAAAAGTCAAGTAGACCCAAAAAAATTACACCTGCGCTGAGCCGGAGGATACGATTGACTGTCCGTCAAGACACAGGGCGGTCCTCGACCCAAATTAAGGCCCGACTGCAGTGCAATAACCATCAGATGGCATCTGCGGGAAAAGGGTTTAAAAAACAAAAAATGAATTCAAAGACCTCGTCTCCTTCAACGCCACAGAACTGCCCATTTAGACTTTGCCAGGGAGCATCAAACATGAGACATTGAAAGGAGGAAAAAAGTTTTATTCTCTGATGGGAAAAAATGTAACCTTGACGGTCCAGATGGCTTCCAACGTGACTGGCATGACAAGAAGGTCCCACCTGAGATGTTTTCTACCCGGCACAGTGGAGGGGGGTCCATCATGATCTGGGCTACTTTTTCATTCAGTGGAACACTGGAGCTTCAGGTGGTGCAGGGTCGTCAAACCGCGGCTGGTTACGTGCAGATGTTACAGCAGGCATCCCTCATGACTGAGGACCCTCGTCTGTGTGGTAACAGCTGGGTTTTTCAACAGGACAACGCTGCAGTTCACAATGCTCGCTTGACCAAGGACTTCTTCAGGGAGAATAACATCACTCTTTTGGACCATCCTGCATGTTCCCCTGATTTAAATCCCATATAGAACATTTGAGGATGGATGGCAAGGGAAGTTTGTAAAAATGGCCATCAGTTCCAGACAGTTGATGCACTTCATGAATTCTTCTTCACCACTTGGAGCAATGTTCCCAAAAGCTTCCTGGAAACACTCGCATCAAGCATGCCCAAGTGAATTTTTGAGGTGATTAATAAGAACGGTGGAGCTACTCATTACTGAGCCGTACTGAGAAAGATTTTTGTTCTGGTCAGGAGAGTTTTATGTTTTTGAGTGATGGTCTTAAACTTTTGATCAGCTGATAAACAGCCTATTTCAGTTTACTTGTTGTTTTCAAGAAATTTAAAGTGCTTTTTGTCACACTCCCCCTTCTTGCTTTTTATTTATTGTAGCCCTATTTAAAACCTCATTAAGGTCCGAATGTGCAAAATGCATAATCTACCTATTTTTCAAGTGGTCTTAAGATTTTGATCAGGTCTGTATTATCAAACCACTTAAACCATCCCCTTTGTGCCATGCCCCTGGCTTTGCACCAAGAACATGCCTCTTCAGAATAGCAATTTGTATACCAACACACATCACATGCTTTGGACAATGTGCTTCAAACCGTCAAAATAGGGCCCTTGGTCTATAAAATATTTTGTTGTAGTTTTTTTCTGCAGTTATGATGACCTGGTGTTGACGTTGTTGCACCCCTCTGCCTCTACACTTACCATACCAGTCATGCGTATACTGCAGCTTGCAGCTGTGTTATGTTCCTTTAACCACTATAGGCCCAGTCCATTTTGTAAGCCCTCTACTTGAAAATGACATACTCATAAAGAGAAGGAGTGCTTCTCTGCAAACACAAGGTCTTTTTGAATTTTTTTTCAGTGTGTAATCATCAGTTTATGTGTTACTGGGACAGAGTAAGTGAAAACACAAGTCAGAGTAATTTGAAAATTTTATCCTTGCCAAAAAAAAAAAGTATTGTGAATATCTCTTCGAAATGATGCTGGAGTGGTTGTAAAACTCCAAAAAATGAATAATAAAATGTTTTTACATCATCTCTGCAAAGGGCTATATATCCTGCAAACCCAGTAAGACCATAATTGAGTCACACCCACAAATTTGTACTTCTGGCTGCCATAACCTAATGAAACCAGGGGGGTTCTAGAAACTAAACTGTTCTGCCTTTGGTCTTACAGTGCTGTTGTTTCTCTTGATGTATTTGGTTCATCTCCATTTCTCACCTTATTCCTTACTTTCATTTGATTTTAAAGTTTTTATTTATTTGTATTAGTTTTAAACATTTTCTGGCACATCTGGGCTAATTTGGATCATGGAAATGTTATCATCCTTTTCAATAAACAATTAATCAATCTTGCTGTGCATCATGCCTCTGGTCCATTAATGCAAGTCAAATTCTGAGGCACACATGTAAAGCAGCTGATTTGGCTGACCCTATCATACGTCTGAAGCCTCATCATGGGTGAACTGACAGCAGACGAAAGGTGGAAACACACCTCTCATACCCCTTATTCTCCCCTCCAATACCAAACCTGGGCTCAAAATGTTCTGCAGACAGTGACTTCGGATTCAAGACCAAAAAAAAGTTATCTTTGATGTGTATTAAGCTCACCTCCATGAACCTTATCTGGCACAGAGACTTTTAAATGTTCCTACCCCATGCTTTTGTCTGTGGCAGAAATGTTTTTATTTTAAGATGTTTTATTTATGACCCTTGAGGAGGAGCTACAGAGATTGATGCATCACTGCACTATATATATATATATATATATATATATATATATATATATATGTATATATATATATATATATATATATATATATATATATATATATATATATATATTATACATATATATATATATATATATATATATATATATATATATATATATATATATACACACACATACATATATATATATATACATATATATGTACACATTTGTATTTATTCTATGCATCTGCAGTGGGTACTTATTTTAATTTATTGTGTCCACACATACACAGACAAGCAGAGGGTTTACTGGCATCAAAATGAGACTTTTTTTTACAGTGTATAGTTCTGAAAGGATTTTCTCCATCTTTATTATTGAAGAATATAAAAGTATTATGACTGTATTATTGTATGACTTTATGTCATAACAACATGACTAAGACACTATCCCCTCTGTTGTGTGTTTACAGGTTTACTGTAGGAAATCCCTCTATGCGGCGACCTCCCCCTGTCAACCCTCGTGATCCCTCCAGTGACCTCTATGACTCCTGTGTTGACAACTGGGTGGACCCGCAGATTTATGTCATCTTCAATGATGACCAGAGCTACCCTTACTTTATCATCCACTACGAGGAGGTATCCAGCACTGTCGCTGTCTGAGACCTCGATCAGACCTGGCTGTGTTTCTATTTGCGAATACTTACTCATAGCTTGTTTCAGTCTGTTATGAAGCTGGATGGGTGGAGTTTGCATCTCAAGATAAAAAGACACATTTAAGACAAATTAAAAGTTGAATTTTTGAATCCTTTTGGAGGACTAAATCTTACCCATCTACAGCTCTTAACAGATTAAAACAGTCTAAGATGTGTTTGCAGGTACATAGCCATACAAGTCTACCTTCAACTGGATCCAACCAGACCGGTCTGCATTAAAGAACAACCAGATCATTTTAAACTGGATAAAACTGGACTGCAAAGGATGACACCTGTTTCATCCAATACTCAGAGGTGTATGACAGCTGACAACAGCTGCCCCACAACAGACTCACAGGACTCATAAAGCAATCTTTGTTATCTAGTATGAGCAGAAGCCTAGTGATAATCACCAGACATGAGAGGCTTTTATCTACCTTATTGATGTGAAGCAGATGCAGGAAAACCAAACAAAGTCCTTTTATTATTTTGACTAAGTCATATGGCTGTAATTGAACTCAGTTCTACATCAGGACAATCACTGTATTAGACAGTGAGCGTCCTTTTAGTACTGTGAATGATCAACTGTTTGTATTATTCTGAGGAAGCAGCTAACCAATCTACAGCTTCCATAGAGAAACCTTATCAATGCTGGTCCCGCTCAGTCTCTTACAGAATTCATAGTGTGTTTACCCAGCCTCTGACCAATACGATTTTTTCTCAAGTGTATGTGCTGCGTGTTTGAATCTTTTGATTTAGTGAACATGAATCTTGTGGCCTCTTCAAACTGTCACAGAGTCATGAGTTTCAGTGGGACTTTTACAAACAGACATCCACGTACTGTAAACCTCCAGGCAGAGGTTTCACATGAAGCCAGTGCTGTTCCAGTAGGTGATTTTGCCTTTGTGCCCACCGCGTTAGTTCCTCACGAGGGATTGAGAGTACAGCTTCACGCTGAGACTCTATGCTGCTGCAGCGGCGGTGGTGCTGTAGCGTTTCGTCAGCAAACCCCCCTGAAACTCATGTTTCTTGGATCGCTTTCTTGCTCAGAGACTGTAGTCATGTTTTATTGAGACAAGCTGTACAGACGTTCTCTTTGTTTATATTTGAACTGTGTGCCTTTTGTTCATAAAAAAAATTATTTATGTTAGTTTAATGTAACATTGATTGAATAAAGAAATCTAAAAGTAAAGTTCACTTTTGATAATCTTTCTTCTCTAGTATGGTATTATAACTTCTTTTATGAGACTCACAGTCAAGACTATTAGCACTTACACTGATGAAACAGAAAAACTGAAATGTGATAAAAACATATATAATTACTAAAACATTTTGATCCTGTTATTTTTTTGTTCTACTTGACCTATTGGCAGTAATTCATGAAGAACCTTAACCCTTTCTCATGCACAGTTAAGATAGACATCTATTTTAAGGGCACTTATTTATGCACAAGGATGTCTGATTAAGGGAATTAAAAGTCTATTATTACAGATACAACATGTTAGATCAAGACATAATTAGTATCTGAGAAATTTACACAAATTACATTCATAACAATGACCAATCCTTTTCACATATGAGCAAGGTTTGGTCAAAAAACAAACTCTGTACGAAAAGTTTTCACATATTCATACATGTGCTCTCATTTGTTCGGCTCACCATTCACTTTAATACTTTTTAAAACAAATATAATTGTTTTATCTCTGTCTGGCCTTTAACATGCTGGAGTCTAAAGTCAAACACACAAGAGATGAAGAAATTCAGTCCATCTGATTGGTCAACAGACTGTTCAGCAGTAGTCACTTCCTTTAAGGGTCAAAATGAACAGCTGATAACACTTTTTTTTTTTTTTTTTACACAAATAGCAATAAGTAGTCACTTAATGGTGGATTAATAGCTGTGGATTTACAAAAGAAAAACTTTTGGAGAAGTACTGCACTTTGGGGCAGGACAAAAATCTCATAAGGGATATACTCAGTCCATAGCCCTCCATAGATGAGGTAGAGGGCTAGCATCCAAACAGATGTCTTTATATAAATCTGTTATATGGTTCCATATGGATAAACAATCCAAGAGTTCCTGCTTTGGGGTGCTGCTGATCCCACTGTTTCGGAATGGGTCTAAATTCCTGATGATCCCAAAACTGTACTCCATTTACCAAATGAACTCAGAGAACTCAGACTCAAGGCCATACGTTTGAATCTTTTACACAACCGTTTCAAGTGACAAATATACTGGCTTGACAGTTTGTCTGAGTTTGTCTTTTACATTCGAGGTGAGCTTACTGACTGTAGAAGTTACAATTTTGTCCCCTGTCTGCACTTGACATATTGTTTTTTTTATGTTTATTGAAAAAAATATTTTTTTCTGTATTTCTCCTGAACATTAACAACACAAGAACCAAAAACGAAGTACTTTAAACCAAGACTAAAATCAATGAAAAACAAACTACAGCTCAAAATGCTACTGAATAGGAAAGAGACTGAACAAAAAAAGACAATTAATTAGGACTAAGCTGTTATTATCTCTGCAAGGAGGGTATTTTATTGTTGTCTGTTTTTTTGTTAGTTAGTTAGCTAGTTAGTTTGTTCCTCTGTTAGCAAGATAACTCAAAAAGTTAAGAACGGATTTCAATGAAATTTTCAGGAAATGTCTGGATTGGGACAAGGAGCAAACTATTAGATTTTGGGACTGATCTGGATCACCGTCTGGATCCGCCATGACGAAAAAATGTGATTTTCCTGAATAACTACTTAACTAAAATAGATATCATGATGAATCCAATTGGTAATGGTATGTTTTCATGGTCAGGAATCTAAACATTTTGATAAAATAAACGTAGGAATAATATTTATTGTGAAATCACAATATGGGTGAGGTCTGGGCTCTCTGAGTGCTTTTCTAGTTGGTTATGTTACATTATGCAGTAACCACCTAGTAATTAAAACCAAAAGTGTTCATAACAAGTTCTAGTCAGTGTGCATAAAGCTTAAAGAAATAGTACATTTTCTTAATGCTTTATAGCAATAAATCTGATACACTGTGAAGCCTTTCATAAAGATTATTGAGGAAAGTTGTTAATTTAACATACAGTACATTACATCTCATTGACTGTATTTAAAAGATAAAATCTATAGTTACTTTAAGTTGTAAGTGTAATCTGTGTGTTAAGAAAAGATACACCACATACATGGAGAGCATACAAGATGGCATAACCTTATTTTTGATTTACATTTAATTACGATCATTTTGATGCTCAATATTTCACATCCTCAGCAGCTAAATTCAAGACATTTTATTTTCAGTTAACATTTATCTAAGAAAAAAAAAAAATCATTTGCTGAGCAAAGTTTGGATTCATCAAAACTTTTAACACCAACATTAAGTACATACAGACAAGTGCAGTATTGTTGGTACCCATCCGTAAAGGAGTGAAAACCTGCAATGGTCACTGAAATAACTGGAAATTGACAAAAGTAAGAATAAATAAAAATTAACTAAAACTCAACAATTGAAAATCAGACATTGATTTTGATTTGTGGTTCAACAGAGTAATTTTAAAAACTTTTATAATGAAACTGGCCTGATGAAAAATGATAGTATCCTGAACTTGACATTTTGTTGCACAACCCTTTGAGGAATCAATACAATCAGGCAATTTCTGTAACTCAATGAGACTTCTGGACCTGTTGACAGTTTTTTTTTTGCCCATTTTTTGTGAACAAACTGCTCCAGCTGTTTAAGGTTTGAAGGTTGTCTTCTCCATACTTCATGTTGCAGCTCCTTTCACAAATATTCAATTGGATTTAGATCAGGGCTCATAAGACCACTTTTAGCTGTGTGTTTTGGGTTATTATCCTGTTGGAGGACCCATGGCCTGTGGCTGACACCAAGTTTTCTGACACTGGGCAGCACATTTTGCTCCAGAATGCCTTGATAGTCTTGAGATTTCATTGTACCCCGCACAGATTAAAGACACCTTGTGCCAGATGCAGCAAAGCAGTCCCAGAACATAACTGTCCCTCCCCCATGTTTCACAGTAGGTATAGTGTTCTCTTCTTTGTATGCTTCATTTTTGGGTCCATGTACGAAGAACAGACATGACTTGCCTAAAAGCTCCAGTTTTGTCTAACCTGTCCAAAGGACATTCACCCAGAAGTTTTGTTTTGTGTCTTGTTTATTTACATTTTGGCAAAATCCAGTCTCGCGTTTTATGATTTGCTTTCAACAGTGATGTCCCCAATTAAGTCCACTTTGGCTCAAACAGTGGCAAATGGTGCAATCTGATACTGATGTACCTTGACCTTGGATTTCACCTCTAATCTCTTTGGTAGTTGCTCTGTGCTCTTTGGTTACCATTTGTATTATCCATCTCTTCAATTCATCAATTTTCCTCATGCAGCCACATCTAGGGAGGTTGGCTACAGTTCCGTGGACCTCAAACTTCTGAATAATATGTGCAACTGTAGTCACAGATACATCAAGCTGCTTGGAGACGGTCTTATAGCCTTTACCTTTAACATGCTTATCTATAATTTTTTTTCAAATCTCCTGCGACAACTCTCTCTTAACCTTTCTGTGGTCCATGTTCAGCATGGTACACACCAAGATACCAAACAGCACAGTGACCACTTTTCACCCTTTAAATAGGCAGACCGGCTGATTACAAGCTTGGAGACACCTGTGGTACTAATTACAGGTAACATCTTAGGAGCCATTTACATGAGGCAGAATATGTTTTCATTGCGTTTTGGCCTTGCGTTTACATGGGAATTTCATACAGAGTGCCCAAATCCAGAATCTTTTGAAACCAGTGTCCAGAGTGGAGAGTTTTCAATATGCTCCTCCATGCAGCTCCATATAAACATGAATCAGAGCGTTTCAGGGTAAAATGCTGACATCACCGCATGCTCAGTACTCTTTCACATGAAGGCTGCATGTGCATACCAGGAACAACAAACAGCTTTGGCAGTCTAACCGAGTAACGTGTGCTGCTTACCGTGCTCAGTTTGTTATCCAGACAAAACTATCCAGTCAGATTTGTTGTCCGGACACATTTTTTGTCCAGAAAAGGAACTCTTTTGTCTTTGTGCGTCCACTCGCCATTGTTGTTTGTGAAGTTTTTCTTCTTCATATGTGTGTTGTAGCAGTGCTGCTTCTCTGCAAACCTACATCGCCATCTATTGAACTGGCATGCATACTACAGCTGTTGCATTTGTCTCCAGCATCTCTGTCTGAACGCGGATCAACTTTGAATACGCAAAGGAAAATCTTTGTGTTTTAGTCACAAAGTTTCCATGTAAACATAGCCTTTGTTTACTAATCTTATGTCCCTATGGTTAAATCTTTTTCAATTTATACATTTTTGATAAGGCCAGTTTCATTTTAATAATTTTTAAAAATGATTCTGTTGAACCACAATTCAAAATCAATGCATGGTATTCCTTTTTTTAATTTTAAGTTAATTTTAATTTATTCTTACTTTTATCAGTTTCAAGTTATTTCAGTGACAATTATCTGTTTTCTTTCTTTTATGGAAGGGTACCAACAATTCTGCACACATCTGTTAATGCAAAGCATAACTAAATGCTTTCTTGTGCATCAGATTTATTTTTATAAAGCATTATGGCTATTTCTTCATAGTTAAATGCACAATACAACACTACAGGTATGTTAACAACTCACTATATACAGTTGTATTATTAAATGTTATGATGACTAATAAAGCATGATGCTTACAACTATGATTATAAATCATTATAACCACATTATTAAAACTTGTAAACATGCTTATAATGCATTCATTATGCATCATTAAAGAAATGCCGTATAAATTTACTCTTCTGTCCACTGCAGGATTTGTACAGCTGAGTTTTCCATCGTAAAGCAGGAAGAACAGAAAAAGTGAGCCAACTACTTTTGAACTTAGAGGTATCATTGTTTGTCAAATCAAGACAAATGTGATGTGTGAAACGCTGAACTTCAAATGTGCCTTTTTTTAAGACCTGGTCGGAGGTACACTGTTTCCTCTTGTGTAGCCAGCTGTCTCGTGGTTCCAGCTGCAGATCTATTTCACAAACATGGCAGTGCTACTAATCTCATCGAAGCTACTGGTAAACGTATGTATTTGCTAAAATGTCAAACTCTCTGAAAGAAAACCCCCTCTGTATAACCTCAAGTGGTGTTAAATAACAGTAAGTTACTTGCTGCTGACTACACCACTGAGCTCAATAAAACCTATGCAGTATACTGTAACATTAGCAGTTGTGATCACAATCTAGCTTGTTTCATAATAAGTTCTTGTCTTTGACCAGTGGTAATAAAACCAGACAAAAAAATTTGCAAACTTTGTCCTCCCTCCATCTGCCACCTCCCTGGGATCACCCCCCCACCCCCTGTCCTCAGCAATGAATTATCAGAGCAGCATGTCTAATGTGGTCCAGAGGGAAGCTGGCTGAGGAAGCTCTATCGGCCCAGAAACAGCACACATGGGGCACAGCAGCAGAGCTCCAGACCCACCCCTCCTCCTTTACTTCATATTTCTCAAACAAACTTCCTCCAGTGCTGTATCTTTTTCCATATCTCTAGTCATTTTAATCCCTTCATCTAGTCTTACTATCTTGAAATCCAGCCTCTTCTCATTTGAAGGTTTTATTTGTTTTCATAACCATGATTGTCCTTGCAGACTGTGATCTCATACTCTCCCAATTCACCTGCTCTGTTTTGCTTCATGGAAATGCTTAACTTTTTAAAAACACACTTATTTGCATTCTTACTGGTGGCTTGATGAGAAGATTGCTACCATGCATAATTCTGTGCAGAATAGAAATAAAATAAAAGCCAGTTACCTTAGCCAAGCTTGGTGCTTCTCCACATTTTCTGTTGCTTCTGGTCAAATGTTTTTGGTTTCCCCCCCTCTGTACTAACTAAAAGGTCTGAGTTAAGATGTTGTAAAACCACTGCTCTTAACTAATCTAGCTTCAGGATCCACCATCAACCCTTGGTTTCAAGCTGTGACTCAAATTGAGGGAAATTTTCAACTTCTCTAATTTATTGCCCCTCAAAATGAAATCCTAACATGTTTTTTTTGCCCATGGAAAGGCTTGGAACCCATTTAAAAAGGGTGCGCAACCCACTTTTGGGTCATGACTCACCAGTTGAGTTTCACTGCTTTAAAATACAGTCAGAAGCAAGACATCTTTTTCCTCTATGTATGAGTTGGAGCACAACATGAAACATATTTATTGTTGGGTTCCATGTGCATTAAGAGGAACATGTCCCTGCAGAAGCCCAAATCACAGTTGGCTAACCCCCCCTGAACCCAATGAAAATCCCATTTCTGACAAGAGGAAGCTCTTTAATCTCCTGGTGCAACGCAGGGTGGTGCAGGGGGGTGGAGAATGTCGCACCTCGCGCACTGGTAATTTCATCTGGCACACCACCGTGCACAACCAATTTGGCAATTTGGGCAGCTGGCTGCACCAAGATGGTGCGACGCACCAGGGGGAGGTATCGACAGATTTATCTTGGCACAGCTTGACAAAACACTGCACATAAGGTGCGCTGAAAGCTTTCCAGCTCCAACCAGGTCTATTCTCAGAGCATCTGATGTCAGATCAAAGAAGTTTGTTCATTCATGTTGTGATCTTTCCACACCACTCAACTTTATTATGTGGGTTTAAATGTAAGTTATTAAATGTGAGTGTATTCATTAGAAAAATATTTTTGCCTTACCCAAAATTCCAATTTCAATCCCTCCAAAGCCCTCAATGCTTATCATAGAGGGGGTGGAGAACGTGATGTCCTCTGCTGAGCTCATTGTGAGGCTGGTGGAGGGGCTGCCCCCCGTAGCTACAGTGTGCAGCGGTTCTCAGAATATCTGGGCAAAGTTGATTGACAATGTTAGTAACTTTCTCGGAGGCTATTTTTTCATCATCAGCCCGTTGAGGTATGTTTGCATTAATATATATTCTGGTACTGCGAGCTTGGATCTGCCAGACCAGCACATCAGTTTCCTCCTGGGAGAAGTTTGGCTGCCTGGAGCTGCTGCTGTCGTCATCCATCATGAGGTGAAATTGTCACTGTGGCATGTGCCTGACCCATTCTGGTGTTGCCTCCTCAGGGAAAAATATGTCCAGGCCAAGAAATTCTGAACTATGATTTAAAATATGAGCCCTCCGTTTTGAGGTCTAACAACACCCCTTTCTATGGTTCATTGATACAAAATATTTTATACTTAAAAAATATGTTGACATGTTACTGAATCCGTGGGAGGAAAAAACTTACACAGGCTACTGTGGAACAACAACATGGCAGTTCACTGCATTATTTTAGCAATTTTAAAGAAAAATCCAAAAATCCAATGAAATCCGAAGAGAGGGAATCAGAGGTGCTTTAGTGCTAACACCCTTCAACATTTTAGGACCACTTGAAGTTTACTCTCAAGAGTGTTGCAGGGATGATGCATTTTTGTAGGCCAATGCAGAAGTTAGCATTGCACTGGTTCCCTCAAATACAAGCCAACAAACAGTGTTTGAGGTTTTTCACTGTTTTTAATCATTGATGATAATAAGCTGTGCAGTGAACAGAAATTATGAAACTTCCATGTTTTTCTCTTTGTGATCGTCTTAACAAACCAACCTACTTTCACATTTTTTATCTTAAATACAATCTGTAAGGATGAGAGTAAACTATGAGTGAACTACAACATGGCAGTTTGACTTAGAAGCACAAAATTTCCAATGTTTAACATGTTATTGTGATCTCATGTGACAGTTTCTTTATAATCGAGTGACCTAATCACTCTTTATGGCTGTGGTAATAGTGGATCAATTGTTTTTAAATAACAGTCAGAAATGCTTCCTGTTGGGTCCCCAGTCATTGTTTCTAGTCCTTTTCAGCAGTTACTTTGCAACCATCATTTAAAGACAGAATATTCAAAAGAAGGCAGCGTCAAATGCATATTATTTCCCATTAAACATCAAAACTCTTTTTATGTGTGTGTTTGCCACAAACCTCATGTCAGGAACTTATCTAAGACTGGTATTGTTTTTCCAGGGGTTAGTGGACTAAAAAATTTGATAACCTGAGGTCTCTAATTATTTCTTTTACATTCAACTGTTTCAACAGCAAATTCAAAATGGGCAGCAGCCCGCATTGGCCCCCAAGCCATGGTCTGGACACCCTTGGTTTAGGCTGTGTGGAAGGGGTCCAACATCAGACTTGTTCAAAGGCTCACAATTTTTACAGCACCCCTGGGTGAGAGCATATAGGTCTATTTGATAAACAACTGCCTTTCATTAAAATAAATAAGCTAGAACTGTTGAAAGCACAAGGCTAGCAACCACAATCATTAGCATCTCCATAGTGCGAAGGAGGACAGGATTTCATGGGAACGCTTCATTAGAGTGAGACAATATGGTGAAAATTATCTATGGTCAGCTTTTCAGCCTGATTTACTGTTTAGGAGTTTAATAAGGGATATAATCAAATTTAAAATAAACACAGCATCACAGTGATTGACAGCCAATAGAATTTTTTTGTCACTGTGCATAAATCCTTTTCATATGCTTGTTTTCTTTCTACCCCCTAAACTCACATTTTCTTCCTTTCTCTGGGAGTGCATCTTGTGTTTCTGCCTCCCTCAACCTCTCTGGCCAGCCTCTGGTCACTGTGTCGTGCAAGACTGTCGTGCTGAGCTTTGCTTTTTGGCAGAGGGGAGAGGAACGAGAGATAGAGAGGAGGGAGAGATAGAGAGGGATAGAGAGAGGGAGGAGGAGTTATTTTGCTCTCTTCGTGCCTCCTCACTGAGCTGCGTGCCTGTCTGCTCTTCTCGTGTGCATGCAAGATCGCGCAGGTTGCCCTCTATTTGCCCCCATCTCTCCTTATATCTCCTGGTCTCTCTCTCTTTCTCCCTCTCTCTCAGCTTCCCTCGCTTAATCTCTCTTACAGCCTTTCTTTTTCTTTCCTCTTTTTTTTTTCAATCTCCTCTCCCATCCTGCCCCCTCTCATCAGCTCTTAACAGCTTAAAATCCCTTTGCCCTCTCATCTTAATGATTCCACCTCCTCCTCTTGTGCTCTCTGTCTCTCTGAGTCATGCAGCGGGCACTGGCTGAGTCTGTTTGCCTGACTGCCCTCCAGGAATTGCTGCTGGCACACAGAGAGCAGCACTTTGTGGACCTGCTGGCTAGCATTTTGACAAGTCAGAGGAGGACAGCAGATGAAGGTGAGGATGGAGGTAAATAGAGGAGGGGGGATGAAAGAGACAAAGGAAACGGACAGAGAAGAGGTCGTTCAGAGAGGCCCTGTGTATGTAAAAGCTAAAGGCATGAAAGCAGAGTAGTATAGCCCTTATAAAGAGCAACAAAAGACCTATGAATTGTTAAAGCATTGTGTATTGTGTAACGTTTGCTGCTTTTCCACAGCAACCATGTTGTTGAGGTGACTCTAACAGAAGAACTGGGGTTTACGTTTGATGCAAATTATTTTTTCAATGTATTTAGGGTTATTCATTTCTCCTTGGACATCAGTCCTAAAATACATCCTTTTATACAAACACAGACATCATTTTAATTATTTTTGCTCGACTCTGTTTTGAATCATTCATTATGTAAAGAGGGTTGTCTTTGTAGACAAATGAGACAGCTAAACACTCCCACACTAATTTATAACATTCAGTTCTGTGATGACTGAATGTGTGCAATACAACCATTCTAATCCAAGT
Source organism: Scarus forsteni (assembly GCA_036419115.1). Classification (NCBI taxonomy): domain Eukaryota; kingdom Metazoa; phylum Chordata; class Actinopteri; order Labriformes; family Labridae; genus Scarus; species Scarus forsteni. The sequence goes on along the minus strand of JAZDUH010000331.1, from coordinate 2,037,451 downwards.
GTTTTTAACTGATGCTGTCACAAAGGAGCACCAGAGCATTATTACCTCTGTTAAACAAACAGACATATTATGAGAAATTTCCCTGTAGACAAATTCATATAAAACCTCTGTGCCTTATTACCACTGGTGGCTTGCATAAGAGGTAAGTGCAATAGCTTTGGACTTGTGATACAAGGACTGTGATAGAAATTACACTGTATAGGAGCATCAAATGAGCTATGAAATAAAATTACTTTAGTCAGCCCCTCCAGGATTTCACAGCAAATTTGTGTGATTGTTGTGGTAGAAAAGCCTGACTTAAGGGCACATTTTTCAAAAAGTTGTAATTTTGATAAAAACAATATAAATTAATTTTACTCAAACGCAAACGGCCTACAAGGGCTTGATGCAGTTCAATAAGGAGGAAAATCCTGCCAAGGCCAGAAATGCAACATAAACAAGAATAACAACAGAAGTGCTCCAGACCTTGAGAGGGGTCTGGAACACCACATCTGCATATTTATGAAGTCCTTCATGAGTAAGGACCACACCATCAACAGGATGGATTTGACAATTATTTCTTGAGCACAGTGGATAATAAGCAACAAAGCAGGTATGTGAAGCAGATAACAGTTTGTGGAAACTTCTTTGGGAATCCACCGTAGCTCCTGGGCATGATAAACCCCCTTTATAAGGCCCTGAGGGAAGATGTTAGAAGTTTGAAGAAATGGGTGGGAGGGAGGGGTGTGTCGAGTGAGCGAAACAAGAGGGGAATTGATCAGGTTAGAATTTAAAGGAACACAGAAAGAGGCATGGTTGAGGTGTGGTCCTGCTCCTGAAATTCTGCTTTAAGCTCCACTTCACGAATAAGGACTACACCATAAACAGGATGAATTTGACAATTATTGAGCATGAAGCCACCAAGTGACACTTTTAAACAGAGTTCTAAAGTCTGCTGGATAAGCAGAATCGATGGGTAAGATGATAGATGGATTGTAGTATGTAATTTCATTAAGATGGGTAAGACTAGAGGAGGATGGCTATGATATTATAAACAGTTCTTAAGTATAAGCAAAAGCAAAGCTTGATGTGTAAAACATCATATTGACTTCAATGAACTTCTATTGTAGGAATGCTGTTTGTCAACAGCGATGTGAGTTATGGAAACAATATGAATGACTGAGAGGCAGCAAAGGGCTTGCAGTGCAAGACAATGGAACTTTATTAACTGACTGGGCTAATCTTGTACACAATCAAAACGATGAATTATTTCAGATAAGATGAAAGTTAGTTTTCTAAACCAAGATGCTGATTATTTTAGATCCCCTCAAAAGAGGCTGACAAGACAGTAAAAGTTTTACAAACGAAAGACCTGTGCATGTGTTTATCATTCATGGGGAAGGTGATGCTGATCTGTTTAATGAGAAGGGGTAGCATGAGAAGGACTTCGGCATGACTTGAGTTGATGTTGAAATAAAACAAGGAGGAGCTGGGTAGGAGGTAGCTGAGAGTGAATATTTAGTACTATTATCATAATAGTTGAATACGTTGGATGGATGAAATGAAAAATTGTTTCGAATACATCTAGAAAAGAGATTAAAAAACTGGGATAAGTCAGTTATTCAGTCATAGTTTTTTTATCAGGGAAAAAAAAGTTTTTCTGTTATCGTGGCTCCCTTCTCGTTGAGCGTGGTGTCAAATATTTCTGATGGCACTTCTATTGGAGATTTATAGACTTTCAAAACAATGTCTGATTTTCATTGGTTCATTTTCGGTAAATTTTCATTATAATTACTTTTGTCAGTTTCAAGTTATTTCAGTGACCATGTAGGTTTTCTTTCTTTAACAGAAGGGTACCAACGTTTTTTGCCACGTGTATCTTTTTACTGGTGGGAGGATTATAATTCTGGTTTCTATAGTTCCATTTTTTTAAATAAACCTTCAAATCAACTATGGTAGCCAACTGAGGCACTGACATCATGGTACCAGGTGCCATATTAATACTACCCTGTATGGTTGATGACGGTGGCAGGCAAGGGCACTTGCATCCCGGTGCCAGGTGCCCCTACTGATATGACCTTTGATTGCTGATGATGATGTCCTGGTTCCAGGAGCCTCCTCCGGGGGACCCTTGATTACTGTTAATTGTAGCTAGCACTGAGCGCTGACATCCCAGTGCCAGGTGCCAAACTGATATGACTTTTAATGGCATCCCCGTCCCAGGAGCTTCCACTGGGTGGCCCCTGATGATTGTTTATTGCAGCCAGCACGGGCACTGACAACCTGGTGCCTGGTGCCCATACTAGTATTACCCTGTATGGTTGATGAAGGTGACCGGCAAGGGCACTGTCATCTTGGTGCCAGATGCTCCCACTGATATGACCTTGATGGCCTATGATGACATTGCGGTGTCAGGATATGATACAAAAGTGAAATGTATGACAATCAATGCCCTTTGATGACCGATGATGACATTCCAGTGCCTGGAGCCTTGCTGGATGGCCCATAATGATTGTTGATTGTAGTCAGCATGGGCACTGACATCTTGGTGCCAGGATGTGATACAAAAGTGGCACGTATGAAGTGGTAAGATTGAATACTATGTGAAGAGATGTAATTTAATTTAATGAATATACGCCACGGTGTGGTACGATGCAATATGGTACTAAACCCAAAACCAGTGAAGTTGGCACGTTGTGTAAATCGTAAATAAAAACAAAATACAATGATTGCTGTGTATTTAATTGAATATAGTTTTTTTCAAACTATATTCAATTAAATACACAGCAAAGACAAGATATTTAATGTTCGAACTGGTAAACTGTGTTATTTTTTGCAAATATTAGCTCATTTGGAATTTGATGCCTGCAACATGTTTCAAGAAAGCTGGCACAAGTGGCAAAAAAGACTGAGAAAGTTGAGGAATGCTCATCAAACACTTATTTGGAACATCCTACAGGTGAACAGGCTAATTGGGAACAGGTGGGTGCCATGATCAGGTATAAAAGCAGTTTCCCTGAAATGCTCAGTCATTCACAAACAAGGATGGGGCGAGGGTCACCACTTTGCGAACCAATGCGTGAGCAAATTGTCAAACAGTTTAAGAATAACATTTCTCAACGAGCTATTGCAAGGAATTTAGGGATTTCATCATCTACGGTCTGTAATATCATCAAAAGGTTCAAAGAATCTGGAGAAATTACTGCACGTAAGCGGCAAGGCCGAAAACCATCATTGACTGCCGTGACCTTCGATCCCTCAGGCGGTACTGCATCAAAAACCGGCATCACTGTGTAAAGGATATCACCACACGGGCTCAGGAACACTTCAGAAAACCACTGTCAGTAACTACAGTTCGTCTACATCTGTAAGTGCAAGTTAAAACTCTACTATGCAAAGCGAAAGCCATTTATCAACAACACCCAGAAACGCCGCCGGCTTCGCTGGGCCCGAGCTCATCTAAGACGGACTGATGCAAAGTGGAAAAGTGTTCTGTGGTCTGACGAGTCCACATTTCAAATTGTATTTGGAAACTGTGGTCATCGTGTCCTCCGGACCAAAGAGGAAAAGAACCAGCCGGAATGTTATAGGCACAAAGTTCAAAAGCCAGCATCTGTGATGGTGTGGGGGTGTATTAGTGCCCAAGGCATGGGTAACTTTCACATCTGTGAAGGCACCATTAATGCTGAAAGGTACATACAGGTTTTGGAGCAACATATGTTGCCATCCAAGCAACGTCTTTTTCATGGACGCCTCTGCTTATTTCAGCAAGACAATGCCAAGCCACATTCTGCATGTGTTACAACAGCGTGGCTTCGTAGTAAAAGAGTGCGGGTACTAGACTGGCCTGCCTGTAGTCCAGACCTGTCCCCCATTGAAAATGTGTGGCGCATTATGAAGAGTAAAATACAACAACGGAGACCCCGGACTGTTGAACAACTTAAGCTGTACATCAAGCAATAATAGGAAAGAATTCCACCCGAAAAGCTTCAAAAATTGATCTCCTAAGTTCCCAAACATTTACTGCGTGTTGTTTAAAGGAAAGGCGATGTAACACAGTGGTAACAATGCCTCTGTGCCAACTTTTTTGCATTGTGTTGCTGCCATTCAATTCTAAGTTGATGATTATTTTCAAAAGAAAATAAAGTTTCTCAGTTCGAACATTAAATATCTTGTCTTTGCTGTGTATTCAATTGAATATAAGTTGAAAAGGATTTGCAAATCATTGTATTCTGTTTTTATGTACGATTCACACAACGTGCCAACTAACACTGGTTTTGGGTTTTGTATATGATATCTTACAACATCATGTGAGATGTGTATGTAAGGTACAATTGGATATGACAAGAAGTGAAATATCACGGTACGACATGATACAATAGGATGAGATAACATGATGTGATGGAGTAAAATACATTGGTACGATAGACAAGGTATGATGTGACTGGGTAAGATATATGTTATGATATGAAGCAATATGCTGTGAAACGATATGATAAGATATGGTACCATTGGGGACAAAAGATACAATGTCATTCGATATGAGTTATAATCAATTCTTATACAGATCAATGTGATACAGGGTGATATGATGAGAGATATGACATGGTTAAATAAAACATATGATACAGTATATTATAGAGAGTGGCATAAGATACAAATCAATGTGATATGTGATTTGATGAGCTATGATATGACATTATGTGGAATGACATGGTATTAAGCAATAAACAATATGATTCAGCGTTATATAGAAGACTGGGACATTGAATGATACAATGAAACCATATGGAAGATATGATACGATTTTATAAGAATGATATGATTTGAATCAATATGATGTGATTGATGAGTAACAACGCAATATGACATGGAGGAATATAGTCTGATTTGATAATCTTTAGCATTATAAAGAACAGCAGGCCATCTGACAGCCTTGGCTGGGCCCAGGACAAGATAATCTGAGACCCCTCTCCCAAGCATAATTTCATTTTGAGGCCCCCCTCCCAATCAAGTTGATGGAAACCCTGCTATAAACCTGGCCCAACATACTATCACCAACTGGTCAATTATGAACCACTCCCTTATCAACATTGATGAATGTATACGCAGTTAACTAGAAATTTAAAAAATGATAATCAGGGCCATAGGGAAATTTAATCTCCAGTTCACATCCAGACAGAATTATTCTCTCCTCTGTCTCATGACTGCAGGCTAGAAGCTGGGGTGTTTATCCCCCAGTTTTTCCTTTTTATTTCATGAACATACTTACCCACCTTCCAGTGGTATAGTCTGGTTTATTCTAGTGGGTCTGCTCAGGGGCCTCAATACACTGAAAACATTTTTACCACATTTTTACCTGATTTATACACAGTCTGCTGAAAACAGCACTGAGACCCACTTATGGGCCTCCATCCACAGGTTGAGAACCATTGCACTCGTAGATTGTGTTTCACCTCAGGATGAATTTATCATTTAGAAAACAGTGAGTGAGTGAAACAGCAGCTCAGCCAAAGTCAGTCAACCTCAGGTTGACAGACTTTGGCTGTGATTTCAGCAGTTAATGTGAGCTGTTTGTGCTGTACATCCTCTCAAACAAAGAAAATGAAGTCAGACTGAAGGGTGATGACGTAACCTGACACGACAGATGGACACTTCCATATATCAGCCCAAGAACTATTTCACGAGTCCATCTGGGAAAGAGCCATTCGAAAAAGTTTTCAGAGGTAGAACCTTCAAAAACAACAGCAGCTGGTGATTGGACAATCGTTCAGCTCGTCACACTCATCACAGACCAATCCATTTTAAGCCACAGTATCATTTACTGTACCTTTTATATGTGACATGATCGTTGTCAAAGACAATCTCCACCAAGTTCACCTGGTAAACTCCTGAGGACAGCATAAGTATCACTGAGTGCCATAACTACCATAGACTAACAGCGATGGAGGGTTTCTGCGATCTCTCCCAGTTTCCCAGCATTGATCCCCGGTCAGGGGACAGGCCTGATTGGGCCGTTAATCATTCAGCCTTGAAATCGTTGGACAATGGAATTTGACAAGACAGACATGCCTGATGTGGTTAATAAGATGGGAATTATTATTTAAAACTTTTGAACTGGTCCTATAAAATCTTGTGGTAAGCACCATGTAAATACCAAGGAGAAAACAGCAGGTGTGGAGTTTAAATCAAGATTGTTTTTTTCACAATCTGTTTTTCTTTAAAACACAGGGATTTTCAGCTCTGTTTTTAAATGCAAGGTCAAAAATCCAAGGAGTCTTAAAGGAGCATTTAAAAACTGTCAGGGAGTCCTAAAAGCAGTCTTTTAAAGCTGGCTGGGAGTCCTTCACACACAACCAGAAGTTGACTGACAGTTCAATAAATGAATGCACAGGCACACTGCTCTTCTGGCTCCCTCCGTAGGGGGACAGACCATCAGCAAGCACACCTGAAAATCAGGCCCTGTTTACCTGAGGCTGAATTTGAATCCAAAGAGTTTTCTTTGTACTTTCACCTCTCGTTTATATGGGAATGGTGCCTAGAGTGCCTATATATGCAAACTTTTGAAACCAGGGCCCAGGGTGGAAAGTTTTCAAAACGCTCCTCCATGCAGCTCTGTGTAAACCAGAGTCAGAGTATTTCAGGGCTAAACGCTGATGTCATAGCTTGCAAAGTCCACACTCTTTTGGATAAAGATTGCGCACAAAGCCAAAAACTTCCAGTTAACCCACTCCGGTCCAGTTAGTGGCAGTAATACACCTCTAAGTTGGTTTGCCAACCACTATGACACAATAAAAGAGCAGAAAAACAACCACAACAACAATGGCAGATTTCCGAGTAACATGCGTGCTGCATACTGTGCTAGGTGTGTTATCGCTCCCCAACAAAATTTTACTGCGTTTACACTCTGACCAGCGGAGACACATTTGTTAAATTTTCAAAGGGCTGAGTAAATACCTAGCGTCCCATTGAAGGAGGACAATTGGGACCAGACTGGGGAGAAAAAGCAGCTGATGGGAACTTTGTGAATGGCATTGTCAGCAAGCAAGCATGGAAGGAAAATTTCTGCTTGTCTCAAGCCTCTCTTGATGCTCTCAGCAAAAAGCATTGCCCTTACATTGAGGGAGAGAGGACGGATATGAGAGCACCAGTCAGGATCAAAAAAAGTGGTGTGAATGCTATTCTATCTGTGTGACAAAGGACGGCTATGGAAAACCGCAAATGTCTTTGGACTATCACGAGTGACTGTGTCGATCATCGTGAGACAAATATGCAAGCTATTACGTTTCACCTTGGTCCAAAATATATCAAACTGCCATTCTGTGGGTCCGAGCATGAGGCATTGATTTCCAGGTTTCAACGTGCTTATGGCATGGCCTCAGTGTTTAGGAACTGTGGATGAGACTCACATCAAAATTGAAGAGACCTCTTAACTCCATGGACTACCTCAACAAGGAAGCAAAATAATCCATCAACGTCCAGGCTGCATGTGACTACAATTACCGGTTCATGGATGTTATCATAAAGTGGCCTGGAACTGTCCATGATGCACGCGTCTTTGCCAATTCTAAGGTGAATACATACTTTAAGACCAGAAAGATCCCAGCACTGGAGAAGATTTTGGATAACAAAGAGGTCATACCCATTTTTCTTTTGGGTGACCCTCCTTACCTTCTAGTGCCCTACTAGGTGAAGTAGTACTGCAATGGTGGATCCACTCCTCAAGAACAAGACTTTGGACTTTGTCTCTGTAGAGCCTGCATGGTTATCGAGTGTGCATTAGGGTGGCTCAAGGCCAGGTTTGCATCACTCAGAAGGCCTATAGACATTAAAGGTCACATATCATGCTGATGCAAGATTCAATACCAACAAATAATGTTGTTTGGTGAATACCCAACTCTACACCTACAGAAAGTCCCACAATCTGTTCTGATATCCGAGAGCGAGATTTTCATGAGATTTGGTGAAACCTGACAGTTGCTTCTCACTGGACGAGCCAGAGTAAGCATCTCCTCCCTGGTAACATGCCTGAAGCACCGACCTGCAGTAGCCCCTCTCCCCAGACAACCCGGTCCTCTGCTGTTTCCCTGTGCTCACCTTTTCATGGAGGATTCCTGAGTAAACACAGGGCAGAAACATGCTTGATTTTCCTCTCAACCGCTTATCAGAGCAGGAGCAGTTCCATCTGTAAAGAGTGTTGATGAAGACCCAGAACCACACGCAGTGAGTAATGTAATCAGTAATGTGAGACAGTAATGTGAACAAAGTCATTATGTACTGTTGAGCTAATGATAAGCTAGTTAGCGTTAGCCTCAGCTGTTGAGTTTTTTTTTTTTGTATACACACAGCTGCTCAAGAAACTAAACTCACACACTGTGCTTCACTCTATAATCTCATCTCCCAGTTATTGAGATGAACATGTGCTTGAATTGGCTCAATGCCCCCCTGGTAATAATATAATTGCTGAAAGTAATGGGAAGCTATCGTTAGTGGTTTGACTAGCTGATGTATGTAAACACATAAACTATGGGCCTGTTTCTTGACCAAAAGGTGGAGAAACAGTTTCACTCACAAACAGTGACTCATTCAGCAATCTTCAGCTGTATTGATGGGGCTGTTTGGGATCACACACCAGTGGCAGACAACAGCAGAATGAAGGCTGTGGCGAGCCTCAGAGGATGTCTGTATTTATAAAAAAAAACTCTAGCCTCCTGTGAACCAAAGAAAAAAAGTGTCTTACAATTTCTTTTTTTTTGTTGTGATTTTCTATCTATTTGGGCCTAAAAATCATCTTACCTTTTTTTGAGTACATGTTCTCACAATTTAAATACTAGCTGAATTGAAGTACATTTGATACCACCAGTATAAAACTTTTGCTCAAATGGCTTTTCATACTCTCCCTCTATATCACCATCTTCACCTATCACTTGCAGATACTCATCATCATCCTTTTCTTCATCTGACAGCTCCAAAATCTGAATTTCCCTCTAATATCTGGTGTAGAATCCTCTCTGATTAAATACATTAAAATGGTGCTGGAGTCCATTACAGATGACATTCATTAAATTACTGTTATATCAAAACAGAAATAATGAAACTGTTTCCAAATGTAAAAAAAAATTGTTATTGACATGTTAATGAACAAGAATATATATGTATATCATGGAAATAAATAACAGTTAAGAATATTCGACTTGCCTCTCCTCTTCACATAAAATGTGTTTTTTTGGAATGTCAGCCATCTTGAAAAAGAAAAAAAGAAAAGTTCCCAGCATGCAAACCCATCATATGGCACATCACTGGAAGGCCCAGGATGTCATCTACAGAACTATACAGGGGTTGATAGAGTAACTCTAAGTAATCAAGGAAAATGCAGGTGAACAAAATGTCCACGATAATGGACATAAATGAATGGGGTGGGCCTCAGGAGGCTAAACCTTGTTTGACAACAAAACACGCCATTTATGTATGTAACCCTGGGCCTAGTTGGATATTAAAACTCACCATCCGTTTAAAATACATTGCTGTACTCTTTCAGTTATTTATCAAAAGATCAAATATCAATTTAAAATGTTATTGTTTTACAATATGTCAATAAATATGTCATACAATATGTCATAAAAAACATTGGTGAGTTTTAACTTTATGAAACTGCTTCCTTGTACAGAAAAGAGTTCACCTGATTGAATGTATACATTCAAGATCAATAAATGATGACATTAATTACTCAAAATAAGATAAAAGATGAGGGTGGTGAATTAAAGTATTACAAAATACAAAAGGTTTTCTCCTGTAACATAACTTTGGTATTTCCTGACAGCAAACATTTTTGGCCCAGTCGGCATTGCCATAGATCAACAAGTGCACCCAGGTGATAATTGATGACCAGAACAGCAGAACTTGTGATGAAAATATACTTCCTAACTCTAAATTCTCTTAACAGGCAAAGTCACACAACAAAATTCGGATCAGACCAAAGAGCACACGGCAAAACAGTTTTTAGACTCTGAATGGCTGCAGCTTTCTGAATTCATGGTGTTTCTTGTGATGTAGTTTGTCTGCAGGTAAATCTAGGATACTACAGGTAAGTAAATCACATGAACACTGAAAGGTAAATAAAACAGCTGTCAGAGTGAAATTAAAGATCTCCCTGTGCTGAGAATTTCGAAAAGTTAAATATCTATTTTTGTAAACAAACCCCCTTATTTGAACAAAGAGACATAGGGCCCTAATTTCGTGGCGCAGCGCAGGGTGCGCAAGCCGTGCACTGCCAGTTTGACAATTTGGTAGACCGTCTGCGCAGAGATGGGTTTGAAGGCTCACCAGGGCGAGGTGCTGACAGATTCATGTTGGCGCAGTGACAATTTTGTGCCAAAAAACTGTGCGGAAGGTGCGCTGAAAGCTCGCCAGCTCCAACCTGGTCTATTCTCTGTGCAAGCGAAGCGCACCCTCCATAGCTGTAATTTGGTGACAGGCGCACATGTGCGCAAACAGCACCAAAGCCTCAGAGGCAGGTTTCCAGAGTGTCAGGAACATTTTAATGCAATAAACAATCACAGAAATCACTATTTAATGTAATGGTCTGAACCAGTATATACATTTGTATCTATATTGATTGTCCGTTTGTCATAATGGAAACTTAACCTGAAGGCAGCTGGAAGTTTGATGCACATCTTGCAAGTCAACCAAAAACACCCTTAACATCTGATACTGAGTATATATCTGGGTTCTGTCATTTCATGAAATTCAAAGAAAAGAGGGAGAAAAAAGACGAAAAAAAAGAGAGAAAATAAATGTATGTCACTAAGGATTTACCTGTGATTTCCCATATTTCTCTGTTTTAGTCTCTATTCTTAACTTGACCAAAAAGATGGAGTACATTATTGCAAGGAGGATGAGGTGGAGATACAGTATATCACAAAAGGCGATGACAAACCAGGAATGCAGGTGGATCGGAAGCATCATGAATGGATGAGCCTGCTGCTGTGAAACTGCCTCTTAATTTTGTACTCCTGTTAACAACAAAGGAACAGATTACATCTGTCTCAGGAGCTGGCCCACACGGTGACGCGCTTCGTGGCCTCCGATGCGCACCTCGATGGCAGTCCGCTCTCCCAGTTGCTGAAGGGACAGCGGCTCTGACCGTCTCCTCTACCGGGTCTTTCCAGCGCACTGTTTCTGCAGTGGCAGGGATTATTCAGATCAATCAGTTGGTGCGCCTCGGCCGCAGCGCATTTAAAGGCAAGGAGAGGCGGTCATTTGATTGGTGAAGACAGCACTCGGCTGTGTTAAACCCACTAACGCCTTTTCTCCTCCCTATCTGGCACTTGCGCGGAGGGGCAGGGACGGAGGAGCCTTTCCCAGCTGACACTGGGTGAGAGGTGGGGTACACCAGTCTCCTGCTGATTGCAGGGCGGCATAAAGACAAACATTCACTCTCACATTCATACCCAACAGCAATTTTGAGTTACTAAAAAACCTAATGAGCATGTTTTTGGTTCCTGGGAGGAAGCAGGAGTGCTCAGGGAGGACCCACAACATGCGCAGGAAGAACATGAAACTCATCCTTCTTTGGTCTTGCTGTTTGCTTTGTTTACATTGTCATTCTCAATAGTCAATATCTGTGATGCAACAGAACAAGTTGTAGGAGACAGGAAATAAACAAAGCATGCAAGACTGTCAACATGTCAAAAGACATGCCACCTTGGGTCTTGATTGTTTACTATTTAATGCCATTTACTGGATGCATTTATGTTAAGGTGCTACAGTGAAGCTCCAGCCTTCACACAGCGCTATTCTCCCCACTGAGTTTGTGTGCTCCCCTCACATCAATATTACCCCTGTGAACCTGCTCTACAGTTAACAAGGGGTCAGTTTGGCCACTAAGTACGGATGTCTCTGTGACATTTACAGGAGAGATCAAGGGTCAAAGGATCATAAATATTGGGGCTCAAAAAGGCAGCATGAATGGGGCTTATGACACTACACAAAATGAAACTGCTGATTTTTAGGGGCCAACAGGTCCTGTATCCCCATAACTGTCTGGTTGTTTTATATTTTTACTTAAATTGTCTGACCCTTGGCCTTGAATAGGTCAGGACCTGGGCCCTCCAATCTACGGAAGGTTCCCTTAGTTATTATAGCTAATGTTTCCCATTACAATCCGTAAAAATGTGTTTTATTCTTTGCAATATTAGATTAGATTATATATTATTATTAGATTATATACTAGAATATATGTCTAATTATTTATTTTAAAGACTTGTGCATGTCAAAATGGGGTTGGGACCCCCTAAAGGTCACGAGCGTCATGGATGCCACTACCCCCCCCCCCCCCCCCCTCCACACACACACACACACACACACACACACACACACACACGCACACACAAAATTTGCCACCTCAGACAGTACTGCTTTTCTTGTTCTCTTATGTTGAAACAAAAGTCATCATAGACATACAGGTTTCATACTCTAGTCCCACACTTTCAACTCAGTCTTTATCATATTCGTGTAGCATCTCTGTCACTCACACTCATGCAAGTAGACCGAGTGAGCAAGTTCACAGTTCACACACTCACACTTACTTAGACAGATGTATCTGGAAACACCTAAGCTTTGCTTTCTACTAACCCAACATCCCACTCCTCTTCTCTCACTCATAAACACACTGGCTTACATATACACTCATGCACAATGACATACACTCACACACTTCAAATACACACTTCCTGCATTAAGCCCGGGTCCATATTACTCCGATGCCCAGCTGCATCCAATGAACATTCCAGTCACTGTTTTTTCTTTCTCCCTCCCTCTCTATCATTTCAAATTTCAGCTCTAAGCCTTTAAGAGAGCCAGCAGCCAAATATGGTCAGGCTTGTGTCATGAACTTTGAGCGACCTTCTAAAGCGGCATCGAGATCGTGACCTTTAAGACCCTGCCTGAGGCTGAGCTTTAGGCACCGTTTAGCATGACCACGGAGAAAAGTCAGATGTGCATGTTCTTGTGTGCACGCTGTTGATGGTAAGTCCCAGACAGAGTTCATGACCTGTGACTGAGTGAATATTTCTCAGTATTATGTGGCTCATTTTACAGTCTCTAAATCCTTGCTTTATGGCTTCCTTATTATCTCCAGCTCATGTTGTTGTTATCAGATTATCTCTGCCTTTCTATTCCTTTCTTTTTAGCACTTTGTTAAATTAGGGTAACAGAACTGTACAGTGGTAATTCCTTCTGCCTGGCATGTTTTATAAACAGGAAAAGAGAGGAGAACACAGAAATACATTCATCTGCTTCTCTTCATAAGATTTGATGTGAAGTGCTTGCCACCATAGGGTCCTATGGAGGTAAAAACAGACTAACAGACTAATTCCCCAAAGCCTGCAGCTTTAGATGTCTTGTTTTTGCCACATGAATTCCCAAATCATGAAGATTCTTTGAGACTACATATGAGTATATGAAAGACTTTGAGAAGCATGAATGAATGATGCACATGCAGGTGTGAAATTTCACCCAAGACCAATTAAAGGAAGACTCTGTCTTCAGCTTGTCACTATACTTGATCAAGGCAGGTACAAAATAAAAGCCCATGTCTTTGATTGGGTCTAATTCTTGCTCTCTCTCTCTTATTCTCCCTTTCATCACCATCATCATCCTTCTCTCTGGCTGTGCTCCACCAGTCTGGCTGTCTTTTCCTGTTTATCTAATTGGGGTTCAGAGGACTGGGGTCTGGCAGGGAGGGGGTGGAGAGATGAAACTTGGAAGTGGAGGAGTGGTCTGAAAAAAGGCCTGTTAAGAGTAAGGTGGATAAAACAGGTGGGAAGATTGAAATAATACTGAAGTAATGATTAAGAGCGCTGCATTTAAGCCTGTAGTGTTAACACTAAACCCAAGCTTCCTTGACCTGTTTTGTTTTGTCTGATATGTCAACAAGTGAAACAGATTTACATATATTTGCAATTTACATATATTACATGAGGAAAACAAATATAATCAGGCTGCATTTGAAATTGAGTTGTAGAAGTTTAGCCATATTAAACAGAAAGAAATTGTTTAGGTCTGTGGTTCCCAAAGTTTGTGACCAGAATAAACAAGGAAAAAACAAAAGGATGACCCAAATACAGATTAAACAGAAATTATTTTTAAACTAACAAAAAACAGGGATCAAAAGTCGAAAAGTTCAAAGTACAAACAAAAATCTCTTACAAAGTAACAAATTAAATCAGACAAAAAAGTACAAATTAAAGTCTCAAAAAAGGCAACCAAAAGCAGACAGAATACCTATAAGCACAAGGAAACACCAAGGACGTGGAAGACAAGCACATGGAGTGGCACTGGAAAGACAAGAATAAAGAGAATGAACCCACACGGACAAAGGGCAGCACACAGACTTAATACATTGGGGAGTAATCAGAAAATCACACGGATGAAAGGAATCAAAACCAGAGGCACACAGAAGGGAGGGCAGGAAAACAGGGATTTTAAAATCAAACAGGAAACACAAGATAGAACACAAAATGGATAACTTAGCTAGGACCAAGAGCAGGGTCACAGGAGACACAATACAAGAGGAACAAGAGGCTAAAACCAGAAAAAAGGGAGTGAATCATACAAAATAAACAGAAAAAGGAGTATTAGAACAGAGCACAAGGAAAAGGCATGCAAAATAAAACAGAACCAGCAGTATCATGACCTTGTTCCTTTGAGTGTCCACTGGAGGCCGGCTGAACACTTGAAGTCACAAACACACTTCATGATAGAAAATCGATTTATTACACTAGAAATAAATATGTCAACAGCATGGGGGGAAAAGTTTTGAATTAAATAGTTCATGTCTCTTTGCCCGCAGATGAATTAGTCTTTCTCTGAGTTAAGCAGATGTGACAACATCAGCATGTCCATGTCAGAAATGTATAACTGCTGTTGCTGTGTCTGCATTATTATTGCCTGAAAATACAATCATCCATTTAGGGCTCTGATAGCAGCTGTATAATAATTATTTCTTCTGTACCATACATGTGCATTGATGCTTGCTTACTGAAGACAGCCAAGCAGTAATTCAATATCCTGTCAACTTTGTATTTGAGAATTAAAAAAAAAAAAAAAAAAGCATTTATGAGGTAGTTTTTTTGTAATATTATTGTAGACATACTGTATGGTGGATCCTCAAATGACATTGCACTACAATACAGAGGCAAATAAAAAAGAGGTAAGTCTTTGTTGCTGAAAGCATTCCTTTCTGACTCTGGCAGCATACTCTTTATCAAATACATGACAATGAAGTGCCTGCTCACAACAGTTCAATCATGTATAATGTTGTCTTTCAAGGAGGAAAGACCAGGACCCGTATTCACAAAAACAGCTTAAGGCTAAAAGTAGCTCCTAACTTGTCGATTTAGGAGAAACTCAAAAATAATGGGCGTGTTTGTCTTAAATTTAGGACTCCTAAATTTCTCTCCTAAAAGTATTTCACAAGGCATTTTAGTGCTAATACAAGCTCCTAAACCTGTGAGAAGTTAGAATTAGTGAAGAGGACTCCTAAGTCACAGTTCAGAAAGAACTGGCAGCATGGCTGCTGCTGGCAATCCACCTTATGATCGCGTGAAAATTTTGGAAAGATACAATTTACAATGAGCTTCTGAAAAGTCTACCACCTCAATCGGGAGGGTAGAGTGATGGTTATAGAATTAATCAAAAATGCAATCACTTCACCAACAAATAGAAACAACCCAGTGGCTTGGGTGCAGAGCCTCCTCCTAGTTCTTGAAATACAAATATAAAAGTTCATGTATTCATAAAATTTGTAATGACACAATTAGCAAGGTTAATTTATGTGTAACATTTCTGTTAATTATTGAACACACTAAATTGTTAGTAGATTGTTAGGTTTTGTTTGACAATAATTGGTCTTACCTGTTGCAGTTGTTTGTCTTTCGAATTCTGCAGTCTTAACCTTGCCTGAGACTGTAAAGAGAACCATTTCTCACAGTCATCAGTGGTCCTGGTCAAAAGTGGGAGCGCTGCATTTATTTGTAAGCAAATCTGTTTCCATGCTTCTTTTTTCTATTGCGAGGTTATCCCAGATCCAGATTTTCCTTTGATAATGCTCTTTCTTTCATGGACAAGTTGGGCAAGGAGAAAAAGCTGCTCTTGTGTTCAGTTTGGTTTAAGCTTTCTTTTTCCTGACGTTTTCTCTGCCATGGTTATTCCAGAGTCCCTGTCATTAAGAGGCTGCTTATATGTATATCGCCTAATCGTTTAACCAGATGCAGCTGCTTTAAATTAGAAGAACATGTACTTGACTACTCAGTATATTACTTTTGGTTCAATGTTTAATCAGTAGCCTACACTTTTTTTATTTGAAGGTCTTTATTAAAACATACCAACATGGAACCTTCCTCTAAATTATGTGATTTCTATGGAGAAAGTACAAAGACACGTTCACTGTCAGCCAATCACTGTAGACATTGTAAGTCAAGAGGTTCCTGAAACATGACATCATCCATAGCAACAGCGTCAGCTCCACCCCTTTCTTTTAGCTTAAGAGCTCTCTGAATTCCATAGTAAGAGTTAGTCTCAGCAGCTTTGTGAATAGGTTTTCAGAGAAAACTATTAGTTTGGAACGTTTAGTGGTCATTTTGGAGTCCTTTTTTGTGAATACGGGCCCAGAAATGTGGCTTCTGATGAGGAACATTAAATCAGCTTCATCACTGACACAGAGTTTGTGTGGAAATGTCTGTGTTTCATGTATGTATTTCATGTTCATGTGCATCTGTCTGACTTGTATGTCTGTTTGAAGTTCAAAAGGTTAATTGTGCCATATGGAGCATGTGTGCATGCAGGCGCATGTATGCCACTATGCATGCAAACTGAGCTTGTCTGCGCTGAGTTCAAAAGGTTAGCCGTGCCACAGAGCTGCAGATCCTGCCTTTAAATTGAAGCTTAACAAGCACATGTTAAAACATCATGATCCCCCTCTTTGGCTCAGACATGAGAGCAGCAAAAACAGCTTGTTAGTCTAAACTCAATTACTAACCAGTTCATGTGCCAAATGTGAACCCTATCTTTTCTTCATTTATGCAGAGAATTACTGACAAGGATAAAACTGGTTATTTTATAAACCAGCCTCACAGTTATTCTGGCTTGGTTATTGGTTATTGTGGTCTTTTTATAATAATATGTTTTTTCATCAAAAGGGCAGTGATACCACAGCATCATTCTGTGTTTAAAATGAAGTGAAAGACTGCAGCCCCTTGAGTATCCTCTTGAGACTGCCTGCAGAAGCACCAAATCAATCATCAACACTATACACAAACACAATACACAAATTCACAATCTGGTTTAAAAAAATGACTTTGGTTATTTGCTTATTGTTTGAACATATAGAGGTGAGTTGCCTTTATAATGTAACCTAATTTAAATATAAAACTGAGGTTGGGCATGGTTGATGGGACGTCAAGCCTACTCAGGATTGGATGTAAGACTGCCTTGTGTCCGACCTCAGCTCACTCTCTTTTCTATAATTAGGTTGATCTAAAGATACTGTATTTTGAGACAGTGTTTATCATGGCAGCCTCTTTTGGCTTTCAAAGCATTGTTCTGGCTTCACTTCACTTCACTCTATGGTTGTGACAGAAAAGTAGAGTCACTCTCAAGCTCAGTGAGAGTCAGTGACAATCTTTTAACTTCTACCTTAGAGGGATAGTGTGAAATTTCTTTGAGAAATGATTAAAAATAGAATTCAGGTATCGTTTCAGAGCATGACTTTCCATTTAGTTATCCAAAGGAGATTTTCTACATTGATTGTGCATTAGTCATTGAAAAGTTAATAGCTCTGACCAGTCAGTCATTCAAAAGCACACCATTTCTGTCAGTTGTAACATTTTTAATCTCCTATAGGTCTTTCTTTGGGACAGGTCTATATCAGAGTATTTGTGGTTTATGTCAATGTGTTTGAATGGGAAGGAGAATCCTTTGCTTTAGAAGCTGCTTTAGTGGCTACAATGAAAACTTTCCCAAGCTCTCACAGCTTTTTTTTTTTTTTTTACTAATTTACTTTAACATTTCTTTAATTGTATTCATTCTATTCTGTAAGGTTCCAAGATATCCATCTTTTTAGAAAAGATGACAAACATTTTTTCATGTAACTGACCTGTTTTAAACAGAGTGGCACAGATACTGTTCAAAATCAGATGTATTAAAGAATTATATGACTACAACATGACTGAGGTGCAGTCTCTATAGGAGCCTGGTCATAATGTTCACAGTGCATTATATTTTACAGCATAAACTAATTTTTGTATTTTCTAGGGAGATGTTTTCTGATGGGCCAAGGACTTTACTAACCGCCAATGCTAAGCTGCTTGTAGCAAGTAAGCTCAGGTAGTTCTGCAGCCAGCAGTGAATTTTGCCTCCTGAAGGTGCTTGGCCACTGTAGGCACAGTAGTGTTTTATACCCAGTACATGAACATGCAGTTATTTTTCAATACATTAGCTTTATCCAGTTTGTTTACGACACTAAAGCTTTAATGCCAGTATGACTGCACTGGAGAGTGGGTTTATCACAAAGGCAAAAAGCCTGCTTTTCAGCTAATGACAATGAATTCCTTCTGCTTACCCTTACAAAACTATTGAGCCAGAAGTCCACTGGTTTGATGACTGGTTTATGTCTGCAGAAAAATAAACTTGAATTCTCCGCACATTTCATACGCAATTTGTGCTTTACTTTTGTGCAATTGATTTGATTGCTTTCCCTCTCAGTCTTTTCCATACTTAAGTGTGCTGTAACACAATTTGAAGCCTGAACATTTTCCAGAGTTAGCCAGATCCTCATCAAAAATCAAGAGAATTTAAATGTTTATCACTCTATTTCTTAATGAATAGAGAATTCAAATTTTTTTTTTTTTGCTCCTGTAATTTCTTTTCTAATAGTCAGCCCTTTGAACATGGCACATGAATGTGACTCTCTATGTGAGAATGTCAGAGCCAGGCAGATGTGCACACATGATGCAGTACTCACTACTCCACTGGTAACAATTCTTTCTTATGCATGTGCACAGTGCATGTGCACGTTCCCATGGCAACATTATCATATGTTTAACAGCCATGTGCCAGCAGTATTATGTGTTCCGGTGAGATGACCATTCAAATGCTGATTTGAATAAATATGTCAATCCTCTTCATTCAAATTTGAAACTGTGAGGCTGTGGCGAAGGACACAGTGTTCACTGAGGAACAGTGTGCAACAGAAGGGAGCAGCCTGCTCTCTGTGTGTTCAGTAAGCCTACATCTGGGAATTTAGCATCAGGAGGATTGGAGGGAAGAAGGAGGCAGGAAGGGTGAGGGCTCATACTCAATGTATACAGGTGGAATTATTGGGGAGCAACAGGAAAAGACTGGAACTATGCACAACTCCCCAAGGCCTCAAGGATTGTAGCTCATGCAGAGACACTCAAACACACGTTACACAAAAGCAAACAAACACAGAGACTTTTCATTAATACTCACATAGTCTTGCAAATGTTATTGTTTCTCACTTTCCCTTAAAGTGAGAAATATGGTTTGCAGACACAAAGTTTCGAATCTCTGCCTCACATAACTGTATAACTCTTCTGTAATCCCAATTTATTCTGACATGTGAACATCGTTTTTGTGGCTTTATTGATAGGAGAGAGAATGACAGTAAATAGGCTTGTGAAAGGGGCTGAGAGAGTAGGGGGAGACACTACAGCTGGCCACAGGCTGGATTCAAACCTGGGCCAGCGGAAGTATGCTCTGTATATGGGACATGCCTGGTTGCTAACCACTCTGCCAAACCAACACCCCAGTATATAGTATTATGTTATGTAGTGACCCAGTATTAAGGTGTTGATTTTAACATTACTGGTGGGGTATTATATCAATAGACTCTCAGGTATCACATATTTTTTTAAAGAAATATATTGTACCATACCCTGTGACTGCAAAAAAATGTTACCTCTTTTGTTCATAGAGGACGTAGAAGGTGCATTTATGGCTAAAATGTTTGTATTTTTCCACTGAAAACTGTAAATGCCTTTCGTATGTTAGTCTAAAATGATGGCTTACAGACACATTGCTGCCTATAAGAGGGGGCAAGAGGGAGGCTTTCTGGGGCACAAAATTATGGAGTGGCCCATGAAGGTTAGAGACATAGACAAAGATCCCAAATAACCAGTGCTATATTCTGAGTGCAAACTAGAAAATTCCTTGTGCTACTGGGTACCAGCATGGTAGAGCAGAGTGGGCATAAATGAAAAATGAAGCAATGGAGTTGGAGACAAACACACTGGTGAACTCCAACAGAGACATTTCTTCTTTGCCAGAAGAAATGCAGTTTGGGAGGCCATCTATGAAAAGCACACGGCTCAAAAATGTCATTGCTAGATAGATATGTCTCCATTATTTTAATTTCTGACCAGAGGCCAACAGCTCCTAAGCCCACTTTCAGTGTATGGTATTCAAATTAATTTATGTATTCCACATATTCCAAGTTCCAGATTTTCTGAAATGTTAATGCACCCCAAAAAATTCTAGATAGAATTCTCTGAAACTGTGGTATTAGTTCTTGATGGGAGTTCTTGTAGAAAGAGAAATATCCTTTGTATTTGGTATAATTCTTATCTGTTTGCAGCTATTTCTGTGTAACAGACTCTTTCAGACTGTGGCTTACTGAGAAAGAGGAGAGAACTTTCTACTGCATCTAATGTACTTAGTGGTCATTTGGAGCTCATACAACCCCACTTCAAAAACTATCCATTTAAGAGCAAAAGACAGAGAGGGTTCACTTAATGCATGTGACTGCATGAAGCACACTGGATCGTCCCTCATTTTGCAGTCCATCATAAACACAGACAGCCTTCAAATCTACTTATACTTTATTTTTAACAGACTAGAATGTTTATATTTCATCCCTCTAAAAAAGAAAGTACAAGCTCATCATCTAAATACATATTATGAACCTACTTGGAGCATCCAAATCTTTCCGTCATTCATCAAAAAAGGTCAAGGCCAGAAAATGCTGTTAATGTGACCATTGTTTCTTGCCACAGTGACTGCAGCCAACTGTGCTGAAGCCAGTTTGCACCTGACTTTCAAAAGTGCTAAATTTAGATGCAAAAACACTGACTGAAATCAGTTTCAAGTTTGCTTTTTAATGTATTTTTTGGGCATTTTTGTGCCATGATTGATAGGAGAGAATGACAGTGGATAGGCTAGGTTGACCGGGGATATTGGAATGGAGGCTGACTTGACCGCAGAAATTCAATTGGTTTGTCATTATTTAGCTACATGACTAAAAATGTTTTGCTGCCGATCTCGTCTTTAGTAGTGACAAGCCTAGCTTGCATGCTGGTCCTTCCGTCTGCAATAGTTAGACTGACAACTTGCAGTTAAATTTCCAGTACGATGAACTCACCTTTTTCTTGAACGGGAGTTCCAGTTGCCGAGGTGTGTCCTAGTCTAATATTGCAAAGAGTGTCATACTCCCCAAGTTTGGCCTTGTGTATCATTAACATTAGCATTTGCTTGTTGTCCTGCTAAAGTGACTTGGAAGTTGGCAGGTCTTAAAAGTTGCCTCATTTCACTTTCCATCTTGGGTTTTTGTGATGCTTCCCTTGATGCAGAAACAGATGAGCATCATGGAGAACTCAAAGCTTTCACCCTATTCCTCTGCATAACAAGAGGATGCGGTTACATCACGTAGTGAATGCATCCTTGTGTGTGTGAGAGAGGGAGACACAGACACAAGGAGTCTTCACTGTTTTGATAAACAGCCTCCTCTATTCTGCTTGTTTGTTTCTGACTTATCATTATCACTTACTTTGAGGAGAAACTGTCATTAGGTTCTTCAAGTTTGGGACGTTTTTTTCAGTTTATCTTCGAGAAATTGAAGAATGTCCACAAAACTCCAGGATTCAGAAGAGCAGGAGAGTCTGTTTGATGAGTAATACCACCGTCCGTATCACCTGTTTCCTCTGGTTAGTTCTTACATTCACACTACTTTGTTTTTCTGACTCTATCTTGATGCCAGTGTCCGTGCATGTTTCCTCTGTATTCCTTTCTTCATTCCTTTCTGTTCAGTCTCCATCTACAGCAGCTCCTCTTCTGTGAACTCCATTATATACAGGTATCATATTTACTCCAAAGTGAATGGGACTTCATCAGTGCTGTCATAATCACTCCTTTTTTAATTTACTGCATTGTCTCTTCCTCAGACTGCTTAGTATAGAAATTAAGAATTACGATACTTCACAAAAGTTACACAAAGCTACAACTGGCGTCTGAAGTCACTAGCTTGTTTTCTTTTCATCAGCTGAGAGGGAGGCGGAGTGATTCAGCAGCTCGCAACAGCGCTGTGCGAGGGTTACATGACATGAGTTGGCTTAGGTCCAGATAAAATTTATATTTCCAAAAGGTTAATGCACTTAAAAACACTCATATGCAGCGTACTCTCAAAATATGGTATTACTTTTGATTTGAGTTCTTGTAGGCTGAGAAAATACCCTTTGATCTTGGTATGGTAATTTCCTGTTAATGGCTATTTCTTCGTCACAGACTCTTTGAGACTGTGGCTTACTGAGGGAGAGGAGAGAACTTCTACTGCATCTAATGTACTTGGTGGCCATTTGGAGCTCATACAACCTTACTTCAAAAATACTGAACTATCCCTTTAACACACTAAAGGGTATGTAAAGTAACATAAAATGGTTTATTTAAGAGTGTCAAAGTAGGTTTACTTGGATTAAAAAAGATTATCTTAATGCTCTATTAAAGGTCTTTAGATAAAAGCATGTGTGTGTGTGTGCGCACGCTTATTCAACCTGGACTTTGTATGAAAACTTCCATCCATCAACTATACCGCTTATCACTTTTGGTTGCAGTAGGTTAGAGCCTATCTCTGCTGACACTGGGGAAGAAAGGCTCACCCTGGACCAGTGGCCAGCCAATCATAACGCCACATAGGAGCACAGAAAAACATTCCCACTTATATCCATACATAAGGCCAATTTCAAAGCCAACAACTGACCTATAACAAGCATGTTCTTTTGGTCAGTGGGGTAAGCCAGAGAGCTCAGAGAGAGCCCGTACTTGCAAACTTTAAAGAAACACCCTGATCGACATGGGTTCAAATCTTCTTGCCTGTTGCGCTGTCCTATATGCAATAACTAAAATTACTTTTGATTTTGGACTTTAGTCTGACTGTCTTTGCCAGCCC
This sequence comes from Scarus forsteni, assembly GCA_036419115.1. NCBI lineage: Eukaryota > Metazoa > Chordata > Actinopteri > Labriformes > Labridae > Scarus > Scarus forsteni. The sequence continues at coordinate 2,014,236 of JAZDUH010000331.1, read as the reverse complement.
TGTGGTAAGCTAACAACCATTGTGTGCCCTGTTCCTTCAACCTTGCTGAGCTTATGGAACTGATTCATTTTCTGAAAATCTTGCAGGTCCATCTTGCCAAGCTCCAATACCCAACTTCACTGGCTAAATGCTTAACGGCCCAATCAGGGGAGAGACACAGGAGCTGAAGGCGTGACAACAGTGGGAAGTGACTGCTTATTTGAAAACAATGGCGGTTTTCTAAAGCGGTCTTGGCAGTTGAGGCAAGGTGTGCAGTTTTATCAGAAATTGACTCAATTTCTTCTGTAAAAGAGGAGCGAAGAATGTTAGGTAAATCTTTTTTTATGGAAAACAATGTTTTTGCTCTTCTCCCAACCAGTTGCAGTAAGTTTGATTTACCAACTAGCTCTGGTCGCGGAAAGGATGTAAAGGACTCCAAACCCCACTGGGGTAATCGTGTCTCCGCTGGTTGCCCTCATGGATGATCAAATCAGAGAATCCTGGAAGCTAGGGATCACTGCTAGGAAACTGGAAGAAATGCGGAAAACCTCTAGAGACTATGCCGGCCAGTCTATGGTAGTCATGGTTACTTAGCAATACCTGGCGAAATATGCCTTCCTCAAATGTTTACTGGAAGAACAAGCTAATGGCTAACAACAGGGTGTAGCTGCTATGTCATGCTGTGGCTTGATACGGATTTGTCTGTGATGAGTGTGACGAGCAGAACAATCCAATCACCCACTGCTGTTGTTTTGGAAGGTTCTGCCTCTGAAAACATTTTTGAATGGCTCTTTCCCAGATGGACTAGTGAAATATTGCAGTGGTGGATATCTGGAACTGTCCATATAGCATGTCAGATTGCTGCTTCTTGCCTAATGTCAGCTGAGATTGGCTCCAGCACCTCACAGCCCCAACAGGAAAAAATGATATCAAAAATAGATGGCATTGAAATGATGAACTGTGGGCCAGGTGAGGAAGCGTGTTCATAGGAAAAGATTGAGAACCAACTCAAAGGTTGTGACCTGTGCTGTGCTATGCATGTCTGTGGACTTTTGTGAACTAAGGAGTATGCCCAGGGCAACCAGTCAAATTTGGTGCTGAATTGAAGTGTTACTACAAGAGCTAAAAGCTATTTAAAAGTCCAGTTATACCTGGATTAATACATAAATAGAACCTTTCTGACATCATGTACACATACTGTCACACAAAGGCCATTGAGCATCAACAAGCAAAACTAGTCCTACATGGTGACATCATCTATAGACAAAATTTTTGCCCAGGTCAAATTTCTTCTGTAGAAAGGGCCATGAAACCAGAGTTTGTCTAGCTGCCTACACACAACCTTTAATTGTCTCTCTTTCTCTCAGTGTACCTCTTTACCCATGTCCCTGTCTGCTGATAAATCATAAGGCCAGATGATGCAACAAAAAAAGCTGGAGACAGGGATGGAGTGCAGGAGGGTGACTAGAAGGACAGAGGAAGAGCAAAAATTCTGTTTATCTATATCATCCATAGGTAAATTGGGATAAAGCTTTCCTTGTTTGAGTATAAAATTGTGAAAACTGGGGGTGGTTTCTGCATAGAAAGCAGGGTGCAGAGCAAACGAATTATCATGATAAAAAAACCCCAGAAAAGGTAGCAAGGCAAGAAAGATAGAGTTGCCTTTTCCTTTTCGCTGTTCTGAAGGAAGTGTGGGCACTGGTGTGCATATGTGCAACATGGTGTGTGAGCATCGGTGGAGGTGGGGACCAAAGAACAGGATGCACAGTCCTTGAGGAATGTGTGCAGCATGGTGGCATGTCTGTAAAACTCATCCATCCCTGCTCTGCCTAAATTTTTTTCCTCCCTCTCACTATTACTCTCATCTCATCTCTATTCTTTCCTTTTCTGCAAGGAGGATGTCAGCTGAGACAGTGAGGAAAGTAAGAAAGGGGAGATAAAGATTAAGTTGATGAGGAAGCCTGTGGGATCTAGGACATTATGAACAGGTTAGAGGAGATTGACTTCAAAGGAAAGGCAAAGCAAACAGAGGGTGACAATGAGGCAGCTGCTGCGAACAGGACAGATCTATGATCCCATTATCTCTTACTGTCGGTGAAAGTTTTCTTTGCTGTAGCTCTCGTCTGGCTGCTGGGGCATGAGTCACCTCGATCTCTGGGGAGCCCTGCAAGTGACAACAGCCTGCAAATCACAACTTCAGTGGTTGTCATGCTGACCTTTTTGTCCCATACTGTCCCCTTAATTCTACTGCTAAACCTTAAAGAACAAGAGTAGGGCAAAGTATTAATAAAGCAAATATAACCATCAAATTATCAGTGGCCCCAAGTATCAATTTTCGCAATGAAAAATACAGCACTCTAGGATCTGACTCAACACTGCAATAGCTTATGACTCCTGTGGCAACATACAGTAAGAGATAAATTAATATTTCAGAGGTAGAAGTTGATAGGTTGAAGAAAAGGTGGGTAGAGAACAAGTTGTTACTCCTGGTAATTAAAAATAAGGCCAAAAGAGGAAGTGACAAAAACTGGATGTACTTTTAAACTAGATGGAAAAAGCAGATATTAACAGACAATATAAACAGGTGTGCTTAAAAATGGTATCAGTGGTTTAATTAAATTTTTTTTGTTTTTACGGATTTTCATTTCTTTTCACTTAGTGACACCAAGCCCACATTGTTGCTCTATCGGTCAGATTGCCTGAACTTCTTCCTCAACTCTTTCTCTTTACTTGCAAGTAGGTTCATCCAAAGCTGGGTTGAGAGGGCATAAACAGTGATTGGCCAAAGAGTGTTCTAAAGCCCTCTCCAGTAACGAACAGCAGATTCCACTCTGGCTTTGCCAAGTTTTTTTCTATGGCAATAACAGAAAAGCAGAAGACAGCTGGGCAAGTGGCCCTTAGAAATTAAGGGAGTTGTGTTTCTGTTCTTGAATTCTAAAGAACTTTTAAAGTAAAATATTTTTGTACTGCAACAAGAGAAAAGTTGAAAGATGAACTTAAGCCAGCAGAGGATGCAGTGAAGACCTAACCTAGCACAGCTGGATCTGCCTGATTCAATGTCTGTAATTAGGCAGGTCTATCTTGTGAAGCTCCAATCTATGATGCAGTGGTGTAAAGGAACGAAGTAATAGTACTTAGTTACAGTACTTAAGTATGTTTTGGGAGTATCTATACTTTACTTGAGTTTATATGTTTTTTGCAACTTTTACTTTTACTTCACTACATTAAAAATTAAAAAATGATACTTTTACTTCGTTACATTTAAATTGTCAACGTAGTTACTCGCTACATAATAAAATGTGAATATAAATTACACTTATTTTCACATTTTATTTTTAAGAGGACCGTACGGACTGTTCGTGCTCTTTGCACTGAGCACCTCTGCCTGCCTCTGCAGCCTGTGAACGACTGTTTAGCATTGCAGGACTTGTATTCAGCCCGCCAAGAGCACGACTGAACTCAGGCAATTTTGAAAATCAACTTCTGCTATAGATGAACCGCAAGTTTGTGGACTTTACGTAAGGGAGGAATGGAGAGAGGGAGTAAGAGGTGAAGGGAGCTGAGGGAGGGAGGAAGAGTTAAACTTAATAAAGCTTGGGAGAGCAACAACTATTTGTACCTGTTCTCTTTGTTTGTACTTTTACTTTTAATACTTAAGTACATTTAATAGGCGCTACTTTAAGACTTTTACTTAAGTGATTTTTTAATGAGTGACTTTCACTTTTAGTTGAGTATATTTTCTATAAGGTATCTTTACTTTTACTCAAGTATGGGTTTCAAGGACTTTTTACACCACTGCTATGATGATCGTGAGCATTCCAAAGCAGAATGTCCCAATCAGAGTCCTTCAGAGGAGGAATGAGCTATGAGCAAGACAACAGCAGGAAGTGACTGCACATACAGGGATTATCATAAATGCTTACAACTTCAGTATTTCAGGATTTTTATCAGATTGTGACCACATTTTTTATCAAATGAAGACACAACACCACAAGCTTTTCTATAGTTAGGATATTTTACACTTTTGACATGTTTTGACGAGATTTTGCTCACATACTGTAACACTGTAGCTCCTGCCTACTATATGTGATTGCTTCTTGATATGCTTGTGGAAAGGTTCCGCTCTCCCCAAATCCTTTCTTTTGGCTCTTTCCCAGATACAAGAGGACCTATTTCTCAAACTACCCGTTTATTCAATGATTACTACAGATCATGCAGAAAATTAATTGTGGGTCTTTATTTCAATTTATAGAAATAAAAGCAGACTGAAAACTGCCTTCTGCTTTCCATAAAAGATACTGTATCAAAAACTGCTTGTTTAAGTTATTGTTATTCACTGTTGGTAATGAATTAGAATATGGGTTGACTGACATTGATTTTTTTTTTGTAGACACGTAACTAATTCAGTTTAATTTAACATTATTTTTTCAAGTCCACAGAAGTTACTTTTGTATTGAATACCCATGTTTGAATATTACATGTCTGTTTTTAAGGAAACAGACAGGAAATATGTCATAAAGTTTGGTTCACTCAGTCATTGTCAAATTCTATAAAAAAACACAAATTCCTGTTTTTAAAACAGTCTACCTAGGTAGATCCTTTCGGTATTATCCTTTGGATTAGGTATGGTACCATGCTATACAATATTACTGCAATAAATGGGTAATCCCAGGACCTTCATATGTTTGATAGCATGGACCATGGATTGTGGACTGTGTGATGAGCTACCCTGGGATTCCTAACTCTGATGATTCCCTGAAATCTATAATCTGATATAGATCATATTTTCTCTTTACACCTGTGCTATGACTTCCCATATGAATGCAGCTCTTTTGTGTTACAGGACAATATTTATTTCTTTAACAAGTTGTTCTGGGCATGTTACCCTCCCCCCATTTCACCCACATTCTATTCCATGTACAAACCCTGCCTCCTCTATTTTGCACTCCCTACATCATCTCACCAACTCCCCCCCACAAAAAATACCCCAAGAAACAAACAGCTGCTCACCATTCGTCCTGTTTATCCAAGAGACCAGGACAGAACAGAAAATGTAACAAAACAGCACAGACTGCACTGTTTTACTATGCATCTTAGCTTTGGTGAGCTAACTAGCCACAGCAGGCCTGTATTCCAGCCCCTTACAGTCAGCCTGCACACTCTGTATCCAGCTTTTAAATGACTCACCTTTACCTCTAATGACACAATCTTTATAATAAATCTCTCAAACTAATTGCAATGTGTCTTACATTTGTTAACAACAATCATTTGAAACAAAACAGAAATGCATCAGTGTTACAAAACAGTTTAACAGTTACTGTTTATACTAAAACCCTGATCATATCAAAGGTTTGCATACCGACACCACTTTTTAGGAATATAACAGGCCACAGTTGCTGCTTTGGAAATTAAGCTATTGCAGCTCATGTCAGGCTGGGTGATGGTTTTGCCTATGAGTCAGTTTTTCTGTTCCCCAACAGCTAGATTTGAAAGTAAGACAGGACACTATAAGTCAGCACCATGGAGTCACTCAATCAACCAATCTTTATTTGTATCACGCCAATTCATAACATGTGTTATCTTAAGACAATTTACAATAGAGACCAGAGTGTGAAATGGTACATACCCCACATAGTCTGTATGATATGTTGATCAGTGTTTATGGTTCACCCATCACCAAAAAGCAATATCATCAGCCTTCCTTTCTGTGAAAATAGTCTTTGAATTCCTTTTTGTCCTGAAAATTACATGTTTTGCAATACCTCTTTGACATGAAAAAATAGCCAGGAGACACTGAAAAAGTTTGGATATCTTTTGCTTCAATCTCATGGCATATTATGTCACAAGTCTTGTCCTCTTAAAACTCCAGTGGAGAGCCTCAAGATTTTCTCATGGATTTATTTTTGGCTGTGTTCAGTTGTTTTTGTTAAAACCAACTCAGCAAATTGCTATAAATGTCCTCTTTCCCATTTATTCTACAAGGTTTATGCAGCCACACAAAGCAGGTGATAAAAGCTGAAAAGAAGAATAAAACACCGGCAGCTGTTTTTGTGGAAATGGTGCATGATTTAGCCTGATTGCCACAGTCTAAACATAAAAGTACAGTTCAGAATTTTGAAAGTAAGTTTGGATGAAGTCCAAGACAATAGCCAGTAAAAAAGCTGAAAGGGCTCTGAGCAGCACTATACCTTTAAAAGGAAAAGCTGAGATGACCACTAAGAATATTTTGCATTATTGTAAGAGTTTTACATGAAAAAAGAGCCACATATGAACCCATGTTGGATTGAATGTACAATTGGATAAAAACTTTCAGGAGGTATCTGTGTGTGGCACCATTTACGATGCAGTAAATACTCTGGGTCATACAGGTAACCCCATATATCCACAGTATAAGAAATGTCATTGTCACTTGAGTCAAAAACACATATCGGTTCGCTATTGGTTTCATCTGCTGTTGTTGAGTCCTCCTGAGTCAATTGAGCGGAACAGCTGATCGGTAAAACAGGTGGAAGAATACAAAGCTATTTGTAGCATTGTAAACTAGAAAAGCACTCGGAGAGCGCAGACCTCCACCAGCGCCACAGTCCTCACCCATATTGTGATTTTCACCATAAATATTAGCCCTACCTTTATTTAATTGAAATATTTAGATTCCTTGACCATGAAAACATACCATTAGCAATTGGATTCATACTGATATCTATTTTAGTTCAGTCGTTATCCACGAAAATCACATTTTTCATCATGGCGGCCAGACGCTGATCCGGATCAACACCAAAATCGAATCAATTCTTCCTTTTCCCATGATGAACATGTCCCGAAAATTTCATCAAAATCCATCCATTACTTTTTGAGTTATTTTGTTCACAGACAGACAAACAAACTCTCCCGAAAACATAACCTCCTTGGCGGAGGTAAAAATAGTGCCAAACACAGAGACTTCCTGGTGGAAAAATAAAGGGCTCTGAAACTTTTAAATGCAATAGTACATTTGACCTAAAATAGTCTTGTGGCTCGTTGTTTTGTAAAACTCACACTGTTACCCAAAATAACTCGTACCTGCAAAAAGCAGTGTACCTTACCGCTTGTTGGCATCCATGTGCTCTAAAGGGAACATGTCCCTGCAGAAGCCTTAAACAAGGTTGGCTGACCGTCTCACCCCCCAGGTTTCACACGTAGGTGTGAACCCTCTGATAAGGACAATAAGACCCTGCTCTGCTTTGCAGTCTCTCTCTTTCTGGACTCTCAGCTCTTTCTCAGCCTGTAGAAAGAGACACAGAACCTCACCAGTCTCTTCCCAGGAGTAGGCTACAACCTCAAGACTTTTTCCACAGTTCTGCTCAACGCAGGCTGTAGCGCCATAGGCGACACAAGAGTCTGCTTAAGGAACAGCAGTTCTTGGTTGAAACAAGAAACAACACAACACTCAAGTGATAAAGGGGCAACCAGTGGACTTCAGAGCCAGGAGCTGGAGGGACAGACTGGCCTGGAACCCTATTGGAAACCAGCTTGCAGCACTGGACTTAGCGGAGCAGAACCAAAAAGGATACCTTTTTCTCCCATGGACTTGGTTATATAACTGGGCCTTAGAGAGCTTAGCATAGCACGGCTGAGCACAGGACTATTCTGTTTTACAATCACTGCATTGATTTATTGAGTATGTTCTTAAGGCTTTAAGCTATAGCTAACTACTGCTTATCTTAAATTGTCAACTTCATGTAGAGGCCTCAACTCTACACAAAGAGACCATTTCTAACCTTCACCACTCCCCATGTGGAGTGGTGCAGAACTCCAAATCCTTCAACTCTGACTGACAATTCATTGGGTAACTTTGGTTATTTTTATTAGGTTAATTATACATCAGGGTTCCAAATTCGAAAATTGAGGTAGATTTAATGTAAATTAAATCCCATTACTGAAAGCTAGAGTTGACGCTCTGAAATAGAGCGAGAAATATCCGCTATCCAAAGCAGGAGTAAAACAGGGAAAACAACAACCAATAAAATTTTGGAACCCACATTTTTAACCCAATCAAATCCCGTCGCTGTTCTGCCCACCTCCTGTGCGTACATTTTGCCGGCGTGCACAGACTCTGATTCAGTGCTTACCTGTCAAGTTTTGGCTTTGAAAATAAAGGAAGCCTTCTGCGAGCTGTCTCACAACCCCAACAAAGCTCCAGTATCCCTCGCATGTTAAGACAGGTGTACAAGAAATCTAAAATAAACACTTTCTTTTTCTTGGTTTGTTCTGCTTTTGGCTCTAATCTGGCGACAGCTGCCACCCAGGCTACTGCAGGTGGAAGTTCTCACGAAGCTTTTTCTCCTTCTTTGGTTTTACAGCGGTTGACATCCATCATTTTGGAGCATTACCGCCCCATTCAGGCTAGTGACAGAGTTCAGTTTGGAGAGGCAGAGGAATGTTTTTTAATATTATGTCGTCACACGGGAGATTTACAGGGGAATATTAATATGGGAGGACGTCAGGAAAGAGGATAAAATACGTAAAATACGGTAGTTTCATGGCCAAAACGGGAGACTTGACAGCTATGTGGAGAATGGCTGAGGAACTTCCTATACCCCGATCAACATCGGGTTGTGAGTACTAACTAACTTTTCATGTTTGTTTGTTTTTTTCTTTACTATGATAATGTGTTGGTGTTTTCTTACCACTGACTGAGACATGACTTGGTGTAGTGTAAAACATAAACGTGCTGGGGGCCAGTTTGGACTTGAATCAGTCTTTTGGTTGTAAATAAGCCACGGGCGTGCATGTGAGCGAGGAGAGTCATTCTGGAGCAGGGGTGGGAGGGGCTAGACGGAGCCTTGAGGAGATGCTACATTCAAATTCATGCTAGTTTTCCAAAATTACTGACCCTAGCTTTAATTTAAATGATTATTCTGATAGTCAATGTTATTAAGTAACACAGTGAATAGTTGTCCACTGATGATAAAGCACAGCACCACTCATCGAAGCTCATTCTCCTTAAAGACACCACAATGCTGGGATCCCTTTCAGCCACTTCCCTGATTGTTATCAAGTAAAAAACCCAACTTCAAGAATACCGAGCTATCCCTTTAAGTTTTAACTTGGTCTAAAACTTTTGTCTAAACTGATCTTGAGGGTGCCCTCACTCATTACCCGGAAACAAGAACACTTCTAGGATGACAGCACTGATTTGATGCAGTGTGCTGCGTATAATCTCAGTACTGACAGGCTGACCCCCCACCCCTTTAACCTCTGCAGCAATGCTGACAGCACTCATACATCTGTCTCCCAGAGGAAACCTTAGGATATAATGCTGAGCACAAGTTCTTTGGCTGACCACCGCAAGGCCTGTTGTAGGTAGAGCCTGTCCTGTAATGACCCCAAGACACTCCTTCAGGTTGACCACTGCCTTGCTTGAGAAGCTGAGGGAAAAGGCGATGGACTGGCCAAGTATGTCTCCAGACCTAAACCCTGTTGAGTATCTGTGGGGCATCCTCAAATGGAGGGTGAAGGAGCACAAGGTCTCTAACATCCACCAGCTCTGTGATGTTATCATAAGGGAAGTGAAAAAGGATTCCAGTGGCAAAATGTAAAGCTCTGGTGAACTCCACGCCCAAGGGGGTTAAGGCAGTGCTGAAACATAATGGTGTCCACACAAGATATTGACACTTTGGGCCCAATTTGGACACTTTCACTTAGGGGTGTACTCACATATGTTGCCAATAGTTTTAACATTAATGGCTGTTGTGTTGAGTTATTTTGAGGGGACAGCAAATTTACACTATTAAATGAGTTGTACACTCACTACTGTACCCTGTATCAAAGAGTAATTTCCTCACGGTTTTCCCATGATAAGATATGATAAAATGTTTGTAGATATATCAGGGGTTGTACTCACTTTTGTGAGGTACATTATTTATTAGAATATGAGCTCATAGGATTAAAGTTTTAGGTAGGTTTGCAATTATAGAATTAGAACAACATTCAGCCATTGGCTTGTTTTGCATTCACAGAATGGGCTTAAACACGCAAAGATATAGGCTCTGAAATACTGTTGACAGCCTCTCTGTGGTGTCAATGTTAAAGTTATGCCATGATTGTTGTTACTCCTTGTAACTTGCTCTCTTGGGGACAAAAACTTTGGGGATGTGATGCCCCCAATCTTGTCATTTGTTTTTTGCATCATGATCTTTGTTGAACTGCACTTGCATGCTCACACACAAACACACACACTCTGGAGTTTGACAAGGTGTTAAGGTGGGTGGGAGAAGGGGGGCAGGATATTGGCAGGCTCTGGACTACAGTGTCTGGTTCTCTGGTAAGTATCTCACAAGCTCTTAATAAAGGAGATGGAGAGAGAGAAAGAGCGCAGCTACAGGAACAGATCTGTGTATTCACCAAGGACTGGTCTACCTGTTCTTTTCTGTTCTGTTCTATTTCTATTCCAAACTCCGAGAGCATTTCTGTTGTGGAGGTTGTAGTTGTGTTAGGTCATTTTCACTGACTCCATCTTAATCTGTTTGTACTCAAAAGCCAACTGATGTTTACAGCCAAACACAGCTGTTCAGTAAGATGGACATTGTGGAGTATAATTAAAAGTGGCATGAAGGGCACAAATTGCCATCTTTGAATGTTGTGTCCTTATGTGCAGAATACCAGCACCTTTGAAATACAGACAAATTACATTAAAAGATTATAGCTCGCATCTGAATCTGAGTTAACAGGTAATCCATAACCTAGCCATTTGGTACAATTCATGTATTTTTGCCAAAGGAGTGGGCCTTAAGTTTCCCAGGGCTTTTCTGTTTAAACACTTCCTGAGAATATGCAGTTCACAGATAAGCACGTTTCTCTCCTCTCTCCCTGCAGACATATCAACACAATCAGCCTACGTGTGCTGGCTAACAGGTGAGAGCAGGTGGGTGAGTCGTGGGAGTCTTTCATTCGAGGAGAAATGAAAAGCCCTGGACAATTGCATTCTCCGTCCCCCCTCTTTTTCCGATTTCTGTTCTTGCGTTGGTGTGAGTCCACTCTTAGCTCCAAGGGCAAGCAGAAAGAGAAACAGCTGTAGGTTGTCAAGGAAACAAGGGTGCCCCCCCCACACACACACACACACAGACACAAACTCAGGGATGCACACAGGCGAAATGTGTAGTTTGATGGATGTACACATGCTCAGATGTGTGCTGAATACGTCAGCATGAATGTGTTTGCAGTGTGAGTAAGTGTTTGTAGGCTGGGCAAAGGAACCTTTCACGATTCCAGCTGATGAGTGGGAACCTAAAGTTGGCAGCAAGTCACGAGCTTTATTCATACAGCCCTTTATCTTTAGTCTTACAGCAAGTGTCCTACTTTCCACAGACTTTGGACAAGATGTATTAGCTTGACTAAGTCTAACTTAACACCAGAAAGTTACACTCACCAATACAATTTAAATAGAAAAAACTGTTGTACTTTGGTATGTTTCCTGTAGAGCCTGGTTTACTCTTCTGCAATAAATGTACTTCTCATTGCCGTATGCCATCTTCAGCACTTGTGTATTTTTGTGTCCCCACAGTTCTGCTAACTCCACTAGATATTAGATGACAATTCTTTTTCCCTCATGTTCTCTGCTTCTTCGTATTAACCTTAGACCTCTATAGTTGTATGATGAAGTTTATGTGTGGGTGCAAAAGAAAGCAAACCCTCAACTATCTGCTGGAGGCTGACTGCAGCCCAGAGGCAATTACACAACACGTGTTAAAGTTGTTGTTTTTTTAAAGTCTTTACTGCAGGTAAACATAACACAACACAACATAACATAGCATAAAATGCTAAAAGAAAGGTACAACTAAATGAAAAAATTGTTAATGTCTTCATGTTCTTTAAAAAGATATACTTTTATTGACATATCAATGAACAAAAATCGTACCGATATAGATAAAAAATAAACAAATTTACAAGCTGGCACTCTTGAGGTCGAGATAAACAATAAATAAGGTCAGAAAAATATGGAAAATGTCATATGTTCTTCTGAAATCTTTGAGTTTTTAGTCTCCTTTTTTCGGAATGACATTTGGCCCATCTGCTTATTCTGTTGTGGGTCTTTCAAGACCCACAACAGAATAAGCGTCCAAATCATTGTGTTGTTCTCTTCTGAATGGCCACATTTGGCCACAATGTGTCATCAAACTGAATCTTGTAATGTGATTGTTCTGAGCTAAAACCGCAAATATTTTCTTGTTACTTAGTCCAAATAAAATATTTGTTATTGGACTTTAAATTGCAGATAGTTTTTGACCATGCAATAAGCTTTTGTGTATTCTGTTATCTCAAAACTTTCATATTTAGTTTTTATGTTAGTTAAAAAAAAATCTGTTTTTTTAGTCATTTAAAAACCTTCTCTAAATGTTTCAGTGTTTCTATCCGTTACATACCTAGAGCTATATGATTTGGACCATTTATTATTAATATAGTACAATAATTAATGTTTCCAAAGTGGCCATCGGTACGGGGGTTCATCTGTGGTGAGTAAGCTAGTGCTTACAGCCTTCTGCTGGGAGAGTTTTGGTTGGCATCACTTTTTTTCAGTTATTTAGAAATTGTCCAAGATAAAGGTCTGTTAATGTCATCCTGATGTCATCCATACCTAAAGTTTCTTTGAAGGTTGGTCACGTCTTCCTGTTATGAAGACTGAAACAGGATACTAGACCAGGGAATGTATGTCTGGTCGAATACTGTTCTACATTTTCTCCATTAGAAAAGCTGAGATTCGGATATCTGTTTTAAAGTCCCAGCGGTGAATCTTTCTGAATGGACTGGTAATGTCATTCCATATTTTTTGGAGGTTCAGAGCAAACTATTGGCCCTTTTCCACTAGCAGGCCTTGACCCTACTCCACTCGGCCCTACTCCATTTGCAGCGTGTTTCCACTAGCCTGGCTAAAACAAGCTAGTTTTAGTACCTACTCCGCTCTGGTTCCAAGCGAGCTGAGTCGATATTAAAAGATGACGTCACCCACTGCCGGCTACTGATTGGTCAGACAATGTCGTCATCGATAAGTCATAAGCGCGACAACCTGGCATGCTAGCAGTAGCTACCGTTAGCTTACCCTCATACGTCTTTTCTTTGCAGCTGGATTGCTCTCGTCCTTGGCTTCATTCTGTTGTATAGCTTCCATAACTCTCCTGTGCTTCTCTAGGGGTATTTCTTCTTACCACCTGCAGCCTTCTCCTGCTTTCCTTTTTTACTTGGTTTGTGACAAAAAGCCACAGATTGTTGTGTCATGCTCAAAATGACGTCACTGCCGAACCGCTCAGCGACACTGCACCCCGTTGGGCAGGTGACTGGGGCTGATGGGAAAGCAGCACAAGGCTAGTAGAGTAGAGTAGAGCCAAGCAGAGTTGAGTAGAGTAGATTAGGGCTAATGGAAAAAGGCCATTTGTGACAAAGCATCTGCATTGACTCAGATTTATGTGAATATACGGGGTATGTATACCACTAAGATTTAACACATGTCATAAATCAGACTTTGGTCCAGCTGATCTGTTCAGTTATTTTTATTGTACAGAGTTTCTTTGTTCAGTAACAAGGCATTTATCATCACTTGTCTCCTCCTTTTGAACATCTGATTAACATGACTTTGATTAACTGTCATCTCCCTCACTGTGCATCTCATGTGACATCACTGTAAGAGCTTGGAGATGTTTTAATGTCTCAACGTGCCTGTATTCCACTTGCAAATGTGGGGGAAGTAACAACCCCGGCAAAAAGCAAGAGCAAAGTCAAAACAAATGTCTAGAAAGTGGCTGGGATCCTCAATGAAGCAGAGAACACCAAAGCCAATATGGTGAACAACTTTGAGAGGAGGGAGTGCAGAGAGAGGGTGATATAAATGTCAGCCTTTAAAGATGTGTTAATATGCACTTTCTGATACAGAGAAAGCATTCATAGCTGGCTTAGGGGGGTTCAGAGTGTGTGCTTGCATGTGTAAAACCAGTCGTCACATCTATGACTGCGTGTATGCAATGTCAGCTTTTGTTCTTAAGTGTGTATAGGTTAATAGACTCATATTCTGCAAGCATTACTGAGAGTGGAAATGGAGTCAGGACAGCTCAAACACAAACACCTTGCTTAGCCATGCAAAAGATCAGACTGACACTGTTAAGTTCAGCTTTCATTAGCAGATTTAATGATCAAAGGATTACTATCTGATCTTGGATCACAGCCAGAGGTGAATTAAGGATTAATTTGCCAGATATTAACAAGGACAACTGGATTAGGCAGGTATAGAGAGGCAAACACGGAAACAGAGGGATGTACTTTAACTCAGCCCTGAACCTATTTGCCAATAAGCTATGTAATTATAATTTACCCTTGTGCCATGTCATTTCTCTCTGTTTATAAAGGAAATGTTGTGCCTAATGTTGGTAACCCCATACCATCAACAGCAGAATCAATGAAAATTGCAAAATGTAAAATGGCTAATTTTGTACATAAGGTCATATCCCTGTTTGCCTTCCAAGATTCCAATCCTGATAAGCTCTCCACTGCTCTCTGCCAAGTGCCATTTGTTTGCCCTGCTTGTGTTCTGTACAGAGAGATCTTGATTAAGACATGCACACCCTCCTAAGGGCCAGACCCACTTCTTATCTCCCAGTAAGGAAGTGAGGAAGGAACCATCAACGCTGACACAAAGGGAGGGGGGGCAATTGTTAAAAGGTGGCTATGTTTGGGTTTTATGCACTTTTCCACTCACTAAAAGGTAAAAATGAATCCTCATTAAAAAATAAAAAGTAGGACTGTATAGACTGAGGGTATTTTGTGAACTCTCATTTTGGTTGAACAAAATATACTGTAACTGACTTGTGATCAGTGAAGGGTTTTGAGGATTACTGTACTTTTCCAGAATAGTTTTTAAGAACACATGAGAACTCAAGATGAAAACAAATAAGAAATAGAATAAATAACTAAAAACATATATGTAACTTTAAAATACTGCATACGTCAGACTGCGTTTTAAATGGGATCATATATAGGAAGGACATCATTTAAATAAAATTATTTGAAACCGTTAACTGTTGTTTTTATCTAGCATTTAAATCACTTTCTTATCTGCAAAACAGAATGCAAATTGTGGGTTAAATATTCTTGAACTTCATTAGCGATGTTCTAGTCTGTCTGAATTTTGGAAGCACTTTTACACCACAGGTCACTTCAATCCATTCACAACCATTTGCTTTTCCATTTTCTCACTAATGGTTCTACATTACTTTGGATGTTTTCTATCAACACATCCCATTCTTTCATACTCATTTATACACCACTAACACAGCAATAGGCCCAACTTGGTCAAGGACACATCATCATTGACTATGACAGTAAAATGTGTACAAGATTAAGCCACTGATGCCCCAAAAGTTGAAAATAAGAACTATGCACAACTCTGTCTTTTAAATGTAACCCTTGGTTATTGGCTTAGATTACTAGGAGTAAAGACAACTAGCCTGTCCTCTTCAAATGTAGATCATTTTTGAAAGTCCAGTACAAAAGACTTTGCAAGAGCTTCATCTTTGTTTCCTTAATCTCCCCAAATAAAAATGATATAGTGTTTGAGAACCAGGTTTAAAGAGAACTCAGTCTAAGTCCAGCCGATGGATGATGTCCATTAGTTTTTCAAGCACACCTGTGTAAAACATAATTATTTAAAATACACTCCCAAAATAACTAAATGTTAAGTTTAACAATAAAATTTGTCACAGGCAACGAGGTGGAGTAGAAGCAGGTCTTAAAAAGTTATTTATGATTTTGCGGCTTTATTTGCACATTACCATGTTTCATCTTTCTCCTCTGCATGATAAAGTACTTTAATGCGCAAGACAATAAAGTCTGCTGCTTTGGGTGTATTCCCTCTAGCACCAGTAGCTGCTTAATCCAACTGATGCTGATTGCTAGCCTTGCAGAGCAGACTGAACTGCTTTTTTATGGGAAATCATGTTTTTGCTCTTCCCCCAATTGGGATCACTGTTGGGAAACTGGGAGAGAATGCTGAAATCTTCAACGTACAACACCGGTTAGTCAGTAGTTGTCATGAATACTGAGTGATACGTGGCCAAATATGCTGTCCTTAGAATTTTACCAGGAGAACTTGGGGAGGATTGTCTTTGACGAGGTTCATGTCACATATAAAAAGTAAATAATACATCTGTGTTGTATAATTAATGTCCAACGATAATTTAAGTACTGAAACATAGTTTAAACTAATGGCTAACAAAGGGGTCGAGCTACTATGTGTGATGTGGATTGGCCTGTGATGAGACGAGCAGAACGGTCATCCTATCAACAGCTGCAGCTGTTTTTGAAGGTTCTGCCTCGGAAAACATTTTCAAACAGCTCTTTCCCAGATGGACTAGTGAAGTACAGTATTTCTATGGTGAATATATGTAAGTGTCTGTCTGGCATGTCAGATTAGCTCATCCCCCTCCCATTTAGGTGCTCTTCCATTATTACTCATGGCCTGAGGTGACAAGTCCAGAGAAGTGTATAGCTGCCAGGGCACTGGAAATGGTGCTGAACCACTAGCTGTAGAAAACAGTACCTGTGGCAGGTTTAATTTCTAATGAATGCACAAGAGCCATTTCTGTGCGTGAGAAACACGTTAACTCTACTTTTCCAAGCGTAAATTCTTGATCATATTCCCAAGACTCCAGACTTTCAGATACGTTTGCCCACTATTTTTTTTCTTATGGTAGCCAACTCTCAAAGGGTTGACAAAGGGAAAGACAAAGGGTTTGACTGTCCCAAAGACAGAGCGGCTTCTCTTATATAGAGCTTATAGAGAGCTTCTGCTCTCTTAATACACATAATGCGTTTAGAAAGGAGCTTGTATACAAAACATATTTCATGATGTGTGAATGTAAGTTAAACAGTAACTGTGAGCAAAGAGTAAGTCAAATTACAGTTGTTTGTAACTTAAAAAGTTATATAGGTAAAAAGCTTAATACAGTCTGAATGAAAGATGGGTGGGGAGAGAAGGGTTAAGAATTATTAATGGCAAGCATATTTATATTAAAGAAATTAAATAAGTTTAAGGATGTAAAGCTGTGTGCTCGATAAGTGCTGCTCTTCTGTTGCGCTCTTCTTCCCTTCAGCAGGGGTGGTCCTGTGACGAGATAAACCCAGCCAGACAGCCAAGGTTGATAGAGATTAGATAGAGATGACAAACTGGAGCACTGCCATGCACACACACACCCACAAGCACTCACACACGCACATAAAGTAATGAGGAGGAAATTAAACAGACATTATGTAGAAAGAAAGGGAAAAATCTGCAGTCTTGCCAGTTGTTTATCTGTCTTTCACTGGACAAGAAATAAAAGTGAGTTAAGAGGCAAACACATGGCTGGAAATTTTCTTAAACAAAAGCCAGCTTCCCAAAATGTCAGTAACCTGAAATGCAAACTTTTTCACTCAACAACTATTTTTACTACCTGTATTACATATTACTAGATTACTTTATTTCATTCCACATAACCGAAAGACTCTGCTATATAAATGCTCCACTGTAAAATGATGATAAATGTAGGTTCAGGCTTTTGACAATCCACTGGCTGATCTTAAAAATGAGATATTCATATTTTTCAGAAAGAAAAAAACATTTCTTGTGTTCGTCTATTCCCTTTTTCTCCTTCTTTTTGTTTTTTCTTTCTGCATTTGGTTATGTCATCTGCAGACATGGCATCAGTTTATACTGCCTCACTGACAAGACCAATGATGTGAGCTCTGTCCACAATTTATGAAATTAACCCTTTGTCAAGCCCCACAGAAAGTGATCCTTTATCAAGCCCCATCCTTCCTTGTCACTGTAGGTTAAGTAAAGTGTCTTGTTGGTTTTCCTTCCATTTGAAATAATTGAACATAACCCTTTTTCTTGAATTAAACTCTCTTTATTTAACATTATTTATTCTTTTTGAAATTCCACCTGAGTGCATTGAATAACTACTGCACTAAAATAGATTTCATTATGAACCTAATTGCTAATGGTATGTTTCATGGTTTGAGGAATCTAAATATTTGGATGAAATAAAGGTAGGACTAATATTTATGGTGAAAATCACAATATGAGTGAGGACTGTGGCGCTGGCAGAGGTCTCTCTGAGTGCTTTTCTAATTAAATAATAAAATCACAAACAAAGTTACTCTGCTGAGGTCTCTCTCAAGGCCTTGCCTCATGTATTTATCAATAAAAGCAGGTTTACAGCTTAAATCGGCAGAATATCTATTGGCCTTTTTCCATTAGCCCTACTCTACTCTACTCACCTTGTGCTGCTTTTCCATTAGCCCCAGTTGCCTGCCCAACGGAGTGCATGTAAACAGCTGAGCGGCACTGCGGTGACGTCATTTTGAGCGTGACACAACAATCTGTGGCTTTTGGTCACAAACCGAGTGGAAAGCAGAAGAAGGCTGCAGGTGGCAAGAAGAAATATCCCTTGAGAAGCACAGGAGAGTTTTGGAAGCTATACAACAGAATGAAGCCGAGGACGAGAACAATCAAGCTG
Organism: Scarus forsteni; assembly: GCA_036419115.1. Classification (NCBI taxonomy): domain Eukaryota; kingdom Metazoa; phylum Chordata; class Actinopteri; order Labriformes; family Labridae; genus Scarus; species Scarus forsteni. Next base: position 1,995,736 of record JAZDUH010000331.1, on the reverse strand, counting down.
CAAAGAAAAGACGTTTGAGGGTAAGGTAACGGTAGCTATCGTTAGCATGCTAGGTCGTCGCACTCATGACTTGTCAATGACGACATTGTCTGACCAATCAGTAACCGGCAGTCGGTGACGTTATCTTTTAGTATCGACTCAGCTCTCTCTGAACCAAAGCGGAGTAGGTACTAAAACTAGCTTGTTTTAGGAGCTGCCGGGCCAGTGTAAACACGCTGCAAATCGAGTAGGGGTGAGTAGAGTAGGGCCAAGGCGTTGTTAGTGGTAAAGGGCCATATGTGTTTCTCACTCTCCCTACAGACAGTACCAACAGGCAAAGTGTATGTGTGTCTCAAGAGTTGGCGATAAGCACATACACACAGGGCCCTGTTTCATGAAGAGATATTAGCAGGTGCTTTAACCTCAGTCTCTGGCTGATTTATGCTACGTGCACACATTCCCTGGCCAGGACATCTCTGAGACTTGGCCTTCAGATCTCTTAGCAGTACCCCCCCATGAAGCCAGAGATCTGAATGCATCCATGTGAAGGTTGGTTACCCTCAATCGGCCAGTTTAGTAGGGACTTCTCCTTGCCCTTATCTGTTTGTCTCTGCACTTCAGTCTCAAACAAAGATGGATGTGTATTTGTGCATGTTTTAGAGACATATCTCTCTTTCGGAAACACAGTGTAAAATAAAATAGCTCTGTATTGTCACTCCCTGTGCAGTATGGTGAACAAATAGCTCTGTATCAATCCCAGCGATCTCAAAGCTGCACATCAGGTTGGAGCATTATTACCTAGAATTATCCAGTCATGTCATGACATGATTGAAACCTTCCAATCAGAAATATTTTAAAGACAGAAGGGGTTTGGTCTTTGGATCCTGTGTAACCATGTATTTCCCACAAATATATTTTAAAACTGCTGTCTCACCTTTGATTGGTGGAGTTGACTCTGCAGACCCAATTCACCTGTCTGTTTGCTGACTGAATAAAGACCACTGGCTGCAAGTTGGTTGGACTCTTTCCCCTGATTTTGACTTTTTATCTGTTTCAGAATAGAGGCCCTGGCCCCGACTGCGAATGGCACAATCTTCCAGAAAATTGAACAAAACAACAGTTGCCAAGAAACTGCTAATACGGACTAAACTTGCATACATTTCTGATTGCTTTTTTTGATTCTGGATAATTCAATGTGATAAGGTTATTTGGTTTAGAGGAACTTCTGAAACAAGAGGTCCCAAAAAGACATTATACATGAAAGTATTTTATAGTTGCCTTTAAGTTAAACCACCATATTTCACGGTAGCTTAATAATGTTTTTTATTCTATGTTTAAGCTTGATGAAATTGTAAGAAGTTGTTTCTTTTTTGTAAGGATTATCACAAACCACAGAACATGTAGGTTTCATATTTTTTGTTTGCCACAGAGCTTATTGTCAGTAATGATCCAAAATGCAGAGAAAATTCAAAGAGCTTTCAGTAGGCTTGCATTTGAGGGAACTAGCACACTGCTAACTTCAACTTTTGGCCATCATAAAATCTATTGTCCCTGCACCACTCTATTTGTGCCACAAAATTTCTCTAATGCATCCTGAACACCCTCAAGAGGACACATATGTATACATTTTCAAAAAAAACTATATATTTTTTCTTTCTTTAGTACTCAACTTATTCTCTTGCTTGTTTTCCTTGTATAGCAAATTAATTTCAGTCATTCTTTTAAAGTCTTTCAGAAATCAAATTGTAAAGACATTTACAATTGCACAAGACAATAAGTTACAATTGCAAGACAACAGCCAGAAAACAACCTGTGATCTTGAGTAAAAGTCATCAGTAAATCAAGATCTCAATCCTTTCACACATTTCCCTAATCAATGCTGGTCTGTGAGACAATCAATCTGACTTCGATTTGGTGATGACACATTACATGTGTGCAAAAGAAAAACAGCTGTGTACCTGATGACTTTTTTGGCTTCAGTTGGTTTATTTGATGTTGCATTTTCGTTCGAGAAAAGCCTCTGCCACATCTTGTTAGCTGAAATGCTTTAAAATCCAGATTTGACACTAAAGAGTTCTTCTTTGCAGTAGTTTGTGTCTTCATGGATGACAGGTGCCCTCTATCTGATAGCTCATTGCAGTTGCCCCATATCATCCGATTAGTTCAATGATGTGATTCATGTTGGAAATTTGTGATACCTCAGGGATGTATGAGGTGATGATTCTGCTGACAGACTGAAAACATGCAGCTCATATTGGAATTTACGAGCAGGGGATAAGCATGTACATACTTAATATGTTTTCCACTTTACTCTACCTTTCCACCAGTATCTCTCCAAGCCTGTGTGTAAGCCTCTACCCCAGAGGTCATTGTCCGCGGGTCCAGACGGCTCTGACTCAGGTTCTCAGTGTGGCTTCACTAATCTGCTGTAATTATGTCTCACAGCTAGCTCTTCCTCACACACACATGCATTGACCCCCTGTCTCCTGGAGTCCTTCTCTCCTTTTTTTCTTTTTCTGTACCTCTCTCCCTGTCTATGTGTCTCAGGCCACAGTCCTGGTTGCCTCAGGGTGGCTGGCAGTGAATGTGTGTGTGTATGTATCTGACACAGTGTAACCCATACGAAGGGGCCACCATTACTACTACTACTATTCGGCACTGATCAAAGCACTCCCATCTTCACCCTGAAGCAAAGCAACTTCAGGGTGCAGATGGATGCCTATGCCTGCACGACTCTCCGCATTGTAAAAGGGGTTTCCAATGCCAGAATCATCAACTGCACGCATCACACTCATCTCCCTCATCCTGCCATTCTGACACATATCTTCCTCGTGTTTCATCGCACACCATGCCTCAGGGTGTGTGGTGACGCAAAGGCTGTGTGGGCATCCTTTATCCCGACTACCTGACTGGGCTCATGAGAGTTCAGTCGAAGTGGAAGCCTTACAGAAATTGGCTGATTTGAATAAAATAAAAATATCCTAATTTAATCAGGATAGTACTTTTTAAAACATTATAGTTGTGGAAAAAATATTCAGAGATATCGTTACTACTTCCCCCTTCCAGATAATTGTAGTTTAGGGCCACATTTTATGTCATTTCTGTATGTTTGCATACTAAAGGATGAACATGTGACTGTCTGTGTTCATTACAGAATTTGAAAATGCAATTTTATCACCAAATGCAGGGTAAATGGACAAAGGAACACATTAAGTCAAAGATCATACTGGTATCAAACAGATGACTCTGGGAAAAACGTAAAAAGGAATTTCTTATAATAATAAAAATATTTTTCTTGTCAGAGAAATAGTTCAAATCATTTGGATAAATGCTTTATTACCAAGGCTTTGTAGATCCAATGTTCCTGCCATTTGGTGCTCTCATACTTGTAGAATTTTTCCATGTCCTTAAAGGTGTAAAGTTGGCAGCATGGAAACGATGAATATAGGATAGAAACTTTCTATTTGTATGCAAAGTCTGTCTAAACAAGTGTACAATCATCCCAATACAACTTTCATTCTCTTTTTATAAAGTTTGAAAAAGCTTTTCATATTTATGTACCGAGGGCCTACAGAGGGTAGGCCCTCGGTACATAGTGGGCTCGCCATGTAGTCTACTGATTGGTTTTGATGACAAATATAGTGAAATGTGATTTTTGAATTTGAGTCACACCACCAGTCCTGAAATCTACCTGGATGGCATGCTGAGAAGAAGAAAAGAGAGAGCGGGTATTACAAGAGAAGAAGATGGCATGGTGTTTGTTGAAGAGGAAAAGATAGCATGTTGTTGCTTTGAACTAAAGGATTTAATTTGCCCTGTTCACAATCCTTTTTGGTCTTCACCTGCTCTTGTTACTGAGTGATGTGATATTTTAGTAAGGGATGGCCTCATTCCAAAATCTGAACGCTAGATGTTGCCAAAATGCCACTTTCTACATGCTGCACCTTTAGTTTTGAATAGCTACTATTTCTGCTTTCCACTTCAGTGGTTAAGAAGGATTTGATGACATCAAAACCGATGCCATAAATAAACCATAGCAATGCAAGACAAACTAATTACATTATATACTTTCATTCCAGTTGGGTCTGAAGGCACAAATATATTCTGTCAAACATCAAGGTCATCAAGTTTATGGTATTTTTTGTCTTGTGAATTCAGAACCGTAAAGCTTTCAGAATCTGTTTAAGATTACACATTTGTCTCCTTGTACTGAATGACGACCTGATTAGATTTTGAATATTATAGAACAAAAGCTTTCTTGAATCTTTCTTATAGTTAACTATATCTCAGAATGCCTAACATGATTTTCTTGAATTTCTGCACAGTTTTCCCCTTTGATTTAAGGACAGAATGGCAGGCATTTGATGAGGAGTGAAAGGATCAAATGTCAATTGGCCTCATGATCATTCTTTGCTTGTGAACTTGATATGCGATGATTACTGGAGAGATTTCTGTCAAACCTTTGTGCAAATGTCCTTTCAGGTAGGAAGGGTCGTGACCCAACATTTCACTTACTCTTTGGCAATAAACTGTATATTTAACACATGTATACCTTTGCTGTACTGTACTGTGAAACACACACAGAACCACACATAAAAGTAGATCAGATTGAGGTGTTAAACTGTCCATGTTTGCCTATCTTCAAGCTTATGCTGTCTATCTATCTGTCTATCTATCTGTCTATCTATCTATCTATCTATCTATCTATCTATCTATCTATCTATCTATCTATCTATCTATCTATCTATCTATCTATCTATCTATCTATCTATCTATCTATCTATCTATCTATCTATATTCATGACTTATAGAGTATGTTCACAACTGCTTATGCCCCTCTGGCCTTCACATCGATAGTATTCTGGATCTAGCTGTATTCTCAGTCCACCTGAGATGCTCTGTTAGCTGCCCCTTTAAGAGTCCCTTCCCCATGTGAGCCAAATCTGCCCTAAATAATTTACCAGTGTACTCTGCGGCCGTTAGTCAGATCAGTGCTGCTTGGCCCCATGTTGTTAACAACTCTGCATTCATTCCACAGACTATGATCTGCACCAGGATTGCCTGGCCAAGCCAATGGGTTTAAACGGCCAATGTAACAAAGATAAAACATAACATTAGTAGGTGTATTTGGGGAAGCCATAGGGGAACAAGTAACTTCTGATGCTTCTGATGCTGCAGACTTTTTGTCTTCTGCACAGAAGTATTCTATATGAAGTGTAGGAGAGATGAAAACCACGCCAAAGAGCCTACAAAACTCAGAAAACCATAATAGGGTTTTTCAACAAGCTGATGTTAATCGACTTGTGGGATCATTACCTTGGAAATTTGACGACGTTCATTTTCAGACAAACGTAGAGTTTACATGCGTTTTAAAAGTACAAATTTTGTTAATGTTTTTCGAGACGTACAAGACCTTCAGCCAAACCATAGACATGACTCGTGAAAGCTTAAAGCTGGGGTAGCGATTTTGGAAAACTAACATGAATTTGAAAGTAGCATCTCCTCAGGGCTCCACCCCCCGCTCTCATGCACGCGCGCAGCCGCAATATCCAGAAGACTGATTCAACTCCAAACCCTCAGCACAACGTGTTTGTTTCACACTACACAAAGTCATGTCTCAGTCAGCGGTAAGAAAACACCAAACAAACATGTAAAGTCAGTTAGTACTCACAGCCGATGTTGATCGGGGTATAGGTAGTTCCTCTGACATTCTCCACATAGCTGTCAAATCTCCCGTTTTTGCCATGAAACTACCGTATTTTCCGTATATTATCCTTTTTCCTGACGTCCTCCTGTATCAGTATTCTCCTGTAAATCTCCCGTGTGACGTTATAATAAAAACATTCCTCTGCCTCTCCAAACTGAACTCTGTCTCTAGCCTGAATGGGGCGGTAATGCTCCAAAATGATGGATGCCAACCATGGAAGAAGAAGAAGTCTCACGAGAACTGCCACCTGCAGTAGCATGGATGGCAGTTCTCGCGAGATTAGAGCCAACAGCGGAACAAACTTAGAAAAATAAAGAGTTTATTTTAGATTTCTTTTTTTTTTTTTTTTTTTTCCCCTTGTTTGCATTGTCTTTTCAGCTGGGCACTGTGTCTGATGACAGCATTAGAAAGACCAATGCATTTTTTTTCTAGCAGTTGGAGAATGCGAGGATGATTCACTGCTATAGTGACCATCACCAGCCCTCCCTGTAGGCTACTCCATCAAATCAAACTTTATTTAACCCCTGATGAGAGCTGAAGGGGAGGGCCGTGCCACACCACAGTGTGAAGGAAGGGGAAAAATAGTGACAGAAGAACAGGATGAGACAAGACAAACAGAAAGGAGGACAGACAGGCAGTGTTACTGATTGAACAGTCCAAGTGTTATGTTGATCTAAGGTCCTACAGGAATTGACAGCAGTACGAAACCAGAGATACCAGAGAAGCGGGTCTTGATAGCTGGGGGGGAGGTGAGTACACGAGGATCAGGTATGGAGGAACATGCATCACAGGATGTGAGCAGATGTGTTAAAGTGTCCAACTCAGCAAGTTCTGACGGGAAGAACTGTTTCTTTACAGTAAGTCTCGACAGGAGCTTGAGTGTCTGTGCAAGCATGCATGTGAAGTGGTCACCGAATACCCAGAAAGTTTCTCCCGGGAGATCACGGCCGCTGCACCCCCGGCCACCAGGGCACCCGAGACCCACCACACAGGCCCCAAAGCCACCGGGCCAAGGAACAGCCTCGGACCCACGGGGGCAACTGCCCGCCCCAGAGGCACCAAGGACAACACCCGGAGTCCAGGGCAGGGCAAACCCCGCAGACAGCACCCGGCCCGACCAACCACCCGCCCACCCGGCCCCAGCCACCCCCCACCCCCAGCACCCAGCCAACCCCACCCCCCCACGGCAGGCCAGAGGACCCAGGCCCCGGAGGCCAAGGACCCCGAACCAGCCGACCCGGGGGGGAGGGGGGTCTCGAGCCGACCCAGTGAGGCTCGGCGTGGCAGCCGCAGCAAGGCAGGGTGGGGCGGTGTGGGCATGAGGCAAGGTCGAGGTTAGGCCCTGCCCTCAGGAAGAGCCAAGGCCAAGGGGCAGCAACAGGGACCGCCGCCCCGATGCCCAAGGAGGGGGGGGCCCCTGGCAACCCACACAGAACAGCGACCCAAGGCGGCCCCCCACGGCCAGGTCCCCAGAGAGTGACAGGCCGGCGGATCCCGCACCACAGGCCACCAGGGACACATGACCCAGCACAGCCACCCTGTCCCCAGGGCATCGTCCCAGGCCCCACCCCGCAGGCGCCAGAGCCCAGCTGCACCGAGAGCCACCGACACACCCCCACATTTGCAGGGGCTCCCAGCAAGAGCCATGGTGGAGAAGGGCCGGACCCCACCAGCCACACCAGGCCCAACTTTTCTGCATCTTGGCTCCCTGACAAAGATACAATATCCCTCCACCGTGAATAAGTGCAGCTAAGTGTAATGTGGTGCATTAAAACTGGGGAAGAACAGGTTGAGTGAGTGCCTACCAACTCCCCCTCTCACTGCCTGCCCCAGAGACATGGATGTTGTGTAGCATTAAAAACCAAGGGAAGTTGAGGCAGGCAGGCGGCAGGCAGAGAGGGGACCCAACCTAAAACAGATTGTGCCCCCCCCCCCAGTTTTCCACATTTTTACTAAAAACTCAGATCGTAATGGATTTGGATGTCATTTTCAGGGGATGTGGGTTAGGGCTCAAGGGATAATTGATTTGATTTTGGTGCTGTTCCACATCTTTATGTGAACCAGGTTATTTCAAGGATTTGTAAACAGTATGAGACAACATCCTGACAAGGTTAGAAATACCTTGGTTGGAGGTTTTTGCACAGCAAATAAAAGTCATGATATGAATATTAATCTAATCTGGAAGGGGTAAATTGTCCACAAGCAGGTGCTTGCTGCCTTGCTTGAACATTTTTCTATGATGTCATACTAGTGGAGTTTGATAGAAAAATGTGTTTAACGTCACACTGTGTATTGTCTGCTACTGACTCATAACTGTATTTATTTACTTTATCAAAAGAAAGTCTTCTGCAAATAATGGTCTTGATTAAACATTTATTATTCAAACTTTTTTATTTTTATTATAGTTCTGAGGCAAATTGTGTTTTAAAGAAAAGCAAAGTGGGCTAAGTTTTGGTGCTTACAAGAAAATACATTGTAGCAGCCTGGCAGATAACAAGATAACTATCCATTTTCTTTTTTCTTTTGTTCGAGCAGCATGCAGTCAGGGGAACAAACCTCAAATAAAGCCTTTCTCCAGTAAACAATAAACAAGGTTAATTTCATCCAACAACTGACTATCCCTGACCTAATGTGTCCTCAAACAGTAAATCTTTTACTTCTGCGCTTCATGTGTCAAATGAGGTGATGATTCATAATTGTACTTGGCACTCATTTATATTGCAGTGATGTATGATGGAGTGAACTCTGTTTAACCCCGTGACAGCGTTCATTTATTCAGAGAGCAGAATTGGCCTAACAGGACAAACCTGTTCCTTTTCAAAGGAACTTTGGAGCATTGTGCCCATGTGTCAGTGTGTGTGAACCCCACAGAGTTCATTAAAATGTTAACATCATTGTCTTCTTCCTCACAAAACCTATAACCTGAAAAGATACTGCGTGCTCAGTGGCTGAAAAACACAGGCCTGCATGCACACACAACTCATACGCATACTCAAAGCCTTGCAAAGATTTTTTGGGCTAAATGCGTGCCTGGCTGCTTGCTTAAACACACATACACACACTCTCACATAGACGCACACACACATGGCTGCAACACAGCACTCTTATTTAAACTGATGTGAGTGCTGTCACGACATCCGACTAGTCCTATTTGTTCCACAGAAGCCTTGGCGTGAGAGAGCAGGGTCACCCCACTGGCTCTCATGCAAATCCATTCAGCACACACGCGCACACACACACCCTCTCACAGACACACGCACTTAATAGTCCTGCAGATAAGCAAAAAGACAGAGAGACAGACGGGCAGGGAAGCAGAGAGCCGTGTAAAGAATCAAGCTGAGAGACAGGTGGACAGGAAACCATTAGACAGAAGAACAAAGTGAGTGAAGGACAAAAAACAGACTGGGATAGACACACAAATCCAGCTAATGGCATACAGGCTCACAGAGTGAAAATGACACTTATTTAGATGGACACATCCATTTCTTATAAACAGGCTGAGTAACTTCTCAAGATTTTAAAGACATCCTGATCTGATCCTCTCACTGGTGGCCCAAAATCAAGATGTTTCTGCCTCATTTTAAACCAAAACAAATGACATTTTTTTTGTAAAAATGTCCTCTGCATGGAGATGTGCTTCCAACTACCCAAAAGAACTCCATTCAGAGTTGTGTACACAGGAACAAGTGCGAAAAAAAAGATACAATTTTTTTTCTCATTTTAAGAAAACTGTGTAAGTGTTATACATTTAAAGTCATATCAAAGCAAACTTCTTGAACTCAGACAGGAACACAATAAGATTAGAATTAACTGTTGCATTTATAAGCCCTTATATGACCCAACCTGGACTTGGCTTCCTGCAGGCTTCATACCAAGAGCCAAACAGAATAAATGCTATGCATAGAAGTTGTACCACTTTCTGCCTTCATATATATTATCATAAACTAGATGGACGTTGTTTCTCTTCATTTGTACTAAAAGTTGGGGTTTCATATTAATGTGTAGAGCTGTTAAGTTGCTCAGATTATTACAAGTTCATTTACACATTTTTGGCAAGGTCAACAGAAAGACAGTCCACAGGGATTTTCCAAGCAGCAACTTCCTAAAAAAAAAAAAAGAAGGCCTATTAGGAAGTGCCAAAAGCAGTAGGTCCTCTAGTATCCACTTCACGCTAGTTGCAGCAACACTGGAGGTTACATGATTGTGTGCATGAACAGAAATTGAAGTTTTTTGCAGTCTCAGAATATCACATTTACAAGCTGGTTCAAAAGACGTCTTTGGCTTTATAAAGAACATCTTAGTGCTCTTACTGCACAGGGGATGAATATTTTGATATTGCACCCCCTTTTTAAAAAAAAAAAAAAAAAAGATTTCAGGATTTTGAAATTAGGGACATGATTGACTTTGCTACAAGTATGCATGGAGTTGCTATTGGTCGGATAGCCTTAAATTCAACTTCAACATGATCTCTACATCTGTGAGTAGGCTGAATTAAAGTTTGGTTGACTTGACAAAAATAGTGTGTCAGAAACATCAGACATGCATCAGTAATGTTGTAAGGACTCCTTTGATAATAAAACCACCGACTTCATATGATTTTGTCTAGTTTTTTCAACAATCAATGAGATTATACCAAACTAAATATTCAAATTCTGGCAAAAATTAAGTTAAACTAAGTTCTCTTCAATTTACGGGTGTCAAGGAAGGGTTGTTGTGTTGAGTGGGGTGTATGTGGGTTTAAACTCACATTGTACTTTTCTGTTATTTTTTTCACCACTTAAAGTGCCTTTAGACCACTGGTCACACCTACCCATTGACACTCCCAGTGCCCAATGACACATCCTAATGTGACAGGTGAAGCTAAGCTTGAATCTACAACCTTCTGATTGATAGTGAAGCTTCTCTACCAGACTGAGCCACCGATGCCCAGTATGTTAATGAAAGTCATTTACGGCTTTGTTTTAGTTTTCATATCTTATCTTAAGTAATCTCAATGTTTAGGTCAAATTACTACAACACTGCATGGTGCTACACCTCAAGCCAAAGATACCATTCTTGTGCAATTTGTTCCTGTACAGATATGCACCACTTAAGCTTCAATTGATTTTGAGCCAGGCTGTTAATATTCATTGCTCTTAGTTGAATTTGATGAAGAATACAACTTTTTTTTTCATTTATTTTACAGCCAGTCTTAACTGGACCCCAAATAATACACAGTCTTGTTCTTCAGTTAGCTGCTTGGTTTCAGGACAAAAAAACACAGAAAGTCTAAAAGGCAACTATAGTATGAGAGGCATGGTTAGATAAGACAAGACTCCATGATATTCATCTCAAACATTATTTAGCCTATTTTAAAACTCTGGTTGCATTTTTTTTAGTTTGAGTCTTACATTTTAGGATTTCTTCTCACATAAGCCAACTTCACAAACTCATGACAAATTGGCTGTGATATGCTTATGAGCAAATTAGTGGTACACCAATGATTTATGACTCAGATGTGGGACTCTGTTAATCTTTATAAATAAAAAGTAACACTTGTAACAGGTGGACAACAATTACAAGCAGGCAGGATTTCTCAAGTAGAGCCTATCAAACACAACAAGCCCATTTGGCATCATTTAAAGAAATACCAAAGAAAGTAGCTCATATCCTCATGCTCAGTGTAAAGCAGTGGGTGGAACAGACTATTTGGGTTAGCTGAGGGTGTGAATGTTGAAGAGCTTTTGTCACTGAAGTTATATCAGAATATAGAAAAAATGTAGTTTATTAACCTTACAGTATTCTAGTGACCATCTGTTTAATATGTGTTATGATGCCCCTCATTGTTTAAAGTCACACTTTCGTGTATGGAGTGCCACGTGTGTTGTTTACTATGTGGAGTTTTGGGAAGTTGAACCTGCATGGTTGGCCATCACATTTGTCCTGTATAGCCTAGCCCAAATATGTCAAGCATGACAATATTAGTCATTTCATGCCAAAAAAAGAATACTGGGTCATATTCACCCCTCCTCTGCCTCTTAAATCCATGCTTGCGTGCATACACACACATCCACACACCCACGTACACACACCCACACACGCAGACTTGCACACTTTTGCCCCGTCGCCCCTCCCCCACCATCTCCTTTCTCTCTCTTTCTCTTACACACGCACGCAAGCACACACTCGGCATGCTTCATTATACACTTGCCCACACAGCATAGCGTGCCGGAAACAGACTCAATAGATGCCAAGCTCCCGGTCCCTGCAGGCTCAGTGCCCCTAAAACATTGGATGCACCTTTCCAAATTAGGTTAATTTGCTTTTGCCACAGAGACTGCCCAAACATACAGCCTAGTGGTTTCATAAACAATTACAACAGAGAAACTCACTGTTTTGTAAAACCCTGCTCTTGTCAATTATTAACCTGTCTGGGTTCAACGTTAAGACCAGCTGAAGTGGCATAGCTATGAGCTTTACTGTTGTCAGGGTAATTGTGTTATAATAACACTGATGCAAATACTGTGAATGACACCAGAAAAAGTAAGGCTTGATTTTCAATAAACAAGCAACACTGTCACTGTGCTGTACCTGATATTTAAATAATCTGATTCACTTAATCCCTGAAATAATGATCGGAATTTATGGTCAAGTGCTGCTTTAAATATTATTGTACGTTAAATGTGTGCTATTAATCCCTCTACTTATGTCCTTGCCATAGGGGTATTTGAGGTAATGACTGTTTCAGAGAGGGCAGTGAGACAGAAAGAGAAGGAGGGGGTGGAGGGCGGTGGGTTCAGAGACAGGGCTTTGCTTCCCTCTCCCCTCTTTGGCACAGTAGGGTGGGAGGTTTGATTATTGTCTCTGCCTGAGTAACAACCTTTTTTCCTCTCTTGTCACGTTCACCATTTTTTTTTCTGCAGCGGAGGCAGATAAACAAGCACGAAAGGTAGGCTAGACTTGAGTGGGCGAGTGCAATTTGCATCACAGCAACTGAGTCTGCACGATTCATTGACGGTTCCAGAAATAGCATGACATGTATTGCAAATGAAATCCTTGCAAAGATCTTTCCCTCCCTCACTATAAGGCTGAATAACTTCGGCCCTGACTTGGATGCAAATTTGGTTCTGTCAGCCACAAAGAAATGGGGACAATAATATCACATAAAAAGGCAAAAGTGTCTTTCTGAAGGCATGTGCAAAACATATATTACCAAGAAGAAATTGGCCCTGCGAAAGCCCTTGCGGGAATGTCTGGTTGTTATTTCACATTATTTCTAATGCTATGAATGTAATGCACTCAACACCAACAAAACATGAAGTGTGACCTACACATTGAAGCAGAGCTCAACTACTAAGTCTGAAATATTCATGCCTCTATTAAATATCTATAGCAATGACATTTTGTCAGTGCTTTTGAAATCATGCAACCAAAATTTAAAGTGCTTGTTTACTCAAATAAATAAATAAAGAACAGACTTGTTAAATTGCTTCTGAAATATCTCTGAAATTCTCTTCTTTATCTTTTTCAAGTTTTCATACAATGTTCAAAATAGGAAAAAAGTTCACTAACACTGAGCAAACTGACCTGAAACAACAATAAAATGCTCTGGTTATTAATGTCCCAACAGTCTGAAATTATTGAAAAAAGTCTTAATCTTTAAAAAAAAAGGGGACCATTTACTTTTATTGAAGTATATTTTGTAAGGGGGGTGCATTGGGATAAATTAGTTAGACACAGTTACATCGCACATAGCTTATTACATAAAGTAAACATACAAAGTTTTCCACCAGTTATTCTTGCTACATTGCAAAAATTTCAAGTTATTTTTAATCACAAGTCTGTACTGAAATAAATACTTTAAATTTAAATTATATTGGTGTATTATGACATCTTTAATATTTTATGAACATCAGGGCACATTCATATTCTGTTGATGTTCTATTATTAATGTCAAATGTTAAGAAGACTGTACTGAAATCTGATTATATTAATTATCAAACTACAGATCAAGTCCTTTGTTTTATATGGGCAAACTTATCCGAAAATAGTCATGTTAAGGGCATTTTATATATTAATATGTTTATATATACTTTGGGTAAAATCAACCAAGATCCAATATTTGCCATTAAAATGTAAAACAAAGTGACACTTGTGTGTGAGATATTTACATTTTGTCATTGCTTTTGAAATCAAGCAACCAAAACATAATGAGCCTTGTTTACTCTAAAAAATAAATAAATAACAGATTTGTCAAGTTGCTTCTGAAAGAACTCTGAAATTCTCTTCTTTGCCTTCTTTAGGGTTTTGTAAAATGTCTAAAACAGGTTTCGACATTTTACAAAAAAAAATGAGTGTGAGATTTGACTTTACACAAGTGAAATTCAAGTTTGTTTGGACCCAATGCTCTTTGATTAGATTTTTATGGAAAGTCTGATTTAGTTTGATCACTCAAACTCTGTGGCTAACCAACCAATCAGTCTGTGGTCTACTTAAACAGAGGCCTTGTTATTTTGTCCACCATGGGTATGAAAGAAAGCATTTTAAGGCAGAAAGACCAAACAAGGTCGGCCATTCAAGTTTATTAGCATCATAAATTCTAATGTTCATATTAGATTGATCTCTTTATGCATGGTTGAAATGATTAAACATCTATAGTAACAATGATGCCATATCTCAATGGGCTTACTTTTAATAACTTTATATTCAACAAATGTGGTGCCATAAATAAAGATATACAGACTATTTTCAGCGGAGACAAATGTAATAAGGACAGATTTATGTTATGTGCTTCAATTGGTTTGTCTCTACCATACAGCATTTTTATTCTCTAAGTGTCTGCCTTGATGAAAACATCCCTGAATGTATGTATGTGTAAGTAAAAAATATGCAGTGGGTACGGAAAGTATTCAGACCCCCTTAAATTTTTCACATTTTGTTATATTGCAGCCATTACCTAAAATCATTAATGTAAACAAACCACCCTATATTGAAAAAAAGAAAAGAATTGTAGAAATTTTTGAAGATTTATTAGAAAATAAAAACTGAAATATCACATGGTCATAAGTATTCAGACCCTTTGCTCAGTACTGAGTAGGAGCCTTTTGAGCTAAAACAGTCATGAGTCTTCTTGGGAGTGATGCAACAAGTTTCTAACGCCTGGATTTGGGATCCTATGCCATTCCTCCTTGCAGATCCTCTTCAGTTCTGTCAGGTTGGATGGTGAACGTTGGTGGACAGCCATTTTCAGGTCTCTCCAGTGATGCTCAATTGGGTTTAAGTCAGGGCTCTGGCTGGGCCTTTCGAGAGCAGTCACAGAGTTGTTCTGAAGCCACTCGTTATTTTAGCTGTGTGCTTAGGGTCATTGGGCCTCATTCACTAACAGTGCGTACGCACAAATTTGTGCTTAAATCATGCGTACGTTTTAAGCACAAATCTGGGATTCATCAAAATATTCTTACTTGAATTTATTCGTACACTACGAACAAAAATAGAACTGGCTCAGACCATGCATACGCAAATGATGACGACAGACTTTCGCAGAAAATGAAAACACATGCTCTTTTAAGTTAATGCACAACATATTTAAACCTCTCTCAGTAAAAGAAAGCCTTTTATAGAATTCATCGATATAAACTCTGAAATGACTAAATATATTAAATAACCATGAAATTGATGCATTTACACCCCTATCATAATTAAATATTGAATCTTTTTTTTTTTAATGTATTTTTTGGGCATTTTGTGCCTTTATTGATAGGAGAGAGACAGTGGACAGGCCCGTGAAGGGGGGTGATAGAGCAGGGGAAGACACCCTGCAAACTGGTCACAGGCGGGACTCGAACCCAGACCGGCAGAAGCAAGTACATGGGGTGCTAACCACTCCGCCAAACCAGCACCCCAAATATTGAATCTTTAATTAAATAGTTAGTTTACAATTAAAAAGACAATGTACCAGTGGCGGCTGGCCAATAGAGGGCGCTAGGGCGCCGCCCCCCCAGTGGAGAGTGAGATATTAAATGTATTTACTTTATTTTGAAAAAATGAATATTACCAAAAATGACTTATCTAAATATGTAATACAACATAAATATAACATAAATATATACCCATTAAGATTTAAAGTAATTAATTTTCATTAATGTAGAACAAAAGTAAGCCTCCTCGTCTCTGTCTCCGTGTCTCAGGGGCGCTGGAAATAGCGCCCCTGAGACAGTGAAGACTAGCCAATAAGGGACTGTTACTAGGGCAAGATAAGCACCTATCAACGTGAATTTGGCCAATCAGCGTGGTTGATTCTTATATCGCCCCTCGGGTTTATTCGGCTTGTGTCGGCCATGCCCGGAGTGACTAATCGGGAGGACCGGGACAATTACCGGTGGGCCGCCCTGACGTTTGGGCCGTGAGGGCTGGTGTTAATATACATTTTTTAATATTATTATAATTTTTTGGTTTGGTGTTCATTCATCATGACACTAATACCCCTTTTCCACCAAGCTGGTTCCAGGGCTGGTCCGGAGCTAGAGCCAGCTTAGCACCAGTTCTTTGGTTTTCCACAGACTAAGCACCGATTGCTGGCTCTCAAAACCGGTGCTTAGCAAGCACCAACTCTTTGCTGGGCCAGCAGAAAGAACCACTTTACGTCGGGGGCTACGACTTACATCAGGGGGTGGGGGCGGGTGAAAACACGGAAGCACCAAAGCAGAGGAAAAACACGGAAGCATTCTTACCTTCGTCTTCTCAAGCGTGATCGCTGTTCGTTGCATAATCGTCGAGCAGCATTAACTTGCTGGATCGCCAACTTTTGCTCTACAAAGGAAGGCTCGAAAAGCCAACAGCAACACTTGAATCGCAACGTAGTCCTCCATCTTTGTAGTGGCAATTGACTTCGGCGCTAGTTGTTATGGGAAACTAGCGTGACGTATACAGACGTATACATTGACGTGATGACGTAGCCCTCTGGCCGGCACCCATTTGTGGAAAAGCAAACGGTTCGAAACAGGTTCGCAGTTGAACCAACTGCGAACTGGCTCTAGCACCAGCACTAGCACCAGCCCTGGAACCAGCTTGGTGGAAAAGGGGTATGAGTGAGTATTACCTCCATGCTGTTACCGCTGTCCCTGTGGGCAGTCTCCCTCGGCAGCCTTTTTTTTTCAGAGGCATCCTGACGTAACAACACGTCCGCGCAGGCTAAAAACAATTAGCTCCGCCAGTCGGAGTCTGTGAGATGAGCCAGATAGTGGCCACGGCGCTGGGCTGCCGACAAGATGGACAAAAAGCACAAGGTTGGCGCAGAAAAGAGAAGAATTATAAAGAGGAAAGCGCTTGAAAATGATGCAGCAAAATGTGCAAAATAGCGACTTTTTTAACAAAACGAGCTCGCGGTCTGAAACGACAGAGGATGACGATGAAACTGGTAAAGCAAGATGTTGAATAAAATACAGCTTGCACTGTGATGTGACAACGCCACATACGCCACTGGGGAAACTTTGTCTTGTAGCCCCTCAGAAGAGATGCAGCAGCACCAAGCAGCAGCCATGAGCCCAGCACAGGTGCAGAGTGGGCAGGTAGGATTGTTCACTGAGTGAATGTCAGAATTAATGTCAGAGTAGGGGAGAGTGGGGTAAACTGAGCCAATGGGTAAGTTGACCCAGCCCCTGTTTCTGGGAAACAGTAAATAATACTTGTTATGAGGCCCTAAATTCAGAAAGCCCTGATCATTTCACCCTGCCTCTGTTGAAGAGGAGCACCTGGTACAAATAGTTGGTACTTTTAACACAAAAAACTCTTTTGGTTTGTCAGTGTAAATTTACAGCATGTCTTTGAGCTTTTTTTATCAGTTCCAATTTATCCAGGTCTAAAATGGTGTAATATACATATTTGTTATTTACCAATGTATAAAACTATATGACTCATTTGGCTACGGATGAGCCTGTAGTTAGTGTCGAATCGTAGTGGGATGGTTGTTAAAAACTGAGTGTTGCACAGTACTGCCCCACCAAGAATATTTTTCACCAGCCGCCACTGCAGTGTACATATTAAAATGTCACATTTCAGATGTCAATTAAATCGTCGACCACACCAACCTAATACAGCGTCTGTAATTGAGGAAAGTTAGAGCAAATTTTAAAATGCAAACTGAATGAAGACATGAAATAACTTTCTTCTCCTTGGAATTTCAAACATTTTCTGAACAAATGACACACACAACTTCCATGTTCACTCATATTTTTTTATTTAATAAAAATGTTCAGAAAATCTTTTATTGTGTTGTTCAAATCCTGGATGCCCGTCGCGATATCCCTCACAGCACCCAGGAGAGCCAGCTGATTATTGATCACCTCATCGGTCAGCACATGGGCCTGTCGACGAGACTCCCGGTAAGGGGCGGCAGGAGTGGGCTGTGGGGCTGACGCTGGCAGCGCGGACGTGGACGTTGATGGTGCCTCCTCCTCCACCGCAGCATCATCTGGGGCTACAAATTAAATTGTTTATTCTTATTAATCAGCATTTTCATTAGAATAAAATAAAAAAAATTCTGATTGATTAGCACTCGTTAATTACAATAGCAGCCAATTGCAAATATCAATCATTAAATCACTTACCATTCGGCGAGGGCTGAATCCCATCGCTTTCACCCTCATTTCTGGAACACACTCCAGATATAGAGGTGTCTCCAATAATTGCTGCCATCCTAAGATCCTGAGCTGACATATCAGGTGGTCCTCTCCCTCCTCCAGTTTCCTTCATTTTTTTCTGTTCAGAGTCTTTTCTTTGCGTCCACTTTGATATCAAACCACTTCTTCTTTACCTGAGCCACGGTGCGCACCTCCGGAGACACGGCATTGACAGCCTCAGTCATTAAGACCCAGGCATCGTTCTTATTTTGTATCTTCACTCCTGCCGTAACACCTCTGAAAAGTATTGATTTTCTTTTTACCACCTCCTCAATAATCACCTCGATTTCAGCCGAGGTGAAATTCTTCTGTTTTCTGCCTCTTGGAGTCATCTTCAGTAACTTTGTCCTTCAGCGCTCTCGTTTTGATGCACTGGACAGGTGTCCTTATATAGGTGAATTGGGGCGTGGTAGTATGCTGATTGCAGATTGCGGGCACGCGCTCGTCAATTTAGAATTATTCTGATTCACCAATATACGCCAGGTGGTAAGAACGAAATGACCTGGTACGCACATGTCATGAATCTGATGGTGACTTTGCGTATGTCCTGATTTTGTGCGCAGAGTAAGAACATTTCTACGCAAATATTAGTGAATGAGGCCCATTGTCTTGTTGGAATGTGAACCTTCAGCCCCGTCTGAGATCCTGAGCACTCTGGAAAAGGTTTTTGTCCAGGATTTCTCTGCATTTAGCCACAATCATCTTTCTTTTAATTTTAACCAGTCGTCCTGTCCCTGCAGCTGAAAAACACTCCCACAGCATGATGCTGCACCACCATGCTTCACTGTGGGGGTTATATTGGGCAGGTGATGAGCAGTGCCTGGTTTCCTTCACACATACTTCTCAGAATTAAGGCCAAAAAGTTAGATCTTGGTCACATCAGACCAGAGAATCTTATTTCACATAGTCTGGGAGTCCTTAATGTGTCTTGCATTGAGGAGAGGCTTCCATCAGGCCACTCTGCCATATTGCCCTGACTGGTGGAGGGCTGCAGTGATGGTTGACTTACATGAACTTTCTCCCATCTCCCCACTGGATCTCTGGAGTTCAGCTACAGTGATCTTTGAGTTCTTCTTTACCTCTCTCACCAAGGCTCTTCTCCCCCGATTGCTCAGTTTGGTCGGATGGCCAGCTCGAGGAAGAGTTCCTGTTGTCCCAAACTTCTTCCTTTTAAGGATTATGGAGGTCACTGTGCTCTTAGGAACCTTAAGTGCATCAGAAATTCTTTTGTAGCCTTGGCTAGATCTGTGCCTTTCCACAATTCTGTTTCTGAGTTCTTTAGGCAGTTCCTTCAACCTCATGCTTCTCATTTCTTCTGACATGTACTGTGAGCTGAAAGGTCTTATAGAGACAGGTGTGTGCTTTTCCTAATCAAGTCCAATCAATACAACAGCTTGACTCCAATGAAGGTGTCGACCCATCTCAAGGATGATCAGAAGAAATGGAAATGAAATGCCTCAGATAAAAAAAGCAAGTGTCACAGTAAAGGGTCTGAATACTTATGACCATGTGATAGTTCAGTTTTCTTTTTTAATGAATCTTCAAAAATTTCTACAATTCTGTTGTTTTTTGTCAATATGGGGGGCTTTGTGGACATTCATGAGGAAAAAACTTAAAAATGATTGATTGATTGAAAAGGGAAGTGAACCAAAAAGACATGCATTATTGCATCAATTTGTTTAAATATCACAACAGTCAACAAATTAACCGAGCTTAACCCATTTATGCCCAAATTTTTTTCTGAGTTGTAAGGCATATAATTGAGTCCCTCTGAATCATGGTATGTCTTTCTTTTTTCTATTTTGTACTTTGTTTAAAGAAAATAGCCTTTTTATGACTGGCAACAATTGTTGCCGGTAGTCACATAGCTTGTACCTAGGTCACTGTTTCAGAGTCCTGCAGCATGGCCAGGACCTCTGTTACAGAGTACCCAAGGAAAGAACAACATATACAAAAACATTGTATTTTGGCCTGTTATTTTATGAAAATTGTGTGTGTGTGTGTGTGTGTGTGTGTGTGTGTGTGTGTGTGTGTGTGTGTGTGTGTGTGTGTGTGTGTGTGTGTGTGTGTGTGTGTGTGTGGGTGTGTGTGTGTGTGTGTGTGTGTGTGTGTGTATTGGGGGTGGGGGGGGCTTGTAGGCATGGCCATTGGCTATGATAAGTACTTGTGTGTCAAGAAAGGTGCAGCTCCAACTGCACATCAACTTTTTTTTTTACCTCAGTGAAACACAAGCTAATGTATGGAAGCCCTTTAAAAAAGGGAATTTAGGGAGCTTATAAAATGTAAAATAAATACTAAGTCATAATTATGAGAAATAAAATCCTAATTATAAGAAAAAGAGTCAGATTGTTGAGATCACAAAGTCATAATTATGAGATCAAAAGTCATAGTGATGTGGAAAAAAGTCAAAATTGTGAGCTTAAAAGACATAATTATCAGATAAAGTCATAACTATGAAATAAAAAGTCATAATTATGAGATAAAAAGTAATAATGAGAAAAAAATCAAAATTTTTAGATAACAAAGTCATTATTATGTGAAAAAGAGTCATATTTTTGAGATCATAAAGTCATAATCATGAGATAAATTCTGAGATCAATATTATCAGAAAAAAAGTCAAATTTATGAGATAAAGTCATAATTATGAGATAACAAAGTCAAAATTATGAGAAAGGTGTGTTGCTATAATCGTCCATGGACGTGGGGCACATGCACAAATGGTATCTCATAATGTCGACTTTTTATCACATTATTATGACTTAGTATTTATTTATTTATTTTCAGTTCCCTGATTTCCTTTTTTTAAAGTGGTTGCCGGTGGTGCAAAATGGGTTAATATTAATAATAGTGAGGAAGTCATTTTCTCTTCTTTTGTTGCAGCTGCGTCTTCTTCTCTGTCTTCTCCTTCCATTTATGGTGTGTGACAATCAGCGTAAAGAACTCCTGATGCCCCTGTTATGAACCAGTTAAATGATGTTTCCATTTACCCATTTTAAGCACAAAATAATATTTGATTCTCAGAAGAAGATGGTTATTACAATATCTGTATTGCATACACACAACACTAAGTTACTTTTTAGGAAATCCAAGAAGTTTAGATTTCCTTAAAATTTATTGTGAAGTCTTTTCAAGCCATACTCATAAAACTCTTCAAACCGCACAAACATGGCTCTCGTGTCTTATTTGGAGCTCATTATTTCCTAGGACTTTATTACTGTGTTAATTAGAGAGGCCTTGATTAGTAGTTACTATAAAGGATAAAATAAAACTATATTTTCTGTCACTTCCTAAGAAAACCATGTTGTCACAGGTCAATGAAATCTTATTTCAGCTTCATCACATTATCGGAGGAAGGTATCACTGACATTTCTTCATCATGGGGCCTTCTCTTTCATGAGAGAAAAATGCCCCATAGTGCTTGTCGTTTGATCGTGCCAAACTGCGGGCCCTTGTGAGTTGATATGTTCGTGTATATGTCCTCTCACGATGGAGACATGCATTCATGCAGAACAGATGAGTTTATGAACAGCTTGCCTCTCTCACATTAGACTGATTAATAGTTCAATCAGGGCTAAAACGGACAAAATGTCACGGTGGAACAGTTGTCATGCAAAATCAGCCTTTTCTATCTGGGTCCATCCAAAGAATAGGCCTGCTTAATGCTGTCACAGGGCATAACTAATTTATTTGCTGTGTGAGGAAGCAATTGAGAATATCTGCTGTGTTTTAAATGTGGAGCCCAGGGACAGTAGGGGGGCAATTAGGCTATTAGTGAGCATGAGCATCATGCCTGCTGTTTGGGCAGGGTTTGTGTGTCTGCACTGGTGTTACAGGGAAAGGGGCACAAACACGTGCTTGTTTACATCTAACTGTTCTAGAGTAATAGTGTGTGTATCAAATTAAACCTACTTGTCCCTACATGAGTTCGTAAATAGTTAAAAAGTAGATGTGTGTATGTCTGTGTGCATTTTACTTGTGGAAAAATGTGCACAAAAAATGTGTACTTGTGCTGTGCACTTTCTGTGTGTCTTCTCACTCTGTTTCCCTCTGATCCTTTGTTGGGGCATTTACTGTCTGGCATGCAGTAGTGCACGGGTACCATCTGATAGGAGTGACCTCTGGCCCTTTGTTAGCCAGAGGTATTTAATCTGAGGTCAACTGTTTGGGTGGCGTGACTCTCTCCCCAGCACTAATGGTGAGCTGATAGATAAATGCCCTGAAAGCATGCACACACAGTTAGGCAGACAGAGGCGGGCTGAGGCTTATTACTATTCCCCTTGCACGACCTCCTGAACGCATGGTCACAACAGTGACTGATGTGGCTCTCCAGAACACAAGAAATCTGTTTTTCAAGTACAAATCAAGGAACACATTGTACTCTTACATTTTCTTTTAATGAAGTTTATGTTGTTAAATAAACTATTACAATTATTATAAGAGCTCTTTAACTTTTGTTTCAATACGAGCTTAAGCACTTGAAAGTTGAATCAGTCCTTATTAAAGCATGTGTTGTTGCCCTGCAGTAAAGGACAGGCTAATGTACTGATGTAAAGTCAAACTACCCTCAGCTGTGAAATGCCATAATCTACAGTCTATAAGCTTAATGCCATAAGCTTTACTGATTACTCTATTGAATTGAGTGTGCAGTAAATGGGTTTAATATGGTGCACATCACGCTAAGGGATTTGCCCTTACATTAACCTCAGAGGCAATGTGCTATTCCTCAGTTTTAAGTACTAGTCACTCTTATCCTGAAAAGAGGAAACAATTTCCCAGGGTTAAACAGGGTATTATACAATCTTTCAAATGTGAAAAAGTTTGAAACTGAGATTCAACTTTCCAGGTATGCTTGTGTGTTTGCACGGATTCATGGACATTATGTTCATAGTCAAAGGGGATAAAGATTTTTAAAGTAAGAGGAAAAACATAAAACACAACCACTCTCCTCTCACGAGGTCAGATAAAAAGCAAATAGATCAAACTCTGATCTAAAAGAAAAAGAAATCAAGATCAGATTTCACTATACATGTTGGACTTTTCCAAAGATGTTATTACAGATTTCTCTCTCTATATATATAAATGTAACACAAATATTTAAATAAACTTATACTGTATGGTTGTATAGAGAACAATATTTTTAATGCATATCTACCTTGAGGCAGCAAATGAAAATTACCGCGCACAGCCATTTTTAGTGAGGCTAATTCTGCTCCTTGTTTCCAGGAGACAAGCACAGATCTATGCAGGTGGAGTGGGAGGATGGGAAGGAAATGAAGATGGTTCTTAACTGTCCACTGATCCACCCACAGCCTAAATAAATACAAAAAGGTAGGAAGTGACTAAAATAGAAAGTTCCTGAAAGCTCAACTAGGTTGCTTCCTGTTATTTTGTACAGAAAAATACATAGAATTACTAAGATAATTGATATGCAGTCAGCACAGACAAGCACACAGTTTGGGATCATACTATACATGTAGCCTCTCATATTACTGAATGACCATATAACCATAACACATTTCATTAGCATATTTTTTACAAGCCAGAAATAGGAATGTGTTGCTGACATATTGGCTTCATCCTGATGGGTGTTTCAACACTTTACTCTCTCCATATGCTGCAGAGATTCATATGATTTGAATAAGATATGAGAAAATGTTTCCCTTTAATGTTCCATCTGTTTCAAGATAAAGCATGCAGGAAGTGACATGATGGCGTGTTACTGTATGTCCTTGTGTTGGTGGCAGTTACATTATCCCATATGATCGGCCATATGGTATGAATATGAATTAGCAAAGGATGTCTCATATGTTTCTTCTCAATGAGAAGCACAAAGAACATCTCCAAGTTTTGTGTATTAGAAAAAGTAAGTATCCTCAAAGCTCTTCTTTGAAGGAAGTTAACAAGTTAACAGTTAAACATTTGTCACAATAAACTATGCAGCCACACACACACATTTTTCATTCCATTATATAAAAAAATCCACTGATTTCTTACAAATCAGGCATAACACAAAGGCCTGATTTTCAAAGATCCAAAAAATGGGTGCTAAATTACATATACAAACTAATAAATTGCACATACAATTAGTAGGCATGTTGCAGGTGACTTCTGTTGTCTGCTTGTGCAATTCATAACAGGTGCAAAAGTGGGGTGGACTGCCCCCTTCATAGGAGGACTTTGCATACTGGCTACATCATTGAGAGTTTGGGAGAGCAGAGTGGCTGTAAATGAAAAACAAATTTTGAAGTCATAGAGTTTGAGGCAAACGAACACACTTGCGGTAATATTTTTTGTTGTCTGTCATTTTGACGGACAAGGTTGCCACTTTCCCTCATTAAATGTTTTTATTAGTCATTTTTAATTTTCCTTTCCTGATTTTATTTGTTCATTCATTAATTTTTTAGACCACTTAAAGGGCCCATATTATGCAAAAACCACTTTAAGTCTTTTGTTGAAATTTTGAGTTCTGTGGCTTTCCCCCAGCCCAAAAAATGTGATATTTAGTGACAAGTCCTGTCGGTGCTGGTGAATGTAAAATCCCGCCCCCTAATGAGGCAATATCTTTCTTTGAGGTTGTACCAACGTCACAGTGGAATTTTTTGATTGGTCCACCGGAGCAGACACCCCCACCCCGTCCCCGCCCACTCCTCTCTCCGCTGCTGGTGAGATTGCTATGTGCAGAGCAGCCATGATGGATTTACCAGCAGTGAGAGCTCGGACTTCAGCATGAGTTACTGCTGCTGTGTTGTGGGCTGTAACAAGCCACAAACTTCCTTACACAAGCTGCCTGACTCTGAAGATTTAAAAACTAAGTGGCTGGAGTTCATATATGATGGGAAAGTGCCAGAAAAACAAAGAAAAAATGTGCATGTTTGTGCCAGTCACTTAACGGCTGACAGTTTCGCAAACTTTGGACAGGACACAAAGGGGCTCGCAAATAGACTGGTCCTTAACCCAGGATCAGTGCCAACCATCCACCAGCAAACCTCGGACCCTGGAAATGTGAGTATTCCAAATGCTGTGTGCTGTTATTTTGCTAATTGCTACGAGCTGCTAACAGCAGAGGGAAGAGGAGCAGATGTAAGAGCTATTCCTCTGTGTTAGCTTCAGGAGGCTAAGCTTAGCTGCGGTTAGCCTGCTGGTTTAGCCTGTAATGTTACAATAAACGAGCCTTGCTGTTTTCTAACCATATCGTCATATTAGTCTGTTGTCTATTACTTTGCTGGCTGCTGTGAGATGTACCGCTGTGTGAGTAGAGGCCTGCTACTCTCTCTGAGGCATTGTAATTAATAAATTATCTCAGAAGGTATCAAAACTCATTTCGTGTCCAAACTGAGGACATGGGAAACGACCAGTGAAGGCTGTGTCTCTCTGTGTTTTGCAGCACAGCATGTAAATATTGATAACAGGTGAAAGTATATTTCTACGCTAACGTCGGCTCAAAACAGCGTATCTGTAGATGTGATAACTGGCTTTATTGGCCACAGCATCGTCATCACCAACAGGTTTAATCAGATTTAGATGTATGAATATTCTCACAGTAGTCAAGAGGAATTAGACACGGGAGGATTATATTTACTCCTCATACACTCCTCATCTCCTCTCCCCTTGTCTCTGTTAGCTTCAGAAGGCTAAGCTTAGCTGCGGTTAGCCTGTTGTTTTTAGCCTGTAATGTTTCTCTGTGTTTTGCAGCAGATCATGTAAATATTGATAACAACAGGGAAAGTATATAACTACGCTAACGTCGGCTCAGATCAGTGTATCTGCACATGTGATCACTGGATTTTCTAGCCTCTGCCGTTATCTCCAAACTAATTTAATCAGATATCTGTAAGTTTAAACACTCAGGAATGCCCACAGAATGTTGTCATATGAGCTGTGTGACTGGGAGGATAAGTTAGAATTACTAACAGGTCAAGGATTTACGAAAAACGGAGGGAGGCAAATAAGATAGTGATTTAGTTATCCTCCCGTTTTATTTACTAACAATATATGGGCATAGATATTTTATAATGCATCACATAATGTGACATTTGTAAGTAAAAACCCATTAACCCCTGAGAAGCCTGTTGAATCTTATTTGAGACATACTTTTGATACATGTGTCTGATCAAAATGATCAAAAAATATCACAAAAAAACCCCAAATGAATACAGTGAGATAAATGATAAAAATAAAGGTCCTCAGATGAATTATCAGTTGCCAGAAACACCTAATGTATCTAATGAGTAACAAAAAATATATGTAACATCTACAACGTGAAATTTAACATTTTATCAACAAAAAAGGTAAAAATGCATGGCTATAATTCGTGTTTTCATGCACTAACAGGTTAAATATTTTTCTTTCTTGTGTCTATGGTGGTCGACCTCAGGCAGCATCTTCTGATGGTGAACCGCTGGTTACAGTCAGCTTCTCAAAATCCAAGGAGGAAGGATGTACAGCAAAGCCAGTGAGAGCAGAGCCAGCTCTCCGTAAGTTAAGCAAGCCTTTATTAAAATCAACACATTTAAAAACATTGGCAAATAGGCATAGCATGGAAAGGAAAAGATAAAGGAAACTGGAATAAAAATGTTATCAAAATGGAATTGAGAATATATAATCAATAAGGACATTGTGTCAATAAAAGACTATGAAAAAAAATTACAACACTGCAGTGAGGTGTTTTGGTTCATTTCTTGTAAACATATATTTTTGTGTCTTGCATTTCAGATCATGCAGATGCACTGTTGGACCTTGTCTTTGAGAAGGTTTTCCAGGACCCTGCTCCACACCTGTAGGAGCTGCAGAAAATACCAGATCATATGCTCCTTTTCCAAATACCAGGAAGCGCTGACCCTCTCATACTGATCTTCTGCATCAGGAAACTCTGCAGTACAACACAGGCAGCATCAGCTCACAAAGGCTCTGTCGGCCAGGCATCTGTAAGGGCTGGACATGATAAGATTATGTCAGCAATGAAAATTACTGTCATAGGTGTTTTTATCTATATGTTCATATTTTTATTAATATGGTTCTATGGCTTGTGTTTAAAAATTCCTTTTCTTTTTTCATGTCTTTTTTACCTCCTTTATGTAAAAATGTCTAGCGTACCAGCCAGTACATTTGGTGTTTTTATATGTCAAAATATCTTTCACAATAAAAAGTCTACATGAACTGTTTTGTGTGTTTTCAGTTTTCCATATGTTACATGTAATGTTAATAATTAAATAACAAGAAAGACAAAAAAATTAGATGGAGTAAACAGTTCTTTTAATCTTTACTATTTTTGTTCAACAGTCATGGAAGTGTTTATATCAAAATACTTATGCATTACTCCTCTTAGATGTAAAGGCTCATAGTCTGCTCTATAAATATAGAATGCATGTTGTAGTGAAAAACACACTCAGAGTCATAGTCCAGGATGGTTGGACTGGGAGTTCCTGCAGTTTTCCTCTGACCTACTTAATTAAAACAGGTAAGTCAGTGACACAGTACAGGAAAGGTAATGTACTAAATTGTTTTTTAGCACTGATTTTTCACAATACCTTTGGTCTCTCTATTCAACAAACATTTTCAGGCTGTAGGAATTTTCACACAATTGTCACAGGAGCACCTACTGTATGTAGGAGAAGAGTGAAAACAGGATTTTCAGGAGAATTTTTATCCTAAGGAAATGTTCTGTTATTGTATAAGAATATACACAGAGCTGTCATAACATACAATAATGCAAGTGAAGAGGTTTTTAAGACAGCTACTGTGTGGCATATAGAAAAGAAAATAACCTTTTAAAATAAGGTTCACAGAAAACTGCTGGCTGCTTAGAGTTACAGGTAATAAACGTTCTCAGTTACTGTTACTGTCACTAAAGGCTATGGCTCTATTAAATGCTGTATTCTGATGGGTCAGTCACATTACTAATGTTATTTCTGTAAAACAGACTCTTGCTCTGATCGGCCCTGAAGAGCCCAGACATTATTTACACATCACAACAACAGAGAAGACCCCTCTCCCTGTCTTGTTTCACTATCAGTAGCAACGGCCCCTTCAGTGTTACTTAGAAGTGAAAGTTATTTTACATCGGGGTTTTAGTTAATTCACGTCTCTGCAGTAACCCGCTCACTCTACATTAGCTCTTACTAGACTCTATTTAACGCCAGTCTAAGCACTGCACATCTGCTAACAGACATGCTAACATCGACAACAACAGGGGGAGGGGGAGAGGAACGGCAGAACAACTTTGATTCGTCAACATAATAGCATTGAAGAGACAAACTTTATATACAGACCACTGAGAAACATCCCGGTTTATCCTTGGTTCTCGACTCTCTCCTGGTTCCTCTTATTTTCGGGTTCTGACTCGGTTAAAGCGTTCAGTGCTGCGGTCCTCATGTAGCGACACATGCGCCGACACGGAAGTGCGGGGTGGTTTCAGCAGGGGCTCATTAACATATAGTTACGCCCACAAAAATGGAGTGTTCTGGAGAGAGGCTCAAAGAGGGCATAGAGATGATACGGCTGTGCTTCTTTTATTGAGTTTTTTGACCAAAGCATGCTACTAAGGCTTCATGAAGACATCAAAGATCAATATTACACTGCAGAAAAAGAGCATAATATGGGATCTTTAAAATAAAGGTGACAAACTGTGTAGTTTTTAATTTATTGTTCGTTTTTATCATACATTTTTAAGTAAAGCAGTGTATATTTTTAGACCCTCTTTTACCTTTGTCAGGGAGTCCAATAGATCATAATGCGACTCATCTCAGGAATGGTTTGATACAGATAAGACATAAGAAATAGAATTTGCTGAAATGATAAAATGTCTTTTTCAGTCTGAGGATTCATATTCAAACGCATAATCATGAATTCAGTCACACCCGTTTTAGATTCAACACCTCCATCGCATTGCTAAAACTTTGTTTTTTCGCTGTCCGCTAATGTCGATATTAGTATACATCACATTACTCAAAATCTGAAGCGCGTAATGCCTGAGAAAATAAAAGGTTTTGTTTCCACAATGGTAGACTGGTCAAATACATTGTAACAATTTGTCAGTTAATCAAACAATTACATTTATTAATCCTCTGTGTCTCTAGTGGGATTAGTAACAGAGTTTGATTGATTTGTTTGATGGGTGACTGCTGTCTAAAGCCTGGAATGTGACATGATAAATATAACTATTGTTTGGATGTTGGTGGTAGGTCAGTGGGTATTGATCCAGGGGAAGAAGCCAGTTGGGATGCGACAGTTCTTGGCAAAATGTAGAAAGGCTCAATATGGCATCCTCTGTTCTGTACATGTTGCAGCATCCATGCTACTTATTTCTTTGTATATGTTCTGCTTTGGGCACCTGTAAGTCAAAGTGCAGGGATATGGAGTCACTACTTGCAAAATCCAATTACAGCTAAAAGCTAACCGTACAAATGATGAGTCTTGTGACATGTCCTTTTTCAACTGCAAGCACATCAGTTCAAATGGTTGCACTATATGGTCTTCAATGTTAGCTTACCTGAACATCACTTTGATTTGTTCCAATGTTGATTTGATGAAGTAAAGGCGTGCAGTGAGTTGAAAAGCACTGTCTTTTGATGAAGTGAGTACTTTTTTTAAATATGTTTTTTTTCTTCTAAATTAACCATAAAAAACTGTGAATGTTTGAGTCAAAGAGATATTTGCCTGTAAATAAACAGAGTGCTTTGGAATGAAAAATAGCTTGTTCCCCTCAGTGGCCCCTTGCTCTACTGAAAACTTCTATTGAATGCAAAGGAAACAATCCAACAGCCTGCCCAGTGAGAACAAAACCAAACTGAAAAACTTAAAAAAACAAGAAAAGTATGTTTTGTTTCATCTCTAGAGGACAGTATCTTTAAAAGTGCCAATGTTTTTGTGTTATAATCTGAGTCTGTTCTTGAACTCTCATTGCTCCCTGACCCTCTCAGATCCTAGCCTGTTGCTTTCCAGTAATTTTCATTGAACTCAGAATACTGCTGTCCCTGAACAACACAACCCTGGTTTCCTGGGAAGGTAGTTTGTCATGACAATGTACAATTTCCACCCAGAAACCTTCAAAGTCTCCTAAGGACACACACATGCAGTGAAGCCACATTTGTCTGTGTATAATGGCTAAAAGAATAGAAGGGGAATCCATTGATTTCTGTTCAAGGCATCCATATCTTCCAATTGTGTGTATTTGTATCCATTTCTGTCCTTCTGTTTATAATTTAACATAAAAGGCATGTGATCACCAGACACAGAGCAAAGAGCAAAGGCTGGAGAGAGACAGACACATAGAGTGAGAGAGAGAGAGAGAGAGAATAACATGGATCAGAGAAGGCTGGCAGGCCTGACATTTTGATCATAGCTCATCCATCTGGTTAAGGCACAGGATCTACCTCCCTCCCTCCTTCCTTTCCTCCCTCTGTCATCCACTCAGTTTCCACTAGGTCCATAAAATAGAGGATGTTCTTGGCTTAGCCCCCTGCTGAGTACACTTC
This sequence comes from Scarus forsteni, assembly GCA_036419115.1. Classification (NCBI taxonomy): domain Eukaryota; kingdom Metazoa; phylum Chordata; class Actinopteri; order Labriformes; family Labridae; genus Scarus; species Scarus forsteni. The sequence continues at coordinate 1,964,921 of JAZDUH010000331.1, read as the reverse complement.
AGCACCATTTATTGAAGGAGGCTTAGCTTGTTGGGGGCGTGCAGAGAACAAAAAACAACAGAGGCCATGTGCATCGTAATTCAGCGCTGTGGGCAGCACCATGTGCACCGGTTGGTGTGGGAGGAAACGAGGAGGTGGTGCACTAACAGGCCCATTTAAGTGCCGTTAATCCTGGTGTGCTGGGAGAGGGCTGGCACCAAGGTTTAATGGTAGGCTGCTGAGAAGGAGCATGCTGTGGTTACACACACTTACAAAGCCTCCCACCCACATTTGAGCATTTAGCACACACATGATTGCTCTGAACTTAAGCTGTAATTGTGCTTATTTAGGTTATTTACACACAATGTTGCAGCTCACACAAAATAGCAGGTACATAAACTTCAACTACTAATCATACATCAAAGACATCAACCTATAAAGCATATGTTTTGTTTTTACTTTCAATTGCAAGTTCATTGGTTTGAAACTAAAAAAAATCTATGATTAAAACGAAAAAAAAATCTGTCAAATATATCTTATTATTAACTGAATAGGTCACTCCCTTAAGAGGATATTTAGTGTTTCAAAGGTGCTAAACCCACCACTCCATCCACACCACATCGTTTTTATGTTTTTAATTTTTTTTTAGCATTTATATCTAGAAATGTGTTTAAAGGCTGCTATTCACTCACACAGAGTTAATTTTTCCTCACATCAACAATTTACCTTGGAGCAGTCTCGAGATAAAATACTTCTAAGACCTAATTTCCTTTGCGGGTGGCCAGAGCAAAAATAGCAATATTTTAAGAACAGCACTGTTTTTGAAGTATTGAGTTGATTGCATATAGCAACAGTTATCAGAAGACAGTCCAGTTTATATTTTTGATACAGCATGCTACTGCTATGATATGCTATGATACACATGCTACTTAATAAATGTACTAAGGTACATTACCAGTAACTCATTGAAAAATAGCTTTACTACATTAAAAAGTCTTTTAAGATTTTTCTAGACGCTTTTTTGTTCCACAGGCCATCAGACTGTATAACTCTTAACTCCTCGATAGGGGGGAGGAGGAATAACAGGAAAACTGCGCAGTTGGGTAGAGCATTTGGTCAGTAATCGAGAGGTTGCAGGATCAACCTAATGGCGATGTGTCTTGGGGCAAGACATGAGTGGATGGGTGTGAATGGGTGTATATATGTGTACATATGTATATACATATATATATATATATACACCTCTGGGTGACAAAAACTGACCCTAGCAACTGAGCCATTGTTGTCTATGTGCAACTGGATGATGAAATGTTGGAAATTTTTCTAACAATCTCAATATCTCACGCAGCCAAACATAATTTTAGTCTTTTGTCTCCAAACATACTTTTAGTCTACTGTCAACACCTACTCAACCTGACTGTCAATCAATTTACAGAGAGGCTGAAAGCCATCTGACAAGTGGTAATGTCCTACAGGTTTAGCCATGTCAAACATGTACCAAACTATTAAATACCTGACAATCCTAATAAAATCAAAACAGGTACAATGTTAACAAACACTCTCTGTACAGGGAGAGGCATTAGATATACTACATATTTAGACCAAAGCTGATTGTTGCACAAGCCTCTGAATATGTTAATGAAGGATGTAAAAGCTTGAATTTCCCACTGTGTAACTTCATGTTTTTTAAGATGTGCCTTTATTAGTCCCACAGGGGGGAATTCCAAATTTACAGTTACAGCAGAATGCAAGAGAAATATAAAAAGAAACTTCAAATGAAGTGGACTCTGAAGGATCTACGGTTTTGGCACTGCTCCTTTGGCTTCATTTTTCACGGCTGACTTTGCTGCTTTGGTTTTCTCCTCAGCGACTTTAAAGTATTAATCAGTAATAGTATGTGCCTATCATCAACACAGCAAAGAGCAGTGAGTTTTATATTTACTGATGCTGCATTATGAATGAAGCACTGCCCCAGCTTGATGTCTTTAATCATCCTGGGCACAAAAATATTAAGACATACCAGAATGGTAACAACAGTCCATTGTTGTTAGTCTGGACACATAATACACATTTGTCTGTTTCCAGGACTGAAAACTAGACCAAAGCTGCTTCACCCTCTCCCTACTTGGCAGGATTTTCTTCTAGGCTATCAAACTGACACTTTAACTTTCAGGATTTGTTCCCTGTCTTTGTGCAGTGTGCTCCAGTCCAAATGTGGTTGACAGATTAGTTGTTTTCAGTGCATTGACAAGCAGAGTACACCACAGCCTTTCTATGCAGCAGCTGAGAACCTCTTGTTCTCCATGAGGAGCTGATACTACCTATTCCCTTCTGAAGTGTCACTGTCTGCAAGCAGCTCAAACACACTGTGTTATAGGACAAGACGTTCATCTTAGAGAGTGGGAAACAGGCAAAAAGTAGAGTAGCAAGGAAAATAAGAGGGACAGTATTCCCTGCTAACTTCTCAAATGTTGGTGTCTGTGAAAAGCTCTGAAGCACAATGTATCAGGACAGGACTTTCACTTTGGAGATAATTAGAGAGTGAATGAAAAGCAGGGAGGGAGAATCCCACTGTGTGCCTGAGAAGTAAGTGCAAGATGATCTTTTTAGTTTTCTCCAGAGATGTTGAGGGGAATGAATAATACCAGAAGGACCAACCTGAAGATGCACACAGATCACAAATAGATTCATCTCTCTCCTCTGTTCTGTGTAACTTTACAGGCTTGGCTTATGAGTCGAGATTACACAATGACTGAAGTCTGAGGAAAGAGAGCAGAATATGTGACGCAGCAGCTGCTTCGTCAGTCCTTCTGAGTTTGTGCACTCCCCACATTTTGGCAGCACCAAGAGCTTGACACTTAATCACTGCAGTTACGTAGTAAAGAGCAGAAAATAGATTTGCAAAGTAAAAACAGGATTGAGTTTCAGTTAAGTGCCAGTGAGATGCTGGTTGTTCTGTAGCCATTGTTTTGTAGATGCTTGGTATGGATAACTGTTACATGTGCAGGATGGCATCGAGGAGGTAGTTGATTACACCTCTTCTAATTTAAAACAGTGCAGCCCACACTTTGTTCCCCCATTGTCCACTGTTTTCTTAAAATTTCTAAAATTTCACTTCTTCACAGAGTGACTTCTTGATATCCAATGTACTTGGTATCTTCTCACGGGCTTTTTCATCATGTTGTGCTGTTTCAAGTCTCCCAAAAGTGACGTGCGTGCAGTACAGCACACTGTAACTCAAAAGTGGAGGAACCAATCCAGTGTGTGGTGAAGCTGAGCAAATACATAAGACAATCATTCAAGTTTCAAGTCACATCTTGTATTAGATCACTGTGCTCTAGTCCAGACATTCAAGAAGGGCTCAAGTCTTTCTTGAATGTCATAGACATTTGGAAATGAAATTTTAATAGTGTGGGAAAATTGAAACTGGTATTAATGTAAAAGACCTGATGTAGTACATAGATATGGACTGGAGAGAGAGCGCTATTTGTGATAGCTACCTGAGTTTGCAGTCTTTGCTTTACATCACTTTCAGGTACATGCAATTATTTTGGTTCTTTGTGAAACAAATAAATAATAGAAGAAATAAACAGCCGTATTTGCAGAACAATACTCTTACTATCGGTGTTCTTCATTCAACTTTGAGCTTGGATTTTGGAGTAAGATATTATGTCATGTTTAAGCTGATTTGGATCCAGTTACATGCTTGTGAACAAAGGTTACCAATGATTATTTGTGTTTCATATTTGGATTTCTGACTTCAGGTGATTTCCAACTTAAATTTTCCAACTCTGAGATTAAACGTTGTTTTTGATATATTTATTGGATGTAATTTATTGCCTGAACCTTTTTTTCATTTTTATTGATATCTGGCGTGTGCTGCTGACCTCTTGGCCAGGTCGCCCTTGTAAATGAGATCCTGATCTCAGTGGGATTTATCTGGTTAAGTAACAGTTAAATAGATAAAACGCCATGCATAACGGGACCTGCGAGAATGTGTGTACCACACTGCTATCTGCTCTGTAAAGCTGTCAAGTGCTTTGAGACAAGGTGTTAAAAATTTGGCTTTGATATGAACTGTAGTTCACTTGACTGGATGAAACGGACACTTCATCAGAAAACATTTTCAGATTTCTCCTCAAAAGTGACTTTTTTTCTTAGTTTATTGAGCTTGTATTGGATTTTGACTTGAACTTTTAGAATAGTTATATTGCCTCTCCCTGTTCTTCAAAAGAAAGGTGTTTGTCAAAATCCTTACATATGGTGGTGTCTTTCCATGCATCTTATCATTTTTGTCAAACAAAGCTTCTTCCCTCTTTTGCCCCTCTCCATTAATTCATATATAATGCAAGCATGGCATTCTTCCCTAGAAAAATTGGAGAGACAAGCCTCATATCCCAGTAAGCAACACCATGCTACACAGCTTTCCATTTCCCTTCTGCTGCAGCCTGTCTAACTTCTCTTCTCTCTCTCCCTCAATTCTCCCTCCTTGAGTAATAGATACAGTTAAACCAAACACACCTCCCTTTTTGTCTCTATACTTTCCCTTCCATAAAACCTCAGGAAATCGCAGGATAATAGTAGTACATGTGTTGTCTGTTCACCCCACCCAGTGTATCTCAGACCTGCCTTGCTTCCTCTTCCTGCTTTATCATCTTCCTCACCTTTTCTGCCCTTTCTCAGTTTGTTGTTTTAAATCGAGGGAGAAGAGAGATTGAGAGAGACTGAAGGGGGGAGGCTTCATCAGGTGAATGCTGATCTGCAGTAATGACCTGGAGACAGCAAAGGGATTATTGTGCAATATTGTCCCGGGTGTTGTCTTGAGCCTGGAAGTACTGAGTGACAATAATGCATGTTAATCCAGGGGTCAGTGTGAGGTCACAGCTGTTTAATTTTTGACAGTTGTTTTTGAATCTGGTATTCAAACAATCAACCCAGTAATACTGAGAAATCCACTTCAGATGAAGGTAAACTTTACAGTTACACTGTTGTTAACAGGGTGTTTCAAGGCTCTCACCACAGGTTAAGGTGTTGTTACGGCTAGAGTTCTATAGTCAAGCAGAATTACATCCAGCATCAATAGGAAGTTTTTTTTACATTGCGAGTTGCCAAAATGGACAATTTTAAACATTATCACAATACTGAATTGTGTTTCCAGCATGGGTTGTGACTAACACTTTTTGAGGACCTGACACCTTTCTTTGAAATCACAGTTGAAATCACAGTTGAAATCAGAGTTGAAATCACAGTTGCAATTACAATTTTCAGTATAATTTAATGTGCTATTGTTGTCACAGTTTCTGCCTCCCTGCTAAACTGTGTTCACTACAGCTAATCCTTGTCTTGAACATGATGTTAAAATTCCACAAGAAAATCTCAAAACTAAAGTACTATTTAAGTGTGATTTAACACAGATAAAATACAGGTCAACAGCAAAGTGCAAAAAGACAGGACTGTTCTTGGTAAACACAAAATTTACTTCAACAATTTGCCAACCTCCAATGGTAGCTCAAAGTGCAGTGAAGCTCTAGAAACATGTGATGTCAGATCAAATTAATTCCTCTCTGTTTTACTCATTCATAGGTGTCTGAAGCTTCTTTGCATAATGCACTTAGATCCAGAATGAAGTTAAACACTGCAGGCGTCAGCACTTGTTTTCTCCTGCTCAAGAAGGTTAAATGAGGTCGCATTATGCTTCGCTTCACTGACTTTCATCCAGTCAGACTGAATGTCATTCCACCTGGTTTGAACTACGGACAATAAAGTCAAAAGTAGGATAAATGTTTCGAAGGTCTGGGGCTTGGGTTCAGCAAAAAAAGATACAGACCTGGACAAAACACGCAAACACATTTCAGCCAGTTTTACCTCCCGTGGCCTCTCCCGGCTTATGTGCTGTGCCATGTCGTGCCGAGCTGTGTGTTGTGATGCGTGGTCTAGTGGGGCTTACGGAAGCACATGTGTTGTCTGCTAACTCTCATTAATGTAACAGACTATACTTCCTCTTCTCTTTCATGCCTCTTTTTACACTGGCTGACATAATGACCTGCCCTCACCTTTTCTGTCTGAGTTCAGTCTGTCTTTCAGACTGGGGTCTTGACATGTAGACACAGGGAGAGGAGAGAGTCAATATTTTATAATGCAGGCTGTCTCTTGTTTTGTTGCTGCATAGTAAAGCGTAATGAAAGTTAAAAAACTCTTTACTGAAAAGACTAATGAACAAGAGTGCACCACTAAAAATCATGAAATGTCAAGGATGGTATAAAAAGCTGTAAGTTATGGCACAGATTGTGATGGACATATAATTTTACCAAAGAAATGTTCTCTTTCAATGCAACTAGGGACTGGGACAAAACATCCATGTGGTGATAAACTGTCACCCTGGGACAATGCAATCCTATTATTGTGAGCCTGCTCTGAAAAATCTTAATCGAGAAAATTTGGCACTTAAATCAGATTCCTCTGTTAATTTGACTCAGCGTGATCACATTTCATTATTCAAGCAACAGTGGGGCTGTTGTGAGGAAGGCTTACAGAAATCACAGACTTTCATGAATTACACGCTTTTAAATACATTTGTGATTTGTCATTGCTGAGAGCACAATCTGAACCACGCAAGGGCCAAACATTAAAAATTCAACCTAAAAATCTGTGATCATGATCATCATTGATCATGCCACTTTTTGCACACTGATGCAGCTGCATTACAATTTTATTCTTTTTTTACATGTTGCTAATTGTGATTTCAGTAGCAGTTGGGTATAACAGATTGAAAGATAAATAAAAAAGACAGATCTAAAAATATAAAAATAAAAATAAAAATATAAGTCTACTGACTGGCTTATGCTCCTTCCCAGCATAAGTCTTCCTGTTACTCTTTATCAAGGCATAGGTTTGATTTTGACATTGGTGGGGATATAAAAGTGCTCCAGGGCAGCACCCCTTAAAGTTGATGTATTTTACATTTATGTCTGCTATTTCATGTCACGTAGCTGATCAAACTAACGAGCAAACTTTTATATTCAGAAAACAATGATTCTATATATCATGCCTCCAGTGTCTCCTCCATCTCTACTATCTGTCCCTTGAAAAAAATATATTGATACATGACATATGAACAGTGGGACAATTTGGGATGCAACAATCCTTAATTTTGATGATATCATTACAGTCTGAAAAAAAAAAAAAACACAGTTTCACAACAATTACTTATAAGTGTAATTTCAAATTACAAATAATACACTAATTCTAAATAAATAACTAAAATGTCTCTTTTGCATTTAATATAAGCTTCGTTTTGTTATAACATTATATAACCTTTGAGTAACTAACAACTGACTTCTAAAGAAGTCTGTTATGTACAGTTTTCTATTCGTCAACATGCTTGCTGTGCCTAATTGCCCAACACATACACACACGCAAGGACACAGACACAGATAAAAATGTTAATGTAAATGAAACCTCTGTCAAGATGATGTCATGTGACCCAAGCAGAGGAAATGCTCACAAAATGTTAACAACTTCCAGTGACAGTTGGAGCTCCTGGCCAACTAGCAATCACAACAGAGGGCAAGTCCAGGTGCGTTTAATAAGCTAGTGGCCTCCTCTTGTATCTACCAGTACCAGATGGAGGAACAGTGGGGATGGCCAATCACACCTTAGAAAGAAACGGTAAAGCCAATTGATGAGTTATATTAGGTTAGAGGTGGGACTTTGTGTGTGTAGCTGGCAGCCAGCTGAGGGCGTCCTCTATTGCTGTTGGAAAAGACAAAGTAAAGAGTGATTATGAGTTAAAGTGCTTGTGTTTTGTGTACAGCAGTGTGTCAAGTGTTCTCTTCTCTGCCACTTCTTTGGAACTGGAATGATGCAGGGTGTCTTCCAGAGAGTGGGCACTCTCTCTAGCTGCAGGCTATGGTTGACGGTGCGTTGTAGCGGTTCTCCCAGTTCAGCAGCGCAGGCCTTCAGAAATCAGGGACTAACCTTTTCCAGGCCTGCTGCTCCCCTGGGGTGCAACTTCCTCAGCAGAGCACTGACCTGGTCCACAGTGATGTATGGAGGAGGCTGTGTTAAGGTGGAGGAGGAGGAGGGGCCTGTTGCTGTGATGTCCAATCCTTCTCAATTTCTTTAGTTGTTCAAGACCCATATTTTTTTTAACTTATCTAATTGTGAAGTTTCTCTTTTTTTTTTAAATAAAGCAAGCAAATAACTTTCTGTTGTTGCAACAATGACCAGGGGCACTATGGTTTTGGGCTGTCTGTCCATTGATAGTCTGTCTGTCCATAATGGGTTGTGTAAACACTTGAGTCCTTTTTGTAAGCCCAGCACAGAGCATTTTGACATGCAGCACGGATGTTTTTCTTATAATATCTGCCTGATGCAGATGTCATCTTTACAAGTCGTGTGTGTTCCTTTACTTTTAGGGATGAAGAAATGACATAAAACCTTGTATAAAGTCTAAAGTTTGTGCAAACAGGGATCCTGCTATTTTGAGGGTTCGTTAGAGAAATGGTCCCATTTCTGTCTGGTTCACTAACACAGTGTTCACAGCAGCAAACACCACACCCCATACAGAAAATTATATGATGAATTCAAATTTAACTTCATAAAGGGGCTGAAACTGACAGATTGCCTTTCCTGAAGGACTCCTCAATGCTCTATTTTTGTGCACAAACCGGTTCATGCAATATTCCCAGACAAAAAAAAAGTACAATAACAATCAGAGATTTTCCTACAACAAAGGGCTGTAGTTATAACACTTGTATAGGTACTTATAAATGAGTCTGACATTTATGCTCATCAATATTAATTCACACTTTCTGGTGTATGCCATATGCCATAGAGACAGAGCCCAAGAAGAGCTCAGGATTCCAAAGAGGAATTATTTAATGTTTAGTAAAATGGTTTATCATGCACTTCAACAAATGTATTTCTGACTTTTTTTTGAGCTTTTAATAAGAAATGAGGGTTTACTTTTACACTTATGCAGAAGTTATAACTTTTAAGACATAAGTGACAAAAACAACCCATTTAAATTGGAGCACTGAATTTTTTTCATGCAGTATACTTTTTGTATACACTCCATCTATCTTAAACTCTGAATGACAGTTGTTTTATTTTTTTTTACATCCAGTATGTAGCGAGGAACCAATTACATTATGAAGGTCAAAGGTTTCAAGCCCATGAAGCCCTTCTGTCTCCTTTTAACATCTCAAAATGGTGAAAGGTATTTTTTATCAAACGTTGCTCAAATGTTCATCTTCACTTTAACAGATTTTTAAGGTCTTATCAAATGTAACTATAATGGAGCCTTGTGGTTGTAATTTGCTTGTGAAATGTTTATCTTCTGAATGGTGCAGGCTGCTTTCTGGAACTTAAAATAAATGCCCACTATTACTTTGGAATGATCCAATCACATTTCTGAAATTATGGGTCAAGGGGGAAGATCAGAGATAATTTTCTATATCTTTGCACAAATTACCACCAGTGACCCATGGATGAATTCACAAGGTAACAGGTCAAGACCCACTGGTCATCATGTTCACACTATGCTAGTGAAAGTGACAGCACAAATATGCTTCAACTGATTTACTTCACATTTTTGCACAAATATCCAATATGATTGCAGAATGAACTGATATGATGGACGAGGTCATCATCATTCAATCTCATGTTGGTGTCTTGTTCATAGACATATCTGAAGAATGCTCTGGGGGAGTTCTGTTTAATTTTGTTCAGATATTCTCTTTTGACTTAGATATAAACACAATTTGGTGGTATAAGGTCAAAGGCCAAGGTCATTGGGTCTCATCTTATCCATCACCAGCAACTTTTCCATTAATTATTCACTCCCTATCCAGTGACCCCCCACCTCTACCCCCAGTGGTGGCTGCAGGCTGTAGCACTTCACACTCAGCAGTAACTGTTAACTTAAATACTTAAAATAAAAAGTCTATAAAGTATGCATAGAAGGGGATTAAACAGAGTTCTGTAGAGGGGATTAAACTGCTTTTCTGCTGTATTGTTGCAACATAATGTAACAGAAGAATAGATACAATGAAAGTGAGAGGAAGACAAATATTTGATTTGCTCAGGTTCTGGATTTCGCTCACTCGCTTGCTCATTCTTTCTCTCTATTCTTCGCTCTCAGTTCTAAACTCTCTCTCTCTTTTAGTTTCTCTTTTGCATTTTGTGTTTCTTGCTTTTTTTTAAATAAATAATAAACAGAACAATGTTGCCAGAACTGACAAAAAATGAAACCTCCAAAAACAAACTTTTTTGTTTTTGTTTTTTTTGTCTTATTTTTACAGCCTTGCACAGGCTGTTAATTTGGCATTGCCTTCTGTTAATGGGTGCCAGTGACTGTTGCAGCTTGTGCTGCAAACACAGTATTGAATTGAATTGAATTTATTTTTATTTCGAACATGCAACAAAAAAAAAAACAGTGAAATGTCATTCACATACACGAAAGGAAAGAATTGTAGCAACCACACGCTCGAAAAGGAGTAGGAGGAAGTAGAATACTTTTTTAGTTCCTACCCCTTATTACTGTTCCTCATAGGTCTTATAAAAAATAAATTCTTCTATTAATGCAAATGCAATATACAAATGTCCATTACGAAATAATAAAATCTATATAAATATGCTTAACTACCTATACAAAACCAATAGAATATATAATCAATATACATATACATATGCATACATACAAACATATATTCATATGGACATGCATACGCATACACACATATCCTACCTACATATACACACATACACATATCCACATATCCACATATCCAGATACACGTATGTATCTGACATATAAGTATCTTAATAGTCATAGTATATATATATATACATATATATATGTATATAAATAAATAAATCTATCAATCTATCTATCTATCTATCTATCTATCTATCTATCTATCTATCTATCTATCTATCTATCTATATATATATATATATATATATATATATATATATATATATATATATATATTACATTTATACCCAATATCCAAACCTTTTATAGCGAGATACTTATCAATATCAACATAACTTTTAAGGTTTATTTATTTATTTACCCTACTACTCTCATACACCTTCTCTTCTTTATACTTGTTCAGAACCAGTTTTTTGTATCTCTTTTTAAACAGATTTATGTTTGCGCTTTGTTTTATCTCCATATCCAAATTGTTCCATAAAGTCACCCCACAGCTTGATACACAGAAACTTTTCATCATTGTTCGAACCTTTTGTTTTTTGAAATTTAGGTTTCCCCTTAGATCATTACATCCCTCCCTTTCTGTAAACATTTTCCGAATTGTATTTGGCAGCATATTATTTCTTGCTTCATACATTACTAGCGCTGTTTTTAATTTAACCAAATCTATAAATTTCAACATTTCTGATTTTATAAACAGAGAGTTTGTGTGGTCTCTGTATCCGGCCTTGTTTATTGTTCTTATTGCTCTTTTCTGTATTCTGCATATTGGCTGTACAGTGCTTTTATAGGTGTTTCCCCAGACCTCCACACAGTATAATAAACATGGCAGAAACAGTGAACAGTATAAAGTGTGTAATGACTTGTGATCCAGAATGTGTCTTGTTTTACTCAAAATTGCACTGCACTTTGCCAATTTTGATCGGATGTGGCTTATGTGAGGTTTCCAGCTTATTTTGCGGTCCAAGATCACACCAAGAAATTTTGTTTCATCAACTTTTTCTATCTTTATATTATCTATTATCAGTTCCACATTGCAATCATGATTGTATCTACCAAACAGCATAATTTTAGTTTTGCTTAGATTTAATGATAATTTATTTCTGACAAACCATAGTTTTAGCTTATTCATTTCTGTTGTGATGGTGGACAAAATCTGCTGCAAATTCTCACCTGTACAAAAAATATTGGTGTCATCTGCAAATAAGACAATTTTCAGTAACTGTGATACTCTGCAGATTTCGTATGTATAATCACCTAAATGTATCATTAGGTGTCATTCCATAACTGTCTTTGTGACTGCAGCAGCGGTTGGTGGTATAAACGTTCAGAAATCTTTAGTGCTTCATTAAACAACCTTACAATCTTCAGAAAACAAACACAACATTTATTTAGAACTCATGGCATTGCAGGCTTGAGATCAGACGGACAGAGTTCCAGTGTCGACTGGAGCAGCATCCACTGTCTATAGCCATGACCGTCAGATAAAAATCCATCCATCACTTCTGTTTCGTTTATTTGTCCACTTAGGGAAATGTGACATATCCTCCGATTCACTGTTTTTCTCAGGACAAATAGGAACTGAGTTTAGGGCCACTGAACTTTTGGTGCAGTTCTGGGATAAATCAGACCAAACTGAAATAGACTGCTCCAAAACAGCCAACAACATCAACCCCCTGCAGTGTCACAGACAAAAACAGAGCAAAGCAGACACAGCCTTTTGCCCACTCCTAGGGCTAGTTGTTTGTGGAGGTACCAGTCTTTGCCATGCCGTGCTATGCTGTGCTCCTAGCTGGTGTTTGGATGTAATGTGTTTGCGGGTCAAAGCAGCCATTTGTGATTCTTTCCCTGCCACTGCCCTATTCTGGTTTTCACGCATAGGAACAACTAAAGTAGATGGCAATGCACATAGACAAGGGAAGGCAAGAAGAGAGAAGGTGAGCAAACAGCCAGGCCATCAGTCATCCCGTAAACATGAGACCTCAGGTAAAAGCCCCAGACGATTGTGCAGTTTGTTACGAACCTTTTGTTTTGATTTTATTATCTACTGCTTTTTTCTGCCTCTTTAAAATCCTCTGCTTTGTCTGATTATCTCTATGTTTGGTCTCTGTTAATGCATCTGTGTCTGAGTGAATGACTCTGGTTTCAGCTGCGCGACTCCTTCATGCGGACACACAACCCAGACACTGGCCATCTCACCCTTGTTGAATCATCCAGACTACAGTACAGTATGCCCCTGATCTGTCTACCCCCCCGTGTCCTCTCCTCTGCTCACACGCCTCTGCCCCCTCCTCTCCACTTCCCTCAATCCCTTGTGACCGCTACTACCCCTCCCGCCCTCTCCTCCACACACAGACAGACACTCACACGCTCTCACACGCAGACATAACCTGATAAACAGACATAAAAGATATTCATTCACAAAGTCACATTTACAGAGCACTGGTCATGTAACTAACACATAAGCACAAACACGCCATAGCTTGTTTACATTTACATTTACTCATGCTCTGGCCCATAAGCACACACAGTCTTATCATGTGATGTGTGTTGCACCATGGGGTCCAGATGAGTGGAATCTCAGTGTTGGCTCTCGCTACACTGAGCACCACAGGAGGTCTTTACCGTCGCAAAAATCAACAAAGCCACAGTCACGAAGCACTGTCTCGCTCACAAACACATGCACACATTCATGCACGACTATGTGTGCACATGCACCCAGGCGTAATCACACTCACCGGAAACACACAGAAAGGAGGCAGAGAAAAAACACAAACCAAAAAAAGAAAAAAATCGGAAAGAGCTCATACACGCATACTAAGTGACAAAAGCTCCTATAAACATTCTGGTTCTGACACGCAAAGAGTTGAGCACAGCTGTAAATGATTTCATAAGAACTCAAACACACGGAGCAGCTCATACTCGTTCCAAAAATAAAATAATTTAAGGAAATTAGGATACAACATAGATAAGACCCTTAACTGCTTAATCCCCTTTTAAATGCTTGCGTGATCTATCGTGAATGTGATTTTACAGACCAGTAGAGAGAGGAGCGGGATGAATTGGCAGCTAAGCAGATAGAAAGGAGAAAGCATTGAGTGAGACAGAAAGAGTTAGGAAGGATTCAGGTATGATGTGAGGCAGCACTCCTGCCTTTGCCTTTGTTGTCTCCTTTCTAAATCCACCGTCCATCATCATATCACTTGATTAAACCTAATCCTAATGCCTCTAATCCCCCCAGGCACCCAAAAAAATGCCTAAGTGCCTTGTACCCCTCCACAACCACTTTAAACAGATTTCAATAACAGCTTTTCTGTGACTGTAAAAGAGATGGTTTCTTCTTTAATAATTACTCAAGGATATTCGAGTTGTTCATTTGAGAATTGGAGAACAGGATCTGTTCATTAGATAAGATTTGTTTACTGAATTTGTGTATTTTTGTTTTTTTTCTCTTCAGGCTTTCCTGAGGTGTGTTCTCTGTTATTTTATTTATTTATTTCGGAGGAGGGAGGTTTATAAAAGCCTTTAACTTTCCTTCAAATTTGGAGCTATGCATTATATTTACCTCCGCTAAGGACGTTATGTTTTTGCCAGGGTCTGTCTGTCTGTTTGTTTGTTTGACTGTTAGCAAGATTACTTAAAAACTGCTGGATGGATTACACAATTTTTTTTCCAGAAGTGCAATTTGGTCCAAGGAAGAAGTCAATACTTTCTGGTGCTGATCCAATCAAGACTGACATCACAAAAAACATTTTTGTTTATAATGACAAATCACGTTCATTTACAGCATCATGGGCATTGTCATTTATTTGCAAACTGATATCTACTTTTTTAAGCCGATGTCACTACATTTCCCACTTTCCCTTGCAATGGCAGGTAGAGTTCTCCACACAGTCCCATCTGCTGTTTCTACTTTGTCCCACCCACAGCACCATCCGATTGGTTACAGGCTCTGGTTACATGCAGAGCATGCCGATCAGCCAATCAGCACTGAAAGCTGTGCATGCACAGTTCTGCTCACAGACACAGTGGAAAAGAGGAAATTTTGCCAATGGAGACAGCCTAGCATCGTTCTGCTGATAATGTCAATACAATTTTTGTTAACGCTATTAAATCCAAATTCAAGTGTATCTTTTTCCCTTTTCTAAGGAATACAACATTAAAGGGTATTCCGGAAAAAACCTTACCAGCAGAGGAATAGAAAAGGATGAAAGGTAAGTCCCAAAAAGGGAAAATTAAATCTATTTTACAGCTTGAATCACGCAAGTGTTTGTTTGTCTCTTTCTTCAATTGACATTAAAATGTATCTGTTTTTAGGCCATAGCTATTGAGCAGTATTGTTTTAGTACAATGCATTTAGTTTATTTATAACACTAAAGATTTGTAATTATTGGCACTACAGTGTATAAAATGTATAACGTTTAGCATAATAAAACAGCAAATCACAGCACCTAAAACAAACACTAACATATATTATATAAATGCAAAACATATACAGCACCTGTAGTGCAATGTTTTGGTGTTTAATAATGTTTAATATTTTTTGATGGTAAGCTTTTGATGGTTAGTAAAAAACAATGGGACAGGAAGAACAATGACAGTTTAGATAAAGTTGAAGAAGTCTGCAAATCTGTCCATTATTAAATAATAAGATCACAAACAAAATCTGTGACAAAAACTCTGCTGACATCTCTCTCTAGGCCTTGCCTCTGTATTTATCCATAATGGTAGGTTTAAAGTTTAGATTGGCAGAATGTGTGTGTGTCTACAGACATAGTGCATGTGTGTCTCAAGAGCTGCTGATTAGCATATGCACAAGGACCCTGCTTTCACAAAGAGGTATTAGCAGGTGGTTTAACCCTGGGTTCTGGATGATTTATGCTATAGCTCAATCTTAAAACATTTCTTTTCCAGGACATCTCTGTTGCTTTCCACTCTGAGACTTGGCCTTCAGATCTCTTAGCAGTACTCCCCCATGCCAGAGATCTGAATGCATCCTTGTGGAGGTTGCATGCCCTCAATGAACCCATTTAGTAGGGACTTCTCATCGCCCTTATCTGTTTGTCTGTGCTTCAGTCTAGGCCCTGTTTACATGAAGCTGGATATTCATTGTACATTTGCCTCCCGCTTACATGAGGACAGTGCCTGGAGTTCCTGAACTGCAGTCTTTTGAAACCAGGGTCCAAGAGTGGAAAGTTTTGAATATGCATCGCTGGCTGGCTTCGTGTAAATGGGATTCAGCATTTAGGGTGAAACCTTAACGTCACCGTATGGGCAGTAAGCTTTCACATGAAGGCTGTATGCGCATACCAGGAACAACAACAGCTTCAGCCTTCTGCCGGGTATCATGTGTGCTGCTTACTGTGATTGGATTGCTGACCAGACAAAACTATCCAGACAGATTCTTTGTCCAGACAAGAAACTCATGTGTCTCTGTGTGTCCACTCGGCATTGTTGTTTGTAAAATTTTTTCTTCTTCATTATTATTTTTCATACAATTATCCAACCATGTATGAAACCTTCCAAACAGAAATATTTATGAAGAAAGAAGGGTTTAGTTTATATGGATCCGGAGTAACCAGTAATGCCCAAAAACTATACCATAAAAAATGCTCTCTCACCTTTGTTTGTCGGAGTTGAATCTGCAGACCCAACTGATCTGTCTGTTTTGATGACTGAATAAAGACAGTTGGCAGAAAGTTAGTTGGATTTTTCTCCTGATTTTGGCTTTTGTTTTTATTCTACAACAAAGTTTTTGTCCCCTGCACATTGCCTTTCTTTGGGTTTTCATATTCCCCTGTGCATGTGTGAGTTTTCTTTTGGTGTTCTGATTTCCTCCTTGTGACCCAAAACATGCTTGTTTTGATAACTGGTGTTTTAAATTTTCCATTTGTGCAATAGGGTGCGTGAATAAGTGTCTGTCTCTATCTGTTAGTCCTGTGATAGACTGACAACAAGTCCATGGTGTACCAAGTTTTACCTCCAATGTCAGCAGCAAGCTCTAGTCCCCCCACAACCCTAACAGAAATGTATGGATAATAAATGGATGGACTTGCCATCTAAATTTGCAAAACTCTGGTTTGCTTTTTGTCAGCCCCTAATCCTTGAGGTGAAAAAATAAAATATGAACACAGGTGCCTGTGTTTCTTTTCTTCAACAATCCTGCAGAAAGCTGTCAGACACTGAGCTATGGCATACATGACACTGTATTCATGGATCACCAGAATTCTCTAGGGAGAAAAATGGGGTTTCTTGAAATATGGAAAGTATCTTTGTTTCTGTTTTGTCTTTTTTATCAATAATATGTCAAGAAATGCCCTTTGAGTACATTTTTATCCTTCTTTCATGAGAAATAAAAATAAACAATCCTGGAAAGTATTTGTCATTATTATGTTATAAACAGTGTAATTACAAAAAAATAATACAACTGATCTGAACTTCAAACAGGATTCTCTTTATAAACAGTGGTAAATGAACATGTTCAAAGTTTTGAGATGACAAAAAATGAACTTAAACTATTTTGTATACACTCACACATTTTAGTTTGCCTACAGCATTAGTGTCCATGTTACAGCTCCTTATATTAGACCATGTCCAGGACTTTTTTTTTTTAAATGACGATAGTCCCTGAAGCAATTAACCCCCTTCATGATTCTCCTCTAGTCTCCCCTCCCCCCGGCAGATCTCCTCGGTATTTTCTCCTCTAAATATTTCCAAATAACAATCGGTGAAATCCATAAAACACGAACTTTGATGAAAAAAGACAATCTATTTTAAAATACGGCGAATACACGGCAAAACAAAGGTGGGAACACACTCCAGAATGATACTAATTCTGTTATATATAAGATTTATAAATTTTTGGATAGAGTTACTGATAAGTTACCTGTTATTCTCTCAGGTATGGCTCACTGAATCCTCGCTCTAAAGGTGCGTTCACACCGCAAGCGACCCAGCTACCAAAGTCGCGTCGCCCACTGAGGTAGCGTCGCGCGTCCATAAATAGCCTACCTGTTTGGTCGCCTGGCGTCGGCCGTCCCTCGGTGACGTCACGTCCGCTCGAGTTTTACCGCGATCGTATCATATATCCCATAATAGGGTGTGTAAGCGGACATTATTCCAGCTGTGTCCTTTTTCACTCACTGATCAAACACAAAACACTGCAGCTGATGATGCAGCTGATGATGCAGCAGCATCCTCTGTGAGTGTACTGCGGTCCGTCTGCAAATGTCCTCACTGAGATTAGTTCCGCCTACGCGGAAGTCATCCGCCCTGTAGTCCGGAAGAATAACAGCACCGTCACACGTACACACACCGCTGATTGGCTGATGCTGCACAGCCACGCACGACATCGCCTGAATAGATCAACTTTTTTTAACTTTGGCATCGCGCGACGAGTGAAGTGGTCGTCTTGTCGCCAGCTGTCGCATCGCAGGAGGGTTAGCCCCGCCCCATCGCGGCTGTACATTGACTTTGCATGGAGAGTGATCGCCGAGGTAGTACAAGTAGCGTCCGGTGTGAACGCACCTTGACTCTCTCTCTCTCTCTCCCTATAGATCCGTCAGTTCATTTACTCGAAGAATTCCTGCCGTTGAAATCACGCACGTCATTTTCTTTCGCTGCAGCTTTGTGTTAAGACAGGGAGACTGTCATGTATCAGTTTCCCCTCAGCATCCTTGTAAAAATCCAAAATTCAACCACAGTTCAGAGTCCGTTTTGAGAAAACTTCACTGTGACTCAAACTTTCGCTCTCAGACTCAGAGGCCAAACAATGCAAACTGGGCATGCACGCAGCCGCAAACTGCGCATGCTCGCACCGGTTTAGGCTGTTTTATCGAGGACAGAGACATAGGTCCGGCTTTACCAGGCTAACAGCAGCATCACCGTGCGTTATTGACACAGGGTGGTGAACAAACACGGTAAAACAGTAATTTTAAAAAGACACGGTAATGATTACCGTGGGAAATTTTACTGCGGATTACCGTTTTACCGGTAACCGTTACATCCCTAGGTAGATGTGACCTGCACAGTAAAGCTGCTTTCAGTAGTCAGACACTAAAAAAGTGTTATATAAGCTCAAGGCCATGTTCTATGTGACACAAGAATGAGATAGGAAGTAATCTCCTATGTAAATACCGGTAGTACATTTTTCAATATGTGCCACTGATAACAGCAGGTGGGTTGAGGAGCTGCCTTTGCCGTCATGAAACAATTTAATTACACTCTACATGCTTTTTAAGAATGTTTTTGAACTTAACACTCTTCAAACATGTGGCCACATTGATTCGTGAGTAATTCTGGGAGAAAACTGATTCTGAACACTGTTTTCATGTTTGGCCTTTGAAGTAGGCAGGTATAAACTGAAGTGTGCATGTGTGCACCGAGTGACTGCATGCCTGTTTGGTTAAGTTTTGGTCATGGAATGCATGACTGAGTGTGCAAATTGACATGGAGGGTGGACTGTGCATGCATGTGAATATGTGCATGTGTGCGTAACATGAAAGGTCCATGTTCGTGACAGTGACCTTCTTATTGTGTTTTGATGAGGCAGATGGATCACGGCAGCTGTGGCTGAGGTAAACAAGGGAGAGGAACAGGAAGAGGAGGAGAAGGAGGGACGGGGCGAGGGAAAGAGACAACGAGGGAGAGGAAATAACAGAAAACTAAGACAAAGGAGGAGTGAAGAGTGGAGGCTGAGTGAAGTCGTGCAGAGGTGGATCTTTTTGTGTCTTGTTTGCACAGCAGTCCATCTTCAATACCGGCACATGAGACAATGACTGCAGACAGTTGCATGCAGACAAACAAGCAGACAGCCAAGGAGTTAAAAAGGCATCACGTAAATTAATTATGCTTCTTATCCTGGCAAAACACCAACCACCCACTGAATGCCCCCACCCTGACACCTCCACTCTACCCCCCTTGCACTGCTCCACCCTTCTTAAATGTTTCACATTGGGCGAGAGGTAATAGCCCCATGTTTAATTGATGCAGCACTGAGGCATTGTGGTAATAACATGGGTGAATGAGTGTGTATCTGTGTGTGTGTGTGTGTGGGGGGGGGGGGGTTCTTTGTAACAAAACACAGTCACACATAGCACAGACTTAATGGAGTACCTTTAAGGTGTAAACACATACCCTAACAGTCGGATTATACAGTGAGAGTTAGAGCTCTCTGGTTATTGATTTAAGAAACATACACTTAGTAAATTACTGATGTACCCCGGGGCAACCAGCTTGTTTTGCAGTATCATATTAAGTGCTTACTTAATGATAGCATGGAAAGATATAAACTTTATGTCCACAAGAAAGAGGGTATAAATACCACTAGCAAAACACACTTCCACTGACCAACAGGTTTAACATCCTCAGCTTACAGGAGTTCCCCCCTCTAGTGGCGCACGCTCCTTGGTATCCATCTGAGGCTGCCAAGTCAGCTTCCTCAGCCCGCCGCAGGCTCTTGAGGGAGGCCATGAAGAGGAATGGCCTGGTCTGCGCCATCCATCTGGTGGTGTCACCTCTTCGCTCCGTTTACGGTCCCTGCCTGGCCGCTCATCCCAGGAGATGGCCAAACACCCTCAGTGACACTCATCATTGGAGACTCTGTCATTCCCCAGTGCCACTGTCCTTGAGATCACGGATAAAATCCCAGGCATTGTGCAAGCAAATCCTTAGGGCTGATACAGTCCTGATCCACACTGGCAACAACATCTCCAAACAGCAGTCGGAAATTTTAAAACAGGACTTTCTCCAGCTTCTCAACACCATCAAACAGCTCCAGCTCCAAGCCTTCATCTCGGACCCCATCCCCACCTGTGGCAGAGGAATAAGGAGTTTCAGCATGCTGCTGATCCTCAACACCTGGCTGTTCTTGGTCTGCAAAGCCCACGGCCTGGGCTTTATAGACAATTTTAACAGTTTTTGGGACAGGACTCATCTGTTTGAGGCAGACGGGCTGCACTTAAACAGGGCTGGGAGCCGTCTGGTCTCCATCAATGCAGTGAACTGCACTTTCATGCTTTATCCACCTCGTGCAAGCCCACACAGCATGCTACACCAGCTGATATGTTCGGCAGTGATTGATGACTGACTGGTTACTATCCCTATGCTTATGGCTCCACTTTTAGCAGCGTCACATGTTCTATAGGACTCAAAACCCCTGATTAATCCACAATCTCAAAAATACCCACCATTATCACTTTCAGAAGACACATTAGAAGACTCACCTCCAACAAAACCTTAGCTGTACTTCCAGGTAACGTCATACCCATCACACAGAGCCCACCACCAGATTCACCACAGAGAAGTCTTGCACATGGCACTTTTAAATGTAAGATCCCTTTTAAGTATGTTTTTTAATTAATGACTTGATTTTCGATCACAATATTGACTGCATATTCTTAACTGAAGCGTGGCTTGGCACCGATGGACCCTTTAATCTGTTTGAAGCAGCACCACATACAGTTATAATGACTTTTTACATACTTTTAGACAGAAAAGGGGTAGGGGTATGACAACTATTACTATCAAATTTTCAGAAGCAAATGTCTGTGCACAATAATGCAATAAAAAACACAAGAAGAAATCACTTTTCCAAACAAGAAAAGCACTCAGAGAGCGCAGACCTCCGCTAAGCAGCACATTTCCCAGACGGTGATCCGGATCAACACCAAAATTGAATCACTTCTTCCTTTTTCCATGCTGAACATTTCCTGACAATTTCATCAAAATCCATCCATAACTTTTTGAGTTATTTTGTTCACAGACAGACTGACAGACAGACAAACAAACTACCGAAAACATACCCTCCTTGGTGGAGGTAACTAATAGCTGAAAAACCACAATAACCCTAAAATCTTCTTATCAACCACTGATCAATTGATTAACCCTGTTTTTAATTTTCCCCATCACTTCCCCACACAGTGTGAAAATTTTGCAGTCCTCTCCTGCAGCAAAACTGAGTCAATAAGAGCAAATCTCTCCCGCAACCGACTTAAAACTTTTACACCCTCAAGTTTTTATTCTTTAATGAGGATACACTGGAGAAGTTGTCTTGGTTGATTCTGAAATGCTTGACAAAGTTGTCTCCCGACTAAAACCAGCGACATGTCTTTAAGATCCCAAATCTTAAAATATTTACATCAAATGTATGATTTTTTTAATCAGATCTTCTGAATTTTTGTAATTTTTCTCTTCAGATGGGTGTCTTTCCTACTGCTTTTAAAACAGCTGTGGTCAGGCCCCTTCTAAAGAGAAATAATTTGGACCCACCTATACAGGCCAGTTTCCAATCTGCCATTTTTCAGTAAGATTTTAGACAAACTTGTTTTTAGACAATTAAATGATTTTTCAAAAACTTTAAACACTGGTGAAATCTATCATACTGGCTTTTGGGCTCGTCACAACCCCTAGCACATGTTAAAATAGTGAATGATCTCAGGCTAAACATGGATAAAAAATGCTCTTGGAGCTTGCTGTACTTGACCTGAGTGCAGTATTCGACACTGTAGACCACCAAATTCAGTTAAATAGACTCAATGGTTTTATTGGAATCTCTGGCACTGTTTTTAATGGGTTATTTTTTATTGTATTCAATCTTCTACATTTTAGTTATTTTCATTTATGTTGCTTATTCATTTATATGTGAAGCACTTTGTAAAACAAACTTTATCGGAAAAGTGCTGTACAAATAAAGTTATCACAAATGCCATCTCTAGACTCAAGATGTTTTACAAAAGAGTAGGTAAATGTCGTACTCTTCCTTAGTGTTTGATTTAATGTTAATTATTTAGAGAGAAGTAGAAAGATAGGAAGAAACGTAGAGACAAAGGGACGTAAATGAGAATTCATGATAGTATTAGATTTATGCTTGCCCTAATGTCGGTGGCGCAGTTGGATAGTGCGCTTGGTCAGTGATCTGGAGGTTGCAGGTTTAAGCCCAGCTCTGAGCGGCACATGGCGATGTGTCCTTGGGCAAGACACTTAACCCCAAGTCACCCCCACTGCTGCGTCAGTGGCTTGTAAATGGGCATGAATGGGCGTGAATGTGTTTGACATACTGACGGTGGCACAAACCAGGAAAAGAGAGACTTGACAGGATGGATCAAAACAACTGCTGCAGAGGGAGAAGTTTATAACACAAGCTCAAATGTGGGTCTGGACATTGGAAGTGTGGTTTCAACTGAGGCCTTGTTTACATGGAGACACTGTGACCTAAAATGCAATGTTTTTTTCCTTTGCATTTTTAAACTCGATCTGCGATTAGACAGTGGCGCTAGAAACAAATGAAAAAGCTGTAGCGTGTCTGCCAGTCCAGTAGATGGCAATGTAGGTTTGCAGAGAGACAGTGCTGCTACAACACATGTACGAAGTAGAACAACTTTTCACAAACAACAATGGGGAGTGGACACACAAAGATGTAGGAGTTTCTTGTTTGGTCAACAATTCTGGTCTGACAACAAATCTGTCTGGATAGTTTTATCCGGATAACAAACCAAGCACAGTAAGCAGCACACATGTTACTATGCAGACGCCCAATGCTATTTTTGTCCCTGGTGTGTGCGCGCAGCCTCTAAATGAAAGAGTACACATGCAGTGACGTCAGCATTTCACCCTGAAACACTCTGACTGTGGATTACACGAAGCTGCATGGAGGAGCGTTTTGAAAACCCTCCACCCTTGACCCTGGTTTCAAAAGTTTGCAGGTTCAAGCCCTCTGTATACTGTTCCAATGTGAACGGGAGGCTAAAATACAGAGAAAACTTATCGGATTTGGCTGTATTAGGCATTGTGTAAACTGCCCCTAAACATCATCAGTTCTATAGTACATCTGCTCCAAAAGGATCAGCAGTGGGTCTCCTGTTAATCTAAAGCAGGGGTCGGCAGGTAAGTTTGACCTTGGGCCAAAATTTTTCCGAGCAACTGAATGGTGGGCCATTACATCACATCAATCAGAAACATGTTTTCTTTCTCTCTCTCTCTCTTTAAAAAAAAAAACAAAAAAAAACGTTTTTCCCTCATCTATAGGCTACTATTTTGTTGTGTGTAATTTAAGAATGTAAATTGTTTTAAATCAAGTTACCTTATTTCTCAGACTATTAGGGTGTTATTACTGCTTTAGCTCCACTGTGGCTGCATTATAAAACTCCTTATAATAGTAACTTGGTGATAATAAAGCTGCTGTCTTTAATCAGCGACTTGCTACAAAGACTGTCTTTTAAGTCATCATAAATGTGCCATAGTCAACTTTATTTTCCCCCACACATTCAATAAAAATGTTAGTAATTTCCCTTTTGAAAATAACTACTTCTTTGAGCCCAGCTAAAGCATTTGTAATAAAGATTTACAAGAAAAACATTTTCAGGATTGTGCTATGATTGTTGTTTTTGGGATAGTAGCTAAATAATTTTACTTTTTTTTTTAAATAGTCTTTTTCAGGGACTTGCTGGGGCTGAAAATCTGCCCAGGAATTTTTTGGACCAGACCGGCCAAATGTCGTTCATCAGAGCGGGGGGGGCAGAGGGCTGATAGTGGTGCTGATTGATATTTTCAGCCGCCCCCAGTTGACGAACACAAGCCATCTCGCTGTGGCCGCCGGCCGTCTAATTTTGTCAGCTGCGCAGTCGTGATGTTTGCGATCGTGGTGGCTTGTGCTCTTCTGACTGGGGGTGGCTGCCGATTGATATTTTCAGTGGCGCACACTACGGCCGCCGGCCGTCTAGGTGTGCCGGCCATTTGGGAGCTTTCCCGGTTTCCCCAATGGCCAGTACGTCCCTGCCCCTTTTAAATCAGATTTTCAATTTCCTTTAGTGGGCCAGATAGTATTGGGCACGGGCCAATTCTGGCCCGCGGGCCGTTAGTTGCTGACCACTGATCTAAAGAGACACTGTTTGATACGGAGATGAAACTCTGAAGTTTTCTCTCTTCAGTGTGATCATCTTGCTCATGGTGGCGTTGCTTCATATTCTGTTCTGTGTGTTTCAGAGCTCTTCTCGACTCTTCAGTCATTGCTTCTCATACACTTTTTAACAAATAACTCTGAAGTAAGGATATAGATTGTGATGTAAACTGTTAATTCACTGTAGGGATGTAACGATAGGAAAATTTTGTATCATGGTTATTGGGACCAAAATTATCACAGTTATCGTTATTATCACGGTATTGAAGCAGTGAGCTTAAAATGTTCAAAAAGTACTTTAACACACAATTGAAATCATTTGACCCCTTTAATATTGTAATCAGTACAGTTCTTTTTTGTCAGGAAAGCTCTTTGAGTAATTTTTTTACCCTTCTTTCATGAGAAATAAAAGTAAAGCAATACTTGCATTTGTCATTATTATGTTATAAATGCTGAAACAGTGTGTGATTACAAGAAAAGAAAAAAACAGATTTGAACTCTAAACAGGATTTTCTTTATAAACAATTGAAAATGGACAACAAATAACCTATTTTACAAACACTCACACACTTTTAGTTTGCCTGCAGCATTAGTGTCCATGTCACAGCTCATTATTTTAGACCATGTGCAGGTTTTTTTTGTTTGTTTTACTGACAGTCCCTGAAGCAGTTAGCCCACTTCTTGACTCTCCTCTGGTCTCCCCTCTCCCTGGCAGATATCCTTGATATTTTCAAATTACGATTGATTAAATCCACAACACACAAACTTTGACGGAAGAAGATGATCAATTTCAAAATTACAGCGAATACAGGACAAAAGAATGGCAAGAACACACTCCAGAATGATACTAATGCTATTATTTTCAATATTTACACAGACAGACAGACAGAAAATACTGATAAACCACCTGTAATTCTCTCGGGTATGGCTCATTGTATCTTATCTCTCTTGCTCTCTCTCTCTCTCTCTCTCTCTCTACCTGTTCGGCTCCGTCAGTTCATTTACTCGAGGAGTTCCGGCAATTTTAACCACGCACGTCTTTTTCTTTCGCCGCAGCTTCATGTTTAGACAGGGTGACTGTCTTCTATCAGTTTCCCCTCAGCATCCTTGTGAAATCCATTCAACCAGACTCCAGAGTCCTTTTTGAAAGGGAAATCTCTGCTGTATCCAACTTGTGCTCTGAGGCCAAACAATGCAAACTGCGCATGCGCGTCCCAATGAGGCTGCTTCATTGAGTAATAGCCTCGTAGTTCAGACCTTTCTAGTCAAAGAGCAGCTCACTGAGCGTTATTGACACCGTGTGGTGATCAAACACGGTAAAACGGTAATTTTAATAGGACACGGTAATGATTACCGTGGGAAATTTTACTGCGGTTTACCATTTTACCGGTAACCGTTACATCCCTAATTCACTGTCATATTATGATGGCTGATTTCTGCTGCATATATTTGACAATGTGTGCTGCTTGTTTTTACAAATTGTGATTGTGTGTGTTAGCAGTGAGTGTGTGTACATGTGTGTTTGTGTGTGTGTGAGTGTACATATGTGTGGAGGGGTTAGTTTTGTGGTTTGAGTGCTAAGTCAACGTGTCAGTACCGAGGGCAAGGGTCCTCCCTGCAGGGCTAAACTCAGTCACAGGAGTGCACAGGCCACTGGTGGTGCAGACAGTCTGCCCTGAGGGTGTGTTTATGTAAATGTATGTGTCTGTGTGTGAGTTAGTGTTTGCTGGGAATGAACTGTTGTAGGAGTTCCGTGGCGCGGTGCTTCCGTTTGCTGTGGAATTTGGAGGTGAGGCAGGTCGGATAACAGCTGCTTGACATCGGTGCAAAGTAGCGCGCCACATTTCACTGTTAGAAATGGTAACGGCGTTGTAACCATGAAAAAGTAATTGATTGGATTACTCGTTACTGAAAAAAATAACACCATTAGAAACGCCATTATACTCTAACACCGTTATTACCAACACTGTAAATGAACAGCTTTATTCTGCTTTAATCCAGGCAGACTAGTCTGATGGTGTTTTTTGACATTGACCATGGGAAGAGAAGGTTTCTGTCTTCGAGATAAAAATCTGAGTACTTTTTTGGTGGACTGGGGAACAATGGTGAGGGACTCGACCTGTCATAACCTGTGACTTGACTCAACTTGACTTTACAAAACCCGTGACTCGACTCGACTCGACTTGCCCTCAACGGGAAAAACTTGGGACTTGCTTGAGACTCGGATCAAATGACTCAAGACTTGCTTGGGACTCGTATCGGAGGGACTTGGGCAATTATCTGCTACTTTGCCTTGTGTTCACAACCTCCACACCACAATTCTTGCATAAGCTTTTTCAGTAAAAAAAAAACAAAAACATAAAAGAGTCACACATGCATACACACTGAGTATTTTAGCAGTATCTATGCCTGCAGGAGCCATGAGGACATCTGCACAGTAAACACTAAAATCCCCTGGGCCCCAGTTCTAAATATTGCTCACACTTACATGCACTTTTTTCTCCCTCTTTCTTTCCCCCTCCCTCTTTCTTCTCTCTCGCACACTCTTGAGCACATTTGCACTGCAAATAAATATTAGCCAGTATTCTATTCTCTTGAGCATTCTGCGGCAACACAATGTAAGACAATGTTGTTTTTTCTTCACCCAAACTAATAAACTAATAAATTCCCTACACTCTGTTTCTTTTCTCCTTGTCCATTTTTTTTCCTTTTTCTTTTTCAAGCAATGGAAACTCAGTCAACCCCTTAAAGAGGACTTCTTTGTTGTTTGTGTGCAGAAGATCTTGTGCAGAAGACTTGGCATGTTAGTAAGTGTGCTCAAGAATCATTGCACTTGACCATATGCTTAATCTATTAGATAAAATGATAATACTACACCAAATGCTTGCACTTTTGGTTCATATCACTATAAGACGGGCACATGCACTGGGGTATGGACTAGGGCCTGACTGATACATCAGCTGGCCAATTATAGTCCTTTTTAAAGTATTCAACATTGGCCAGAGTTCTTCCGTTTTAACGCCAATACATTCTTAATTTCTCACAAAACAGTCAACACTGTTAGGTGTCCAAGCTGCGCAGAATGATGCTGTACAAAAGATGGCGACATACATTGTTGTAGCGACTCTGAGCTCTACTGATGCTCTGTGTATGCATGATTGAGTGTATGGGGCAAAACTCACCTACACTCACAAAGAGTCCCTGAATGTTGTTTCTGCCCGCAAGTCCGACATAACCAGTGACAGGGCTTGTACAATATACCACTGGACACAACAAGACCTCTGGGCTCAATGCTCAGCTACAGAAGCAGCCTCACACACCGGCACTGCCGAGCTGGCCAATGACACATCTGCTGTTCACAAAACTGATGGATTGGACCTTCTGATGGCAGGGAGGTTTATTCGTGACTGTTCTGTGTTGATTGTTAACTAAACCTGGCTTCACCCGCTTGTCCCCAATGCTGCAGGTAAGCTAACTAGCTAGCAAGCTAACTATGCTAGTGTAAGCATAGCTCCCTTGGAGCTCTACAGCGTCATCAGCCTGCTGCAGGGGATTAATACAAAGGGGCCTTCATTATAGCTGGGGACATTAATCAGGCCTGTTTATAGTAGTTTGTGCAATATGTGTAGTGCCCCACAAAATATTTTGATTTCCTCACAGGTATAACCCAATGTTTACAATAAAAAGTGGTTCTATCTGCACTAAAACCTACTTGTGATGTACTAATGAGGACTCTGGGACTGAAAGGCAGATGTGACAAGATAGAGTTTGTAAATCATCTTTATATTTTTAATAAGGTTATTTTATTTTGCAGGAATCAACTGCAGCTTTGCCCATTTCTTTATTTTGTACTTGAAAGTTCTTTTATCTTGAACGTTGCAGAGTAGAAAATCAAAGAGGCTTCTGAAAAGATTGTGTTACTTTACTCTCACAATGACCTGTTTACAACTGTTTAATAGTTCTTCTACTTGTACTATAAATAATAAATATAAATACTGTACCATAAATAATAAATAAATAAAAAGTGGTAAAGCATAAAATAGTAATTCGGAAACTAAAATGGAATATAAAACCCATATGATGCAGATAAAAAGAGTGAATAAAATTCAGCTACAAGCCAGATTAAGAAGGCAGGTCTTGAGTTTGCCTTTAAAAATACGAACAGTAGGTGATGCTCTCAGGTCCTCAGATAGACTGTTCCACAGACGGGGGGGCAGTAATGTTGAAACGATGCTCCAACATATGTTTTAGATCTAACCTTAGGGACTATTAAAAGACTACTTATCTGAAGACCTGAGGATCCTACTGGGCTCATATGGTAAAAGAAAATCACATACAGTATATAAGAGGGACCAAGACCATTAAGAGAATTAAACACCAAAAAAGAAACCTTAAAATCTATTCTAAAATATCCATGAAGCCAACACACACATGGTTGAATAGCTGTTACTTGTTACTTAAACAATATGAGCTGAACTGTGTGCCACTTTTATCAGGTGTCAGTGTTGCCTTTTTGTTATCTGAATAATTACGAAATTGATTTGGAATGTGAAGGAAACAACAATTTTCTTCAAAGTTTTCGGTTTCCTTCTGTTGACTGTGGTTCTGGAAGACAGACTCGATGTTGTCATGAAGACACGAGGCAAGCGCAGTCTGAACCCTGACCTGACAGGACAAGACAAGATGCCAACATTGTGATGGTATGAGGTTGAGAAGCGCTCCATGCAACTGATGAAAGACTAAATGAAAGTGAGAGAGAGCTTTACCTTCTTAAATGCATCACCTGTCAGTCACTTGTCATGTCAGAAGCAATTTTTGATGTTCCTGTTGTATTGTTTGTCTTATTTGTCCATCATCCTGTCCTATAGTTTGACTTGCTTCTGCAGAGGATAAAGAAAAAAAAGGCTAAAACAGTGGCTAAAATCTAGATTAATTTCTGTTCTTATCAGTTATCAGAAGTTATGATTATTGTA
Source organism: Scarus forsteni (assembly GCA_036419115.1). Taxonomy (NCBI): domain Eukaryota; kingdom Metazoa; phylum Chordata; class Actinopteri; order Labriformes; family Labridae; genus Scarus; species Scarus forsteni. Next base: position 1,935,355 of record JAZDUH010000331.1, on the reverse strand, counting down.
AGGGGTATTGCATTTCAAAGCCAGTCACTGAAATACTCAATATACATTTTGGGCCAATCTACTAATGGTTTGAGTGGATAAAAACATGCAAACTTGATAGCGTGCCCAACTCTGATCTAGTAGGGTGCACTGAGGATTGCGTCTGTCAGATTAGCAAAATAGCGCGCGCGCAGTCCATACAGCATGTTTGCCCTCATAAATATTCAGAAAACATGCAGATCATCAGAACACGCAAAATACTGGGAGGAGGAGATGCAAATGCAATCATTTAGTGCCTGCAATGTGAATATCAAACCCGCAAGTGATTGCACACGATATTTTTGCATCTGAATTTAGTACGTTTGAAAAGCAGGTGCAAAAAAGGGCACAGTGTCACAAACGGAAGGCTGCGGTCATGGTGGAGAATGGGTCGCATCAACCGAATATTTTCCATTACTTACTTACTTTTTTGATGAAAAATAGAAAGACTTGGAGGCTGTCAGTCACTATGAAGGACTGGAAAAATAGAGACTATCCTGTGTGTCATGAAGACACACGCGTAAAGTAAACCCTCTCTGCTTTATGCTCTAGATTGCGGAGAGGGTCATTTAAATCTACATGAATGGAAAAAATATAAAAAACACCTTCATAACCATAATCACTACATTTGTCACTCAGAGCTGACTGCATCACACTCTCCATGCACTGACAGCGAGTTTCAAGGCTATCAGTGCCAGTGTGTGTGATGATGTCAATGTGTAAAAGGCAACACTTACCTGTGCGGTCTGTGTGCATTACTGTGTGACTGCTTTTCACATGAGAGGTTATTGATGATAAAGCTGTGCAACTATGTGAATGCTGTCTCCGACATAAATTTTGCGCCTGTTATGATTGTGCACACAGTGATAGTAGATCACCAGCAACACGCCCACTAATAGCACATGCATTTTTTTTAGTTTGCACACGCAATTAAGTGCTTGTTATTTTGGATCATTGTAGATCAGGTCTTTTGTTGCAAGGAGTGACATCATGTGATATTTTTTCAGTCAAGTAAGGCATTAGTAGGGCATTTCTCATATAAAAAGCTGTTTATAAAAAATAGCTGTCCTTTTTATGATTATGATATGATACTTAATATTTGTTCCCAAATATATACATTTCCTTAAGAATTTGTGCTGTTATTTTTATCTTCAACTTTTCTTAAAAATTGTGTGGCTTGCAAATTCAACTGATGAGATGATATGGAGGACAGCATTATAATGAAGAAATATCACTAGGGGTTTTAAATATTTCATAACCCCAGAGTACTTACATATGTTACCTTATTTGGTACAACGCAATAACACAATATTTACGTTTCTTATTGTGTAACACAATGAAGTAACAAGTTGCTTTTAATTATAATGCTACCCTACTTTTCTATCCATTTATTATCTATACTGCTTAGCATTTTCCGGATTTTGGTTCTGAAACCTATTCCAGCACTCTCAGCCACATCAAAGGGCAATTTAATGCCACTAACCTTCTTGCTCTGAGGCTCCTACACTACCTGCTGCACCACCATACCGCCCTGGCAGCCAACTCTGATGATGGTGGCATGGTAGATGGTGCTTTTCTACTTCTTCTGACCACTTAACACGCTTTTACAGGTCACATTTACCCATTTACACCATTTGCTCGTGTTCCTTCCTTGTACCCTCAACGTTCTATTTCATGATACAATGATAAACAGACTTGACCTTTTCTAGTCTCTTTTGACTACTCAAAGCAGCTTTACACCTCAAGTTTCATCTACCATTCACACTGATTTACATTAGCTCACTAATGGTTAGCGTATCCATCAGGGTTATCCATCAGTATCAACTTACACATTTACACCTTTTAATGCCCATTCACACACCACTGGGAACAACCTGGATTAAAGTGTCTTACCCAAGGACACATCGCTATGTGCCTTCCTGAGGTAGGCTCGAATCTGCAACCTCCCGATTACTGACCAAGCGCAATATCAGAATGCACCACTGATGCTGTACAAGGTGGTTACAGACTGAGCCATCACCGCTGACATATGATGAGACAACGAGGTAAAAAGGCCTTTTCCTTGTATTTAAATTGTTATTCACAAAAATTATACATCAAGACCACTGATAGAGAGACCTATGTGATTGAAGAACATTTATTGCATTTATTCTTTTCCAACAGTAAAGTAGAAAAGTGAAAAAAACAGTACTTTAAGACATTCAAATTTTTTCCAAAGATAAAACAGTGTTGTTATTCTACCTTCTTTTTATTTCTCTCCTTAAAACTTATTCCCTAATTGTAAAAAAACATAGCATAATATCTTTAAAAAATCTTATTAACCATATTTGCCCTCTGTAATAAAGCTCAGATGTCTTCAAATGAGCCTGTATGATGCTTTTAACGATAGATTTAAAGCTGTGGTCTACGATTTGAAACCGCAGCCTGCCCCCCCTTCCCTCACCTCTCCCCCCCGTGTTCCAAGATCCCGCCCCCAGCTCGTGTCGCCTCGCCTCTTATCAAGCCCCCTCGGACAGAGCTACGAGCGACTAGCACAATATATCAGCAGCAAACTCAATCAAAAACAGCTCAGCTCAACTGAAAGTATCAAACACGACAGACATTCCCCTTGTAACACACAGCAGTAGCCATTTCAATTGGACCGGCGGCAATGCGGGTCTGGCGCCGCCAGAGCGGAGCCGAGTGTGGGGGAGGATTTATCTTTCTCGGTCTGTCCTCCCCAGCTCAGCTTACAGTGCAAACGATTAGCGGCTAACAGGCTAACCCACTCCCCTGCAAGTTATTAGCCCGTGCAGGCACAAACTAACCAGAGTTATTCAGCAGACATCTCCCACTGTAGTAAACAAAGCCATTACCTGATCAACCAGGGGCGAAACGGTCAATGCTGAAGGTCTGACGGCTGGCTGAGGCTATTCGTTAGCCGTTAGCTGTTAGCCCGCTAACAGGCCTCAACCCGCGGGCAGAGCTCCGTTGGGCCCCGCGGGAGAGGGAGGCGGCTTCGGTCTCGGCGCTAGGCTTTTCCGGCTCCATGATAGTTCAGTAGCTAACGCTGCTAGCTGCTCACCGGAGGTAGAGGGGAGGAGACGGGACCATGACGCACTACGCATGATGCTGCTAGTGAGAGAGACAGGGGATTGGATGGACTCACGGACCAACTCACGGACCAATTAATAGTCGCAGGTTCTTAGGTTTGATTGGTCAGCTAGTATGCAGCTTTTCAGCGGATATACTGAATGGATTATTTTCATTCTTTTTGGTCTTTATACTGTGTAGATAGGACCATAGGACCATAACAGCCTTATAAACGGTGTTATTAATATGTACAAAGCTTCCAAATCGTAGACCATAGCTTTAATATGTCTTATTTACAGGAAAGAACATTTCAATGAACAAGACTAAAAAAACTGCCCAATCATGACTTCCCTGTCAACCCCTCTTATGACATCAGATGCTACTTCCCATTGCAACCCCGACCCTCAAAATTGACCAACGAGTGAAGTCGTTGTATCAACTTCAGCTTAAGCCCATTTGTTCAGAGTATAGCCCAGCTCAGAGCACATATATAATAAAATGAATTCTCAGTTGATGAAAACATGGCTCCAAGCAGCACTGAACAGATCAATTACCACAAAGCAGACCACCGACCAATCAATGGGGACTTGGCCAATTTAGGGAGATGTACCTGAGAAAGGCAAATCATGGGCTGCTTAGTCTTACTCTAGATTAGCCTGAATATGGAACTGTAAAAAGAGTCAGTGTAATAGAAATAAATCAAAACATTCAAGCCATTCATTTTTCTCATTTTCATCACACTAAGAGATGTTGACAGCTATAGCTATCATGGCATGAACATATTCAGTGTCCACAAGTTATTACATGATCCTCCATCTTTCTGTATGAAGTAAGTATGAAGACATACCGTATGAAGTATGTCTTCATATTTTCAGCCCCTTTGTGTTCAGGCATCTATCACAATGTTAACATCATGTAGTAGTCTATTCAGAGCTCTCTGACAGAGGAGCTGTCAGTGTGTCATCCATATTTCGGCCGCCTCACTGCCACATATCATGAGGAAGATGAAAGCTAAGCGAATGTGATCTTTCCCTCATAGACCTGAAAGAAGTGACAACAAAAAAGGGAATTTTGGGAGTTGTTTTTACCAACTGACAGCAGGAAAAACAATATCTGAAGAAGGGATTAGAGTATCTAGGTTACTCTGCTTTGAACTGAAACAGCTAAAAAGATGTTTTTGACACTAGCAGTTGCAGCAGATTTTGATGGGTAGTGGGGTAAGCAGTTTTCAGTAAGAGTGTTTTTTTTATAGTCAGCATTAATATTTAATATTTATAGTCAGCTTTAGTATCTGTTGACCACTGCAGTTATCTCCCTGTATATATAAAGCACAACATCAAGATTTCCTTTTAATGGCACTAATATTTTAACAAGCAGGGCAAAAACACAAGCTTACCTTTTGTTCTGTTTATGGGAGGTGATTCCTCAAGAAATTGATCAGGGCACTCTCGTAACTTAAAATAGTGTTTCGCTGCTGAAATGTGAGTTGACGATTTGTCTACTTTTTGGAAAAAAACATATATTTGAAAATATTTTTTTCGCTATAATAACTGTTGACACACACTGTATGAATTGAATATGAATTGAAATGTTTATAGATAATGTGAAATGGTAAATATACTTCATCATGTTAGCCAGTTACAGTATCTTAGTACCCCAGGTGCTTTCCACACTGGGATCACTCTTTTCCATTCACACCAGTTAACACCGCATCCACACACTGATGTTGAAGGCGTCTGTGTTCATCACTATTACTTTATTGGTTCAAATGCAAATATATTTAAATGCTATAGTTGTGGGTGCAAGTAGGTGTTTGGAACACAGCAGCAAGTGACTGCAGGAGCTGAGAGGTGACCAACTCTACAACCAATTCACATTCATCCTAGAGTGCTTCTGTAAAGCTTTTGGGATAAAGAGTTCAAGATATTAACAGATTTATTACTTTATACCATTCAAAATTAACTTCACAAGTTTGGGAAATGGTTATTCTTTTGTAATAACATATAAAGTAATGTAACTAATCAAATCTGGCACATTCTATGTTTTCTTTTTCTCACAGACGTAGCACAGTAAGTCAGACTGCTCTTACAGTGATATAAGCTACCTTATTTTCCAATTCAGCTCCAAACTACACTGGCTGATCTTATGGAGCTCCAAGCACTTTAATAGACAACCAAAAGTGCAAAAGCCCCACAAGAGTCACTGGAGCTGGGCAGGAGATACCATTTTACCTGGAGGTGAAGAAGAAAGAGGAGCGCATCAAAG